>JARKID010000078.1:0-547347 GCA_029449255.1 Mycena polygramma | reverse complement strand
CTTTCCATGATTTGGACCAGCAGGGCGATGATTCTGGGGCTGCTGTTGGCGACGCGTCTGTTGGTTGAACGATCTCTTTTTACGCATCGTACCTCTATATCTATTGCTTGTTCTCCGCGCGATTCTCACGGACGTTTTACTCACTATATCACAAACGGACTTCTTAGTGGTAGAATTTTGTCGTCCAACCCAAAAGCTTAGCTAGTTGTTTCCAAATCAAATAACCCAAGTTTTGTTTGTTGTTTTTTCGTATAAGCCCGCGTGAACCACGACTTCAACTTTTCTTCAATCTCAACCTAAGTTCTTAAGGAATCGTGTAACACCAACGATTTTTCGTATAAGTTGAACTTGGGCCTATCTGGGTGAGCTGATTTATTTCTAAACAAGCTCTTTGTAGTCCCATAAGTTTCCCTTGTTCTTCTTAACAATCGATATGGTATAGTCTTCCCAATTTGAACTTCACTTCTCAATTCTCGTCTGCAAAGTCCGCCCTAGGCTTCTATTTTAAGAATCCCTAGCAGATGTTTCGTGAATACGCCACTGCCAAGGCCTAGCATTTCAACGACCCGCCTAGGGCTATATTTTTAGCCTAGGGACTCTCTAGTTTCATCCAAAACCTGTTCTGTTGTTCTGATGTCGCGCCTCTCCGCACCGTTTCTGAGTGATTATCGTGGGGCCTTCTTGATTGGAAGGTGGGCCGTTTCAACGTCGACCCTTACGGCCGACGTCAAAGCTAGGCTTCTTTTCCCCATACAACCCGCTTATCAGATCTCGTTGCCGCTTATCTTTCGATCATCAATTTCAACGAACATAGCTTCCTGAATCGGACTCTGATTGCTTTGTTCCTTGGCAAACTCTGCACATGGATGCTACTGTTGGCTTGACCTCAGCATGTGTCGCCTAGGAAATTCATATGTTCCCTAGCAGTGTTTTCCTTGGCCTAGGCCTCAAACCATGCGTCCTAGGACTATCCGAAACCCGAAAATTTTCAAAATTTCCCCATTCTGCCTTCTCCCCCCAACTTAAATCTTTAAGCGTCCCCGCTTAACCGATTTCAGTGACAGGACCCGACAGATCCGGTAACTCTGTGACCATGACTTGTTTCCAGTAACGTTTCCGCTTACAGATTGTCCACTTCACGGATGCGCATCTTTGAATGCTATAAAAGGCTGGCCTTTTAAGCGTTCTAGACATTCATCCCGTTTCCACCACGCTCCTTTATCATGGCCGCCCTCGAGGCTGGAGCCGAATTCGTCTCTACTTATCAGGAATTCGCGCCGCTGCATGCTACACTGCCGCCCACCACGGTGTCTCTTCTTTTGAACAACACCATTAACCGCGCGGTGCGTTTTTTTTTTGCCAGCGTTCCTATAATCCCTAGCCTAGACTAATTCCTTTTCAGACCGCGGTTCATGCGTACAAGGAGGGACTCATTCATCCTTCGCAGGCCACTACCGTCGCATGCCTCAAAGGCCTTTTCGCTATCATCAAGGACAACGTCGCCAACAACCCAACTTTCGCCCCTCCGAAGGTCGCCATTGGTGAGATCCAGGCCATGCTGGACTGCTACGCGCATATGTCCGAGCGCAAAGCCAAGCGTGCGGCCGAGCTTGCTGCTGCCAAGGCTAACGACAAGGCGCCCGAGAAGCCTTCTCCCAAGGGCAAGGGCAAGGCGCCCAAGGCCGCTGAGAAGTCCGGAGACTCCAAGGTGCGTTGTGTTACTTCTCTACTCATACATTCTCTGATGCTACCCTCCCTAGTCGGTCGTGGTGAGCATGCCTTTCCATGTCTTTGATTGTGGTGCTCAAGTTGGCAAGATTGAGCTTGAAAGTGGGTCCGAAGACAACGACGACGCCAATGCTGACGAGGTATTTGCACTTCAGCCATCTTTCTCTTGTCCCGCAAATTCGACGACTTGCAGATGGACGTCGACGATGGATACGAGCTCAAGCCCAAGCCTAATTCCGAGAAGGCAGGCTCCGGCGCCGTTCCCAAGTCGCTCAACTTCAAGAAAGGCCAGAACGCTCCCGAGGTGCGCCCTACCCATTTATTGTTGCCCTTTCTGTACCTCAATCATTCTTAGATCGTCAAATGCCACACTTGCTTCAAGCCCTTCCATTCGAAGCACGTTTGCGAGGCTGGTCCCGAGAACCAGACTGTTACTCGCAAGGACGGCACTGCTGAGCCGGCCGTTGAGACTAGAGGCTCCAAAATCCGCAAGGAGAAGAAGGTACGTCCCCCTAGGCGCGTTTTTACCCGTCCTAGGGATATATTTAACCCCCTAGCACCTTTACTTATTTCGATATTCCCAGTTGGCTGCCAAGCACGCCGAGCTGGTACGTCTCGGTTCTTGTTATCGTGCTGGCCCTTATTTCTCCGTGGCTCCTCAGATGCCTGCTGCCGAAGTGGACGAACCTGCCGAAGGTAGCAAGTCTTCCCAGAAGTCCCGCAAAAAGCGCAAGGTTTCGACTCAAGAGCCCGATGAAACTACCGGTCCGTGGTCTCGTTCTTTGCACTTATAAGCTATCCTTCTGAAGCCATTCCTCTCAGAATACGCGGAGGACAATTCCTCCGACCTCATCGATCGTGCCAAGTCCGTTGTTGGCGAAAATTTTGACGCCAACCCAGCTTTGTTCGAAGCCCGCGTTAAAGAGCTCAAAGGCGAGATCGAGAACACAGCTCAGCGCATCTATCACTATCTCAGCCTCCGGGATTTCCTTATGGCCGAGCTCACGACGCTCAATCTCAAATTTCTCAAGTTGAATGATGGAAAGGGAGCTGACGATGACACCGCCGTGCGTATTTATTCCAATTTGATCTTTCCCCGATCTAACAGTCAACGGACAGGCTTGATTTCGTTGCTACACTCCATTAAACCATTCCCGTTACCTATTTTCCCTTGTTCTTCAACAGAACTCATTCCTTACTTCAACAGTAACCACAATCGTTTTGTCTCGTACGCCTAGGGATAGCACTAGTCCTTCCCGCCCTATCTTTAGTTACCGTAGCAGTATCTATCAATCAATTGATTGAAAGGTCATGATCGGTCTCCTTAAGAACTTCGACACACGCCTAGGGATTATAAATACCCCCTAGGGCTGCGCCTAGGACTTCCAGATCTCGTCCTGTTTTCCCCTAGCGCTCAATGTTTCCTCGAAACGAGCTCGTAGAATTCACGCTGTACATGCTTGAGGACCAGAAGGTACTCTTTCTGACTTTTTATAGTCGCACATCCTATGTTCAACCTGAATCTAGCCCGCTAGCATCTGCTCAACCTGCGAAGCTCATGGCCTCGTGTGTATTGTGCATTCCTGGGGGCGCGCGTGTCACTGGTGTGAACGGCGCCAACTCTCCGACTGTTTTCTACTGTCTCTGGATGCCTGGAGGGAATACGCTCAAGATGCTCGCGACGAGATTCAGATAAGTGAGTCCCGTTGCTACCACTCCAGCTATTTCTTAACCCAGTTTTCACCCAAGCTTTCCCTTTTGGCCGTGACCGATTCTCTTTACAAGAGCTTCAGCCATACGTCCCTGAAGCGTTCCGCTATCTCCGCCGCGGCTACTACAACGTCATTCGTCGTCAGATGAAGGAGCGTATCGCCACCATGCAAGGCCTAGCCGAGCTGCAGCAGCTGTACTCTGAGTGGAACTATCTTGGTTACGGCCCCAATGCTGTTCAGTGGATTGTTCGCCGTTTGGCCACTCTTCACGGCTTTGATGCAGTCGTCCTGCTGCCTAGGTCACAGTATGTCCTCTCAGTGTCTCATTCGTTCTTCTGGTAACCGGATTACTTGTCTCTGTCGCAGAATTTTGGCCACCACTGTTATGTAGTGTGTTTTTCAACAACCCAAGATGCGATTAATAAACGGCTAGCGCACATTTCAACCTTCCTAGGACCGTTTATTTGTCCCTAGGAGTGCCTCATATACTCTTCTTCGTTCGTTTCGAGCGTCTAGGTCCCTCGTCTTCCACTTCTGAGTCCAGTCCGAACGGTTCAAACTCTTCATCTTCACCCAACTCTGACTCTGACGTTTCGGGCTCCTCGTATTCTTCCGGAGTTGTTCTAATCCGTACTTTATTGAATAACAAGTCTTTGCCTTTGTACGCCGGCTTCTTACTGACAGCGGTGTCTTCTTCCTCGTTCACCAACTTCTCAAGCATTTCTCTGGATATATCAATGATCTTGTGAATATTCTTAGGCAGGCGAATGCTTTGTCGCGCTTCGTACGGAATTACCCGGAATGCCGCGATTTTAGTATGAAACATTGCCCCCGTCATTTCTGCGACCAAATATGACCCCCCCTTGGTCCGACGTATTACTACCATCGGCCCTAGGTACCTAGGTTGCATCTTGTGATCCAAGGACTTCTCTACTTGAGTATGGCGAACCAATACTAAGCTCCCTGGTTGAAAATCAAAGTTTTGAATGGTGTTCTCATTATATCGCTCGTACTTCCTAACCGCTACCCGTTTCTCATAGTCAACTCGTTCCCTCATAGCTGCCACATGTGAAGTGTGCTTAGCTAGAGCCTGCGCTCGGAATCCAATCAGCTCTGAGTCCGTTAACGTTCTGCCAGGAATTTCAACCAACCAAGTGGCCTCCTCGATATCCAGAGGCAAAATTGGATGCGCTCCTGTAACCAAGAAGTACGGTGAACAACCCATGCCTTTCCTGATCGTAATTCTATCCGCCCAGACAACTAGGTAGAAAAAATAGAACCACTTGGCAATGTTCCCCCCCGTAGCTTTGAACAACGACTGTCTAATTGGAAAGTGGCCGTTTTCAATGGTACCATTGGCTTGTGAATTGTACGGCGAAATCAAGATATTCGGTATCCCATACTTTTCTTTCAACCACTCTACTGCTGCAATAAATTGCTTAGCATTGTCCGTTACTAGCCTAGATGGGCATCCCCATCGACATATAATGTCTTCCAAAAGGAATAGACCTATTGCTTGTGCGGTGTCTTTGATTAATGGGCGAGCTTCCAGCCATCTACTCAAGGAGTCTCTGGCGTCGACTACTAGGCCGTGTTTGTTTGACACTTGCCCCATTACCATGACATCTACGTGCACCACCTGAAACAAACTCGGGGTGTGGGTAATCACCGGCGGAATTTTTAAGAGCGTTGTCTGTCTGACCTGGCATAAATGGCAAGTTTTGACATACCAACTGACATCTCTGTCTAACTCCGGCCACCAGAATCTCAAGGAAAGCAACTCTTTCGTGGCGTAAAATCCCCTATGTCCTAGGCTATCGTGTGCGGCCTTCATCATGAACATTCGGTGCATTTTATCCACTACTAGCTGATGCGACGTTCCAAAAGATTTTCTATACATCCTCCCCCCCTTTAGAAAGAAATGGGAAGCTGTTCTGACAAATCTTCTGTACTTGTGGTCGTCCTCGTACCCTTTTGGCCTTTCCAATGGATCTCCTAGCCACTTTTTAATAGTCCCTAGCTCGTTATCTTGTCTCCTAGCTGAGTCCGAGCGTTTCTTCTCAAAATAAGGAACGCTCTTCTCCGGATCCCATTTCACTTCTAAATCTGGAATCAACGGCTCAGTTGCCTGTACATATGCAGGTACTACTTTTCCAGCATCCTCGTAAGTCCGCCTTAGTTTCCTAGAGGCTTTCCCTTCCAATTCTGCCGCTCTCATAGTTTCTTCTCTGAAATCTTCTACTGACTGGGCCAGCGCGCTAGTAACCAGGTATCCCCCCCTAGTATCAATCGTGTGCTTGAACTCTTCGAAATCCAGAGGCTGTGGCCCGTCCTTATCGGCGTCCTCATGGTCCTCTGGTGGCAAATTTTGATCATAGCCTTCCTCCGAGTTAGGAAATACTTCGTCCCCCGGATGCGGATCTCTGCGAGACAAGCCGTCCGGTGCGAACTTTTCGCCTGGCACATGTTTCAATTTGAAGTGGAACATCAGAATCTTCTCAATCCATCGGTTAATAGTAGCGTTTGGACCCATTCCAGGATTCTTCAGCATACCCTTAATATACAGCGCATCTGTCTCAACTACCAACTTCCTAGCGCCAAAGATCCAATAATACATGGCTTCCAAGGCTCTCATCATGCCATACAGCTCCCTTTTAGGTTGCGAGTAATTGGCCTCAACCTTCCCTAGCGTGATTGATGCGAACCGTGCGAAATATTTCTTCTTTGGGTCATTTGGGTCTAATTGGTAGATTATAATCCCTATAGCCCTCCACGAAGTATCTACTTGCAACACAATGTCCGAATTCCAGTCGTAATTGAGTGGTTTCAACGCTGGGCAATCCTTCAAAGCCTCTCTTATCAATCTCTGCGCTTTATCACAATCCGGGGTCCAAGCGAATGGAACATCTTTCTTCGTCAAATCATTTATAGGTGCCACTATATCTGCATACGCAGCAATGAAATTTCTCAGCACACCAACGGTTCCTAGGTAAGCCTTCACCTGTGAAAAGTTGGCGCAAGATCCCCAGTTGTTGATAACTTCAATCCGTTTCGGATCCGCGATCCTTCCTCTATATGAACAGATGTGACCCACAACCATGAATTCATCCGCGCATAATACCGCTTTCAATCCTGAGAAAGTACCTCCCGCATAACCCATCCTAGTAACTACCCGATTCAAATTCTGGAAGTGCTCCCAAACGAATCGTCGAATACCTGGGTTCTCTGGAATTCTCTCATAATCACCATCTGCTGTCTCGTATCTCGTGGCTGGACCACGCACTGCTACATCATCAATATACGGTATCGTTACATGCGGTATTTCATCCTGCAAGACATACGTGACATCGTCGTGGAAGATAGGAACCGAGTTGGTCCAACCCATGGGTAGTTTAACCAATCTCAGTGACCCAAAGGGTGTTTGAAACGTGGTATAATCCCTTGAACTTTCCGCTAGGTCTCGATTATCATATCCAACGTACATATCTAAAGTAGCACCACACGCTCTGCCCGCAAAATGTTCTGCTAGCTTCTCAGTTCCAGGCGTGACCCCAGAATGTTGAATGGTGACTTCGTTCAATCTCTCTAGTGCGTGCACAATTCTCAGTGACTTGCCATCTTTCTTGATTACCGCGAAGATAGGTGAACGGTAAGAGGAGTTCGATGGTTCGTAAACACCAGCGTCAATTTTAGACTTGATATTTTTACAGAACTCATCAAAGTGACCTGGTGGAATAGGAATCTGCGAACAGACCCACGGTGTATGTTTAACAACCGGCATATCCACTGGTGGAAAAAATTCATGCTTGAATTGTCCCCGCTCACTCTCTTCCCATGCGAAGTTCTTCTCATGCTGCATCATGAAATGGTGCGCAAACTTGAGTTCTTCCTCATTCATGAGACCGTCTTTATGCACACTATCGATGTACTCCTTTCGTTCTGCCGTATATCTTCCCGTAGGAGTAAACTCCGGTGGATTGGGATTCAATGTAGGCAAGTCCTGCAAAGGGTCTCCAGTAATCTTTCGCTCAATCCTGAATTTCTCAGGTAGCTCGGCCAAAATCGGTTTAATCTTGTCGGCTACTGGTTTGTACTTTTTCCCTAGGAATGAAGCTTTTGCAGGCTCACTATCCAGTACTGGAGTTACAACTTCAGGCTTCTCTGTTTCAACAATCGGTTTCTCGGGTACCTTCACCTCGGGTTTATCCTTGGCTAGCGGCGGTTTAACCTTCGCTTCTTCCTTGGAGGCATCAATAACTGATTCCCTAGGAACTTCCGGCACCTCCGGCATCTTCGGCCAAGTCGTGGCTTTTACTCGCTTCCCTAGGACTGGCGCTCCCCCCCTAGACTGGTCTTTCATCAGCCACATAACTTTGCGGGTCATTTTTCCCGCATCTATAGGCTTCTTAGGACGTTTCTCTGGTACTGGGGGCTCTTTTGCTCGTCTCTGGCGCCGTGTTGGAGGGTCTGCTTCACTGTATACGAAGACATCCATACCAGGATCCTTTTCCAAGTCTCCAATGTACTGATTCAACAACTGTGCCGCACTTTCATCCTCCTTTTACTGCCTCTTGAGATGCGCATAGGTACGCCATTCTTCGGTCGGCTTTCGTTGCCTTTCTACCCTCTTTTGGTGATCCATAACCCGTGCAAATCAGTTCCCCCTTATCGTTATAGTCCCAGGTTGTCATAAGTTCTCCCCCATCCTCGAGTTCATCGAACAGACTCAAAAATCCTGGTCTGGACTGGGTTTTTCTGACTCGCCCTCTTCCGTCTCTTTCACCGGTTTATCCTTTTGAAGGACTTTCCTTGTTCCACGTTTATAGGTAGGCAGCGTCAAGCGCGCACCTGTCCTAGGGTGTTTCATGGTTAAGGTAGTCTCTCCGTTCGCCAGAGTTGAAACAATACTCTCCGTAATGATATCAAAGGGTCGCCCTAGGAGGCATTCATACGGTGCAGATCGCAAAATATGAATTTGCAGGTACACCACAATGTTTTCCATCCGAAAAGGTATGTTTCTTGCTAGGCCTAGCGTCTTTTCAAACTGGCCATTCGCACTCTGCATCAAAATCTGAACATCTGGGTCCCAAGGTACGTTGAGTTCCGCTGCCGTTGATTCAACCATTGACACGATCTGTGATCCTGAATCCAGAATCGACTCTACACGCAACATTCCATTTATGACTGGAAAGATACACCGTAAGTGCGCTGAAGGTAAGCTGGCATAAATGATCCTAGGCAATTCGCCTGGTGCCAACGAATCTAAATATTGGGTGACAGGGTCTTCCAACACGTACGCTCCCTCTGGCATATGCGCGACTGCTTGGTTCATCACCCAAGGTGCCTCATCGAACTCAAGATCGTTAATCGAGATTGCATCTACTGGCAGACTCATGTACTGAGCCGCTCTATCAGGTACGTTCAAACTCTTCGAGCCTAGGGGCTTTGTTTTGGGTCCCCCCAACATCGGCACCATTGTGGCTGAAAAATTTTGAACATTTTCTGCCAGTACGTCGTCTTCTATGTTCTGAATAAAATTCGAACGTCTGGACTTGCCCATCTTTGCCGCAATTCCCCGTTGAGCGCCATTGCTGACAGCCAAAAGATCGCCTACAGTTACTTGAACCGTCGTGTTTTCAATATCTCGCACCACTCTTTTTGTGGCCGCTTCTATATCAACATTAGGTGTAACTCTGTAAGCTTTAGACCCTTCTGCCCGTTTCTCAACAGACTTCCCAGGCCCATCTGGCTTGCGAGGCAGAACTTCGGATGCTTCCACCCTCTCGATCGGCGGGACATTTCGAAAAGGTAACTCCTCTACCGGGTTGATAGGAGAATTGCCCTCCCCGAATCCTCAACTTCCTCTACGGTTACTTTTGGCAAAGTTCTACTCGGGTTGCCCTTCTCTAGCGCTTGTTCTGGCTTCCTAGGCGGTTCCTTATCAGCCCTAGGCGACTCTAAAGCCTCCCTAGGAGCGTCAAGATCCCCCCTAGCGGGCTCAGTTGGCTGCTTGTCCGGGACTTTCTTCTGCTTCTCTCTCAAGGGTATCTCTACAAATGCTCGCTGACTCTGATTGCTCTGTTTTTGTGGGTTTTTATTGGACTTTTCAATTGTTTTTGTGCTTTTATCAGCTTTTTCGCCCGTTGGCTGGTTATCCTCAGGGGGCTTGTGACGGGTTTTTGCCCCCGTCCTCGGTTTCATTGAAAATCCGAGCCCTCAGCGTCAGCGGAGCCTCTGTTTGCCCTGGTCTGCACCAGTTGATCCACAGTTCTCTCCAAGAGTGAAGTTAACCGGTCAATGGTCTTCGTTGCCGTGCCTTGCGTCCCCCCTGACTCATCTTGTTTTGGTTCAGGTTTGCGCAGAATTTGCTTTGAAGGTTGTGGAACTGCCAACAACTGGTTCAATTGCAATTTCTCGGCTTTCAACGTTCGAATCTCATCGTCCCGAGAGTCATACGCATTCTCTTCTTCGTCACCATAGTAAGCATAGGGATCTTCCAACTGAACATTTTGGTTGAGCGACCGGTGAGAGTAATACTCAAGTGCTTTGACGCGCTGACTTTTGTGTTTAGGTTCTCGCGGAATGTTTTTGCTATCAAAGAACATAGTCCGTCCGTCCACGACCTTGACGATACCCTTGTCAATATCTTCATGCCGCTTCACACAATCCCCAATGTAATGACCATCTTCATCGCAATAGAAACACCCTGTTCCACGAACGGGCCTAGGACCATTATTGTTGAAGTTGTTTGGCTGATAATTTTGCCTAGGCGCAGGTTTAGACTTGATTTCTTCCACTTGCGCTTTCAGCTCTGCCACTTCTTTATGATTCTGGTTTACGAACTTGTCCAGGTGCTGTGCCATCGCTTTTTCCATATGGTTTTCCACTGATTTTTCCAACGCAGTCTCCATGCTCGAAATTTTCTCCACTAGCTTGCTCAAAATGCCCGAATCTTGTGAGGAATCAGTCCCATGCATCAACACGGTGCGTTTGTGCGCTTTCTCTTCCTGACCTCCATTGTACGCAGTATAGTATTGAAAAGCTTCCTCTTCAACTATCCTGGTAGCCGCGTCTATCAGATCCCGCCAGTCATGAGGGTCGTCGTTCTCTCGCGCAGCGAACGAATAAGGTTTACCCTTAGTTTCCTCGTTCTCTTCCCATCGCGCTTTGGCAGCTTTGAAGGATCCTAGGCTTTCTTTGGGAGCCGCCCGCATCATGGTGCGGACTTCTCTGCCCATTCCCTCATTCAAACCTGCCATGAAGAGCTTTGACACTTCACGGTTCGTTATGCGATCCGGCCAGAGTTTGTTAACTTGAGCCTTAAACCCTCGAACATAGCTCTTCAGATTTGATAGGCTTTTACCGCTAACTCTGTCTGTCTGGGCCACAAACTTTTCTAGGGCTGCTATGGAACCATGCTCGGAATCCTTGCACTCTGGATAATTGTCCAGGACCTCGTCCTTGAGATCTTCGTACGAGTATTTCTCCTCGATGGCTTCAAAAGCTTCCCACTGGGGTCTAATCTCTGGCTTCACATATCGGAGTAGGAGCCACTTCTTCTCTTGATCATTCGCCGGTTTGGCTGATCGAATAACGTCTTCAATAGCATCAAGATACCACTTCAGTTCACTCGATTTGCCGTTCCACTGCAACTCATATTTGCCCCAAGCCTTCGGAAGTTTGTTAACATCCATAGCTCCAGGTCCCAACATGTTGTATTGCAGTTTCTTTTGTACGGGTTTTAATTGTACGGGTTTTTGCACAGAACTTGACTGTACGGGATGCGCTAGGACAGTTGTTTGGACTGTTATAGACGCAGGGGGCTGTATTGAACTACTCAACACAGGATTTGTGTTCTGACTAGGCTGCGGGTTCGAGATGCGTGCCTCAGTCTGACCCGGATTATCTTCCGGTTGTTCCAAAGAAGGGGGTGATCTACCACGCTCGGGTGAAGGTGGCAAGGACGGTCCTCTTTGTCTATCAAGCTCTAGATCTGCCTGACGCGCTTTCGATGTTGACGCAACTTGCTCACGCCCTCTTGAAACGCTGTCTTGCGCCACTTGGAACTCGCTAGTACCTGAAGAGATGCTTGCAGCAGTCCTCTTCGAAGTATATGTTGTCCTTGGTTTTGCGGAAACCGAAAAAGCTACAGGCTCTGGTATAAGAGACGACTGTACCCTCCTAGGAATGCGCGATCGACTTTGCAAACTGTTTGACTGTTCGT
Organism: Mycena polygramma; assembly: GCA_029449255.1. Taxonomy (NCBI): domain Eukaryota; kingdom Fungi; phylum Basidiomycota; class Agaricomycetes; order Agaricales; family Mycenaceae; genus Mycena; species Mycena polygramma. Next base: position 535,683 of record JARKID010000078.1, on the reverse strand, counting down.
CTGACAGGTTTGTGGCTCAATCGATATATTTCACGTTCAACTGCAACCGTCTAAAAGTCCTGAGACTTCCCACTCCCCCCGGTTTTTGGAACCAAAAACTTTTTGTTACGAAAAGCTTCGAAACTGAACCCCCGCGTGGGGCTCCAGATGAAACGGGGCGCTTGACTATGGGGTATACGAATGCTAACTAGTTTAGCTTCGTGAATGAACACAAAACCAACCAACCAACACACACACACACACACACACACTTATACTATTAGCGCACACCAAAGTTGCGGGGACGGGGTTCGTTCCGTAGTATGCGGACAGCTGGAATCGAACTAAACGCAACAAAGTCTCGTTGGGGTGGGGTCTACAATCTTGTACTGAACTTCCAGTAGTATAAACTGACTGAAATGCCTCGCCTAGGCAATGAACCAAATGTTTTATATGTGTTTTTCCGGGACGGGTTGAACGCTAGGAGCTTACTTTAAAGCCCTAGGATCGATGCCAAGGTCCAAGGCGTCAACTTTATGACCCAGGGAACAGAGGACTTTATGAAACCAACACTGCAAGACCTTCTTAAACAGTGGACTCTAGCGTCTGGCCAAAGAACGTTTGTTTGGGAATCCTACAACCAATGCAAAAGACAACAGAAAGAATCCGGGGGCAAGGCAGCACGTCTAGTACTCAGAACCCAACGGCAATCCTCTTGGAGCTTATGCCAGTGCTGCAGCGACTCGTTTGTACGTGAATGCCTTCTTACGGGTCAGACAACGTGGAATTTATATCACAACTCAATCAATTATCACACAAACACCAATTTATAGAGCAACTACAAACAGAAATTGAACGAATCTCCGCGAAGCCGACCTGAGGACACCACAGACTTTATTGAAACCTTCGACCTAAGTCTGGGGGATCTCGTCGCAATGAACTGGGTTTTTGCGGTGCTCCTAGGCAGCTTTATATACAGTTACAGGAAATATATGGAGATAACAGGAAAATGAGCGAGCTAGATAAGGTCTTGAGTCATACAGCAGCCAAGAGAACGGCTGCCGTGTCGAGTTGTCGTGAAGTCTGGCCGGCCGATCGCTTTTGGTGCGATCGGTTTGCTGGATTGGGTATATTTCCAAATGCCCTAGGCACCCGCCGCTCGGCCCTAGGACGTGCCTGGATCGGCATGCTTGATAATATCCCCTCGCTGGATTATTCCTCGTGCTCTCCACATGGTCTCGTCGGTGCTTTCTAATGTCCTAGGCAAGGCAGGTCTGCACCCGCCAAAACCGTGACCTCGATCGCTGGTGAGTAATATCCGCTCGCTGGTTTATAAGACCTGCTCGCTGCATTACTCCACATGTTCTACTTCGGCAGGGCGCACGCCAAGGCGGCAGCCCGGGACCGCGCTCGTAATTCCCGTAATTCAACCACGCTTTGTCCCTATTTGTAGTGTCGACGCGACGCGTCTGTCACCTGACTCTCCTGATCTCTTGGAACCCTCGTTGGTTCGAATCTTGTGAGCAACATCCCTTTTACACGGCCCTAGACCCTTCCCTCGATGTCTAGGGTGTATTCCAGTTTCAAGTCTTGAGGCCTAGGGGGTTCAACGCCCAGCCTAGGCTACTCCCTGACAAGTATTAAACGTTCCTAGCGAGCCCAGCTCTGGCCTAGCAAACGTCTAGTACCGATATCTTGTGCCCTAGGGCCATCTAGTATTCCCTGCCAGTCATGCCTATGCAGTCTCGGTCGTTTGTAGCAATAGAAGTTCATCGTTCAATAGTCCGGGCTTGGTATATATCCTTAGTAGTAAGTCTAGCTTGCGCATCTTGGACGTTTACAACCAGCAGCTCGGATCTCACTCTGATTCTCCTTTATATCACCGTGTAGAGGACCCTAGGCTTGATTACACTAGCCTAGGAGTGCAATCTGTTATCCCTAGGAGCATTGGTTATGCCTAAGAATCGCAAAAATACACGATGTATGCCCATACATGTTTCTGGGCCGTCTCAGCGCTCGACACAGCAGCGCGCGAAGGCGCCACATTCATTGCACATCGAAGGAGGGTTTTGCCTGCCGGCGGCAAAATCCTAAGGAAAAAAGGGCGGTTAGTGAGCAAAAAAGAAGCAAAATAAGGACTGGGGCTCACCAGCATCGGCACCTCGCTCGCGGGACGGCGATACGTCGTCTCGGGGCTATTGGCGCACAATAGACATCCGAAACAATGCACGACGGCTCAGTACGCTTGATGGCGGTACCTGCCTGCCGGCGGCCAAAACTCTGTGGAAAAAGGTGAGTTTTGAGCTGTAAAAGTGCGATCAAAACAACAAAGGGAATGAGTGCTCACCAGATAATCCCGCTCGGCGGAACATCATACACCGTCTCGAGGTTGCCGGCGCCGCTGCGCGGCGCCTTCGCACAGCATTGGGCAGCAGCAACATTCGCGACATACGGTGCATTGCGCTTAGGGGCGCCATGTGCCTGCCGGCAGCTGAAATATTTTGAAAAAGCTGGGCTTTAGACGGTAAAAATGGGATCAAAAGAGCAAAAGGAATCAGGGCTTACCAGCAAGCTAATGCTGCTCGGCGGAATGCGATATGTTGCGTCGAACTAACCGGCACCGCTGCGCGGCGCCCCCAGCATGCAGTGGCCATACGGGAAGGCCAAATACGGCTCCTTGCACTGGTAGATGCAATTTGCCTGCCGGCGGCCAAAACCTGGCAGGAAAGGTGAGCTACGGGGTATAAAATGCGATCAGAATGACAGGGTACTCACTGGATCCGAAAGACGCTAGTCGTGACGTGTCGAAGACAAGGGGACCGCTCTTCAGTACGTCCACGGGCTGCTAAGCAGGTGCAGTGCGCAAGGCGGACGTAAAAGCGCAGGGAAGTGGAGGGTGCCGCGTGCATGAAGTTTCTGAGAAACATCTGCTGCACTGCAGTTTAGACGTGGGGGCGGCATCAAAAGGAACGGTCAGCTTACCAATGTTCGACAGCACGTAGGTGCGCGGTACGCAGATCCCCTACGGCTTCAAGATTCCAGTGGCGGCTTTGCACGGCAGCCAGCTTCAAGGTTTTTGCCGCAGGTTTAGCCACCTGAAATGCCGTGTCAGGCCATGGAGGAGAACTTGGGGGAGCAGCTGGCTTGCGATGCCGGTGAACGGCTGGAGGGCTGAGAGTGGTGGTGGTGATGGTGCGAATGTGGTGGTGAGTGTTGAGCGAGAACGGAGTTCGGATCAAATATGAAACAACCCACAACAATGCGTGGCGACGGGCGACGTTCAAGCAACCGCCTACTGCGGTATCACCGCAGTAGACCGTGAAACTAATGCGCTCCACGGCCACGGAAGGCCGCCGTGTCCAGCACTCACACGAAAAAATGGTGGCGAAGTTGTTTTTCCGTGGCGCTTGTTACGCGCTGCCAAATGGGTACGTTATGATGGCCCCATTTCCGTGGCCGTCGTCAGACCTATGACTGAGTGGCTAATCCACTGCCATGTCCGTTCAATGGGCAGGGCCTATGTTCAACTGCGTGAATCACCGATTTTGGCTGCTTTTTTTGCCAACTGAACCTTTTTTTTGGTCCCAGCAGCGAACATTGCCGACAGTTGTTACACCTTAGGCGAGTAGCTCCGTGTGTTTTTAATCGGCTTCGCGCCCAAAATCGTCTTGCACAGAATTTTTTTCTCCCGCCGAAGTTCGGCAGGCCACTACGCCCGCGTCCAAATTAGGAAAGTCTGGTTGAAATCCGTCCGACAAGTCGATTTAAATGTCTTTCAGTCGGTGGAAATTTAGCCGAAGCGTGGGAACGGTGCCTGAAGTGGTTCGTGAAGGTGCCTGAGCAGTCCTGAAGCAGCAGAAGGACTTGAAGGTATGTGGTTCAAAACTCTTCACTTTGATAAAATGCAATCGTTGTACTGCCAGTACTCATTCAATCAAGCTGAAATATCACGTGATTACTCCGATGCAGTGCCCGAGCACCACATGAAAGTCCTGAAGCTCACTGAGGCCATGGGATGCCGCAATATGCGATATCGCGATATCTGTAAATTCCGCTCCCGAATGCTCTCGGCCCCCGGAGTATCTATCACGACCGACGGCGAACTCAAAGTACGTAAGTTATTAATCACAGGGCGGTGCTGAAACCGTGCGTACGGACGCGTACCTGCTCAGGGAATATTTTCCTGGAGTCGACTTTTCTGCATCGCACGCTCGAGCTCCCTCTTACACCGGAATATGTACCGACAATCTTCAGCACGCTGAAGCTCAAATTTTTGACAAGAATTTTGAAGCTCCCTCGAGCAAAATGACAAGCCAAGTTGAACTCCTCGCTTCAGGGCTGACGGGCTCCACGCACCAGGCGGCCGAACTGTCGGCGCACATCGCTGGCACTCCGCAGCATCTCCCACGTCAAGCCTGATCCTAGGTGTATATAAACCCCCGCCTCTCTGCTCATTTTCAGCATGCTCGACATCCGCCCACTTTTCCTCCTCCTCGCCCTCGAGGTCCCCGGTTCATCGGCATCAAGGCATTAGCATCTGCGGCTATTCGGTGTACTAGCCAGTACTTGCCGTTGGCCTTGCCTTGCCGTCGCCCTCGACTTTGCGTTTCTTTCGCTCGCCGACATCCCCGGCTTTTCCCGGCCGACTCGGCACTTTGTTCGCACGCCGCGTCTTCGACATCAACCACGACCAACGCGCTCGCACCTCGGTCAACCCAGGTCAGTGAGCCCTCGTTGTCTTGTTTAACCTACTAAACATTCTTGACTATCTTTCTTTAGCTCTCTACAAGCTCTTCGAGGCCCCTTTATCCGGCCGTTCACTCACGAATGCATCAGCTCTCTTTTTGGTTCAGCGGTCACAAAGTACGCATTGTGCTTCATTTTTGTTAATAGATTCGTTACTGACTATCTCAAGATGCTTTCCGGATTCCTTTCTACCCACCTCTTTGGAGTAGTGATGTTCTTGGCTTGGCTTGAAGCCAACAAGCCAACAAGCCAAAGCCGTGGCTTGATCAAGCCAAGCCAAGCCAAATCTTTGGCTTGAGGTTGGCTTTGGCTTTGGCTTGAGATTTGCAAGCCAAAGCCAAGCCAGCAAGCCGTGGCTTGAGGCGGTGTATAAAAACGAACAAAACCGCGGCTCCAGGGCTGGAATTTGACAGTCAGTTGGGTACGTTTTGCATTGGACATCACCGGAATTGAAGTAGCAGACCTAAACCTAACTTTGAACCATGTGTCGGACTCGGATCAACATGTTCCCAGGGTTCAAAAAATCCGAAATTCATTAATTGTGAGTTTTATCTGCGCTCCTGGGGACTCTGTGTTGAAACTTTGGGTGTTGTCTTTGCATAGCAATGATATGAGGTGAATTGGCCGACTTTCTGAGATGGTTGTTGGAGATTTAGAATGTTTGGTTGAAGCCATGGCTCAAGCCAAAGCCAAGCCAAGCCAAGCCCCTATCCATGGCTTTGGCTTTGGCTTGAAGAATCTGAAGCCAAAGCCAGACGAAGCCAAGCCAAAGCCAGGGCTTGCAAGCCAAGCCAAGCCAAAACATCACTACTTTGGAGACTGGTCAGTCTTTGCTTTATCCGTTGGTTTTTACTGGCCATATGTTGTCGCAAACATGTACCCTTGCCGTCTGTGAGTATGTTCCATTCATTTTCCCCACACATTCTTACTGATTCGTTTTAATTCCAGGCCTTGCAATATAATCTCTGTGTATCAAATCCCGGTGTGCTCGTAAGCCAGGACGGGTTGAATTCTATTAGCTTTTCGTCAATGACCTGAATATTTCGCTGCATGGGTAAGCTTTTGTCTTACCTATCTAAATCCATTACTTACTCTTGCTCTAGGACAACGATCTCGCTCACATTACTCCAGATTCGACACGAATTCGACTTCAAGTACTCGTCTGTATCCCTTCCACTACAAGGTATGTCCTTACGCTGTTATAATGCTCAAGTAAATGCTGAGACTATCGTCAGATTACCTTGGTTCGTTCCCCAACCAATTCGTTACTGGCCTTCATTTGTTTACAGCTATAGTAGTTATCTTCAACTCGTCTCGTCCGACTTTGAAGGACTCGGTTTGAACGGCCGCCATCCAGTAGGCCTTGCCCCGTTACTCTGACTACCTGTTTACTGACTCACCTTCTCGGATTTTCGAACGCGTGGTCACAATCGAGGGTGGGAAAAGATATCGGGTCGTAATGGGTCCAGGTGCGCCCACTTCTCTTCGATTTATTTCCCTAGTTCATTCACTAACTTCATTTGATAGTTACCTCCGACTCGATATCTTTGATTCAACATACACCCTTCCTCTCCTGTGCCGTGCGTCTTTTAAGCTTCGAGCTTGGTTCAACCATTGGCTGACTTCAAGACAGATTCACTGCTACTGATCCATTCAACGTGCGAACGCCGGGATTATCTTTGAATTGTTACAGAGGTACGTCTCCCGTTTGTTGACCCAATTTACAGGTCTAACCTACCGATGCTTCATTCACACGCAACGTATGTTCTCTTGAATGTATCTCAATGGTATGTCTTTAGTTTTTGTGTGACAACTCATTGATGACTCTCGTTTCGTTTAACTTGTTACAGTGCTTGAGTGCCGACTGACTTGCCTTGCAACGGCAATTCACGGACTTCGAATATCTTCACAGTAAGTCTTGGCTTCATCTGGCTCACGACTGAATCCATGACTGACCTTTATTTCGTTTGATCTAGGACTCTACGGACCCTCGTTCGTTCACTTTACATATTACTTACCTCCCCCAGAGCTGACTCGGTAAGTCGAATGAATTAGATTTGGACTTTACTCTCACTGACTCACCTAAGTCGGCGTCCATTCAATGATACATCGTGCAAGACTGACATGGTGCGTTGAGTCTTAATTACTCAACTTATCCAGCTCTTATCGAACCATCTTTAACAGCCTCGTTTAAACCGCAAATCTCACCCAGTTCAACACGCCGAAACTTTGGTTCAATGAACGAAGGTAAGCTTAATGTAACGTACTCGAATTCATTGAGTTTACTTGGCTATTAGGTCTTCTACGTCCTAGCTTTACGCTCTAGTCAGGTCTATCGCATTTCGTCGTACATACCCAAATTGACTGGTCTCAGATTTGCGGGTTAGATAGTCTTTTAGATCGAACGTCGTCAAGTACAACTCACCTGGACCAAGGTAAGCCTTCTCATTCTTCTCAAGTCCACGTTCTAACTCTCTATGCAGATCCCCCGCTTCGTTCCACTTGTTTCCATTCAACGTAATCCCGAGGTGCGTTCTCATTATTATTGGTTTCCCTTCGCTAACCTCGTCTTCAGTTACAGATCCTCATTGGTACAGTAGTCTTGTTATTGCGCAGTTGTAGTTGACTTGTATTCTGTAAGTCTTCGTAGCTTTTTGTGATACATCTTACTTACCTATGCTTTCTTGAGCTGCGTGCGTGATTCAACTCGGGCATTGGTTTTGTACCTGACTCGTCGTTGGTTGGATTCAGATCCATCGAGTCAAGTTCACCTCCAAGGTTGAACTGACTCGATCTCCGTCTCGCAACCCAAACCTTGTCCAAGCCATGCCTTGTCGGGCTTGCACCGACTTCGAAGTAGAATCATTCGGTTACATCTAGCTTAGTTTTTTTTTGTGTAGACATGCGTCCGTCAATGGTACGTCCTTGCATCTCATCTCATTCACAGTCCAACGGCTCACTGATCCATCTTGCTTACTTCAGTTATCGTACTTACCTCCAAACTCCAAACCAACCACCCCTCTCGCGCTCAACTCAACACAACCCCGACTCAACACAACTCACCCTTAACTCGTGTCGACTTACTTGTGAGTCAACCACTTGTCCAACATTGAGTTCTATCTTACTGACTACGTGTTTCTCATTCAGGTTGTCCCGAACTTGAATTCAAAGCCGCCATTGAATTCATTCGAGCTTCAAGCTCAAGTCCGATTGAACTCGGACTCGAATCTCCTTGAAGGTCAGTGCATGTTAATCTCACCTCTCCTCGTTGAATTTGCACGCTGATTACATTCCTTGGCTAGTCGCAAACGCTCGCAGCATTCAAACACACCAACGCTCCCATTCCATTGACTTCCGAATATAACCGGTCCGTTCACATTTTTTTTTTTTCAACTTATTACGAGTTTCTGACCTACTCGACAGAACAATGTTGTACATCTCAAGCCCCGCTCGTTCACTCTTTCTCGAGCTGACAAGGTCCGCCGTTCACCTTCTGGCTGCCTTGCGTGAACTTACCTTCAACTCAAACTAGCCCCCCGAGTTCAACACCGCATTCGACGCCGCTCATCCGGATTCCTACAGCCCCAATTCAAGTAAGTACTGCATTCATTTCAGTTCAATACCTACCCTTCAAACACACGAGGCTGACTTGAATTCCTTTCGCAGTACGTATCACATTAGTTAGTATTCAATCTAGAATTGCACGCTACAGGGTAGTGAGTCTTCTTCACTTACTCCAAGGTCCCTGCGTGCTAATCTCATTTTTACACTAGCGTTCAAACGGGCAAAACCCGCTTGCCCCGATTTGACTCTGACTTTGACGCCCTGGTCCGCATCCCCGCAAATCCATTTCTTGTTTTGTTTTGTTTTCTCCGTTCACTAACTCAATCCTCTAAATCACAGAATTTCATACGATCCAAACCAATCCATTCAAATTTTGTACAGAGTAAGAGTTGTAGTTAAGATTGTACGTAGGTATTATAGATTCTAAATAGATAGATAGGTAGGTACGTAGTCGCGCGAGTCGCACGCACAGCGCGCTGGGACGCGACGAGCGGGGTGCGACGTGCCGGGACCAGCGCCGCGCGAGGGGTGCGACACGCAACACGGGCAACGGTGGGAGAGGTGCGCCCGGGGCGGGCGGCGTCGGAGATGAGTCGCGTGCAGCACGGTGCAGCAGCGAGAAGCGCTAGCGCGCGAACACGACGCGGTCGTGCAGCACGCGAGTCGGGACTGTCGCAGCCTTTGTCGACAAACCACGCACCCCGCATCGAGTACGCCGCGCCGCCCCGCGCCCCGTGTCCCGCACACATCGACCGCGCCGGTGCTGCGTGGGTCCTCCTGCACGCACTCCCCGCCTCTCGCCTCGTCCCGTCTCGTCTCGTCTCGGCATGCGCGCCGCACGAGCGAATCGGGCGGGGCTGCGGGAGTCGGGACGGCGAGTGCGAAGGAAAAGGAGGGAAGGAGAGAGGAGGGGAAGGGAAGGGAAGGGAAGGAAAGAAAAAAGAAGAAGAACGAGAATGGGGTATGGCGTGCGTACCTCGTCCCTCTCCGCGTACTCCATCTACCTAACCTCCCATCTGCCTCGCGCAGGTGCTCCTCGTTCCGCGTTCCTCGATGCGATGAGGCGTCGGCGACGACCCGACTCGCGCGTCGATGCGTTGCGGATAATCTGCAGGTGGGGGCTAACGTGTGCGTGTGCGCGCGAGGGAGAAAAGAAAGGTGATGGGAGGTGATGGGCGGTGTGCACGGAGGTGCGGTGGGTGGAAGTGGGATGGCGCAGGGAGAAGGGAGCAGCGGGGATGGAAGGAAGGGAGAAGGAGAAAGGGAGAAAGGGAGGGAGGGAGGGTGTGTGGGCTTCGTCCGCGCCAGGAATTCGCGGCGGCCGACTCGCGGAAACGCGCGTCGGTGCGCGCGCTCACCGCCAACGACTCGGATGCGTCGAGATGCAGCCCCGGAGGAACGCTCGATGCGCTACGGACACGTCTTGTGCTCGCTACAGGCGGGTGCGGGCCGACTCTGCGCGCTGGACTGTGAGCCGAATCCCCGCGCGAGTCGAGTTGGGGTGGGAGTGAAGGGCGAAGACGGGGCGGGATGGGAAGAAGGGGGAAGGGGGAAAAGAAGGGACGAAGGGATTGGGAAAGGTGCGTACCTGGTGTCGTGTCCAGGTCTAGTCCGTCCGTCCCTCACTGAGTGCTCATGTCCGCCCAGATGCGCGCTTGCTCGCAATGTAGGAGTGCGCGGCGTCGATTCGGGGACGTGCGCGGAGGCGGTGGCGGATCCGGATGAGCGGGTATGTACTGTGAGCAAAGTGTAAGCGTGCGAGGGAGGACGTGCGGAAGAGTGGTGATAGAGAGAGCACGCTCATGCCTCGACGCTGTACTGCGCGAGTGACGCGGCATAGTGAACATGCGTGGGTGGATAACGCGCACGGCTTGGCGGCGCACGAAGAGAAACCAGGAGGGAGTGCGAATGAAAAAGAGAAAGGAAAGGCTACGTACCGTACACCGTAGACAGTTACGTTGGCGCAGGATCCGTCGTGGAGGCGCTGCTGCAGATGCGGACGGCGGTGCTGTTGGCGGGGTGTGTCAGTGTTGAAGGGAAGAGGAGAAGAGATAGGGTACGCGTACCTTTGCGAGTACTGTACGCGCATGGCAAGAATCTGGGTCCACTACGGGCTTGAGTGTGTCAGTAATGGAGTGCAGAAATTAAAAATCAAAGGAGGAGAGCGTACCTGACTCCTTGCCGCACTTGAGGCTGAGACGAGACCACGGCGGGAGCGCGTCGTGGCGTGGCTGGAGTACGCGCTGGGATTAACGGCCCGCTCGTCGTGGAATTGAGTTGCCCCTGGTGTGCGGAGAGACGACGCCGTTGCTGACGTCAGTCGACGCTGACGGGCGCTGTGAGTCGGCGTTGAGAGGTGACGTTGAGAGCAGCATCGAGGACGACATGACAGTTTGAGAAGAGAGCGAGCTTGGCAACACAAACACAACACCGCCTCAACCACCACTCGCTGCTCCGCCATGCAGCCTCCCCCGCCCACGACTTCTACGGCCCTCTCAAACGACTCGGCCACCGCGACTAATCTGACCTTTGCACAGGCGTTGGATGAGACCGGGCCAGAGGATGTGCGTCTTGTCTCTAGTGTCAAACTAAATACTGATAGATTTAAAGACCTCGATCTTCGTGGCAGCCCAGCGCGGCGACGTCGACACCATCCGTGCCTTGCTCGACTCTGGCAAGGCGCTGGCCACCGACCGCGACGCGCAGAACATCACGCCCCTCCACTGGGCCGCCATCAACGCCCAAGTCGCCGCCTGCCGCCTCCTGCTCTCCTTCGGCGCGGAAGTCGACGCCCTCGGCGGTGACTTGGTCGCAACCCCCATGCAATGGGCTGCACGGGGCGGGTACCTCTACGTCATCCAGCTGCTCGTGGCGCACGGCGCGGATCCCACCATCGCCGACTCGCAGGGGTACAACGCCCTGCACCTCGTCACCCACTCGTCCTCCATCATGCCCCTGCTGTATCTCCTGCACCAGCCCGTCGGCGTCGACTCGCGCGATGCGCAGGGGCACACCGCGCTCATGTGGGCGGCGTACCAAGGCGATGCGTTGAGCGTCGACTTGCTGCTGCGGCACGGCGCGAGTCCGACGGCGGCAGACGACGCGGGGCTGACGCCGTTGCACTGGGCCGTCGTGCGCGGCAACCGCGTCGCCATCCGACGCCTCATCGAAAACGGCGCCGTGCTCAGCGCAAAGGACAACGAGGGCCGCACGCCGAGGGACATGGCGGCGGAATTGAAGAGTCTAGGCGCATGGAAGCGCGCGCTCGAGGAGGGCGGCTGGGACGACGAGGGCCGTAAGAAAGCAAGACCGCTCAGCGAGCGCAACACCCGGCTCGCCATCTTTGCCTTGCCGACCCTCGTGTTCTTCCTCGTCTTCAAGACGCTGGCGGTCCTGCCGTGGTATACGGGCATCCTGCTCGCGATGGCAGAGTTTTTTGGGATGCATCATGTGTGTTCTGTCTTTTCTTTTGATTATTACTCACAACACACAGATCGTCACCCGCGTGCTGCTCAACAAGTCTTCGTACACCGACTCGGTCAACCAGACCCCGTATTTCGCCGGCATCATCTGCGGGAGCTTGGTCTGGGTGTTGCTGGATTTATGTACCCAACCTGTGTATTCGTTACTGTGCAATATATATCTTTTTGTTCAGAACTTGGGTTGGTTTGTTTTCAAAAAAATGGATGACTTGTTCTTATAACAAAACATCGACTTGTTATTCTAACGCAACTTGCTTACTAATCACCACTCATCCACGTACCCTAATAAGGAAATTTTCTCCAACCCTACCTCCCAACGGACTTACACCCCCCGCCAATCACCCGCTTGTCCTCGCTTACCCACTTCGGACCCATGGATTGAGGTTAGGATACCAAATGGGCTTAAAAAAGCAAAAATCGGCGCAAGGTTTGCACCGATTTAACGGGTTGGAGTGTCATAGTCTCCCCGTCCCGAAGGTCTGGGTATAAAGAAAAAAAGAGATGGAGAAACGGGGGTTACCGTGTGGCGGGTGAAAGGGTCGGGGTGTTGAGTGCGGGTGTTTGGTGCGGTGGAGGGGAGAGTCAGGATGGGGGGATATAAAACAAGGCGGGGGGCGGGAGTCGGGATCTGGGAGTGGAGTCAGCGTGGGAATCAGAAAAAAATTGACAGAACGATGACAAGGGAAAAAAAGAGCCACGTAGATGGAGAGGGGAAGGGAAATGGCGGGAAAGAGGTGGGTTGTATCCGAAATGAATTGTAGCCAATGACTGGGAGGAAGGGACGCAAATGGGAATGTGGGAGGGCGGTAGGTATGTAAGAAGAGAAGGGAAGGAGAAGGAGAGACTGGTAGCATACCTTGAATTTTCCAACGGTCTTGACGGTCGCCGGCAGGTGAAGAGGAATTCGAAGTAATGTCGATGTCGAGGGCGAGGTCGAGTTCGAAGGTGTGTTGAAGGTCGATGTCGAAGGCGATGGTCGAAGTCGGCGACGCATACGGGCATAGGCTGGGTAGAGGGAAGGGGGATGGCGGTGGTACGAGAACAAAAGAAGATGTGACTGCAAAGACACGTAAGTCACAATTTAAGGTGATCTGAAGCTCTCGTAAAACGAACAGCCCAAGGAGGTACACGGAGATACATCAATTTGGCTGGAACAAATTGGCAAGGGCTTCGCCGTCCCGGAGGTAAATTGTGGAGCAGTATTTTATTCGACGAGTTCGCCGTGATGTACAGAAAGGTACGCGAGCAGGTAAAGTAAAAGTAAAGTGAGTGCCGGTGAGGCATTTAAGCAGAAAAGAGCTAGTAAGGCAGTTAGATTTGCGTGCAATGGGCATATCTGCCTTGTAGTACTCACGAGAATGGGCTGTGTTGTCCGCGTTGAGGAGAAGTCCAATGATCGCAGCGCAACGCCGGCTAAAAATTGATGTGCGTACCCACTTTGAAGACGCCGGGGAGGAGGTTAGCTTGACATGGGTGATTGGGGCCTCATCCAAATGTGTGGCTTAAGTCAGACACGGCGAAACTGAATTTCTTGCTCGGCGGACGTCCAAAAATGTTGAAACGGTTTTTGTTGCCCCATTGGGATGCGGTAGGTTGCAGGTGGCGAATGACGGCGTTGGGAGGCCATGAAGATCGCTGGGAGCGCGACGACGGTCAGCGGAAGCCCAAAAATCGAGGTTTGAAAACTCAGGGGGAATTAGTGAAAATATCCAGGAGATGGACTTGAGTTACTCACGCATGGACACACACCGCGCCGGCCGCTCGCCGGAAGTCGATACATAGTGTCGACGCTTGGCGCGCCGCGCCGCGGCGCACAGTGTACGCGAAAGCGCGGGAGCGGCGGATCGCACGCTGCGGCGGGTTTTGCCTGCCGGCAGCCAATTTTCTGAAGAGAACACCGGGTTAGCGCGTGAATAAAGCATAAAAATGAGAGAAAGAAAGACATCTCACCTGTAACGTAGGTCCGCTCGCGGGAACTCGATACATGGTGTCGAACGTTGGCGCGCCGCGCTGCGGCGCGCTCGATACGGCAGCGCGCGAAGGTGCCACATTGCACGTCGAGGGGGGGTTTTGCCTGCCGGCGGCAAAATCCTGGAGAAAAAAGGTCAGTTAGTGAACAAAAATGCAAAATAGGAACGAGGGCTCACCAGCATCGGCACCCCGGTCGCGGGACGGTGCAGTGCGCTTGCTGGCGGCACGCGCCTGCCGGCGGCCAAAACTCTGTGAAAAAAGGTGAGTTTTGAGCGGTAAAAGTGCGATAAAAAAAACAAAGGGAATAAGTGCTTACCAGCAAGATAATCCTGCTCGGGGGAACTCAATACGTCGTGTCCAAGTTACCGGCGCCGCGAAGCGGCGCCTCTGGGACGCAGTGGACATGCGGGAGGGCTACACACGGCTCAATGCACTTCGGGGGCCATGTGCCTGCCGGCAGCTGAAATATTTTGAAAAAGCTGGGCTTTAGACGGTAAAAATGCGATCAAAAGAGCAAAAGGAATCAGGGCTTACCAGCAACCTAATGCCGCTCGGCGGAATGCGATACGTTGCGTCGAAGTGACCGGCGCCGCTGCGCAGCGCCCCCGAACTGCGGTGATCATGCGGGACGGCCAAATACGGCTCCATGCGCTGGTCAATGCCATTTGCCTGCCGGCGGCCAAGACCTAGTGAGATTCAGACGTAAAAATGCGATCAGAATGACAGTGCTCACACAATCCCGGAGACCCTACTCGTGAAGTGTCAAAGACCGTTTTGCAGCGACTCCACGGGATACTGAGCAAGCACGGCGCACGTTGAAAGTATAAAAGCGCGGGGAATGGCGCATGGTAGTGGTGGGTGGTGCGTGAATGTACCGAGAAGTTTCTCAGAAACCTATGCTGCAGTGGAGTTTAGAGGCGGAAACGACAGCAAAGGAGATAGACAGCTTACCAACGTTCTGAGAGCACGCGAGTGCGCGGCGCACAGACGCTCTACGGCTTCAAGATTCTAGCCGCAGTTTTGCCTCCGGCAGCTTCAAGTTTTCTTTTGCCGCAGATTTAGCCGGGGTTGGGGGGTCGAAATGCCGAGTCGGACCATGGAGGTGAGCTTGGCGAGCAGATAATTTGCGCTGCCGGTCAACGGCTGGGAGGCTGAGACGTGGGGGAGCATGCATTATGGTGGTGAGAGTTGGGTGAGAGCGGGATTGCCATCAAATATAAAACAACCCACAACAATGCGTGGCGACGGGCGACGTTCAAGCAACCGCCTACTGCGGTATCACCGCCGCAGACCGTGAAACTGATACGCTCCACGGCCTCGGAAGGCCGCCGTGTCCAGCACTCACACGAAAAAGTGGTGGCGAAGTTGTTTTTCCGTGCCGCTTGTTACCCGCCGCCAAATGGGTACGTTATGATCGCCCCATTTCCCTGGCTATCGTCAGAGCTATGACCGAGTGGCTAATCCACCGTTATGCCCGTTTATTGTGGAGGGCCTACGTTCAACTGTGTGAATCACCGATTTTGGTTGTTTTTTTTGCCAACTGAACCTATTTTTTTTGGTCCCAGCAGCGAGCATCGCCGACAGCTGTTACACGTTAGGCGAGTATCTCCGTGCATTTTTAATCACTTTTGCGCTGAAAATGAGCTTGCAAAGAATATTATTCCCTCGCCGAAGTTCGGCAGGCCACTACGCCTGCGTCCAAATTAGGAAGGTTTGGTTGAAATCCGCCCAGCATCTGGATTTAAATTTTCTTCAGCAAGTGAAAAATTTAGCCGAAGCGTGGGAACGGTGCCTGAAATGGGCTTGGAGGGATCCTGAGCAGTCCGGAAGCCGCAGAGGGACTTGAAGGTATGTGGTTCAAAACTCTTCACTTTGATTAAATATAATCGTTGTACTGCTAGTAATCATTCAATCTAGCTGAAATATCACGTGATTACTCCGATGCACTGCCAAGCACCACCTGGAAGTCCTGAGGCTCACGGAGGCCATGGGACGCCGCAATATGCGATATCGCGATCTCCGTAAATTCCGCTCCCGAATGCTCTCGGCCCCCCGGAGTATCTATCACGACCGACGGCGAACTCTAAATACGTAAGTTATTAATCACAGGGCGGTGCTGAAACCGTTCCTACGGACGCGTACCTACTCAGGGAATATTTTTCTAAAGTCGACTTTTCTGCATTCCCTGCTTAAGCCCTCTCTTGTACCGGCCTGTGTACCGCCAACATCTAGCATATCGAGCATCAAATTTTTACTTGGACTTTGAATGTTCTGCTGGCTCAGGGCCAAATTCTGCAAATTCACTTACACATACTCGCTTGTGCTCCACAGACCAAGGCGCCGAACTGTCGGCGCACCTCGCTGGCACTCCGCAGCATCTCCCACGTCAAATGATAGCGAAGGTGTATATAAACCCTTGCTATTCTGCTTGTTTTCAGCATGCTCGACATCCGCCCACTTTCCCTCCTCCTCTCCCTCGAGGTCCCCGAGTCATCGGCATCGAGGTATTGGCATCTGCGGCCATCCGGCATACTACTCAGTACTCGCCGTTGGCTCAGCTTGCCTTGCCGTCGCCCTCACCATTTTTTCATTCGCTCGCCGACATCCTCGGCCTTTCCCGGCCGACTCGGCACCTTGTTCGCACGCTTCTTCTTTGACATCAACCACGACCAGCGCGCTCGCACCTCGGTCAACCAAGGTCAGTCGGCTTTTGTTGTCTGGTTTAACCCTCTACAAATCCCTGACTACCCTTCTTTAGCTCTGTACAAGCTCTTCTGGGCCCCTTTATCCAGCCGTTCATTCACGAATGCCTCAGCTTTCTTTTTGGTTCAACGGTCACAAAGCACGCGCTATCCTTCATTTCTATCCATACCTTTTGTTACTGAACTACGTCGAGAACCTCTATGACTGTCTTTCTAGCTAGGGCCTTCAAATCCGGCCAGTCTTTCCTTCATCCTGTGCTTTTTTACTGGCAATGTTTCGTCGCATACATGTACGCTCGTCATCTGTGAGTATGTTCCATTCATTTTCACACTTCTTTACTGACCCATTTTCATTTCAAGCTTCGAATGTAATCCCTTGGTATCAAAACCCGATGCGCTCGCAAGCCAGGACGAGTCAATTCCGTTAGCTTTTTGTCAATTGGACCAGATCCAAGTCCTATCTCAAAGGTGCGTCTCTCTCGGAGCCTGATTACATTTCTTCCTCTGGCTTACTCACTCTTTGCAGCCGTCAAGCACTCCTTGACCTCGCACTGACCTCAGTGTCGATGCCGCTTCGTTGACCCGTGTACTCTGGCCTGACTATTTTCTTTGCATGGGTAAGCTTTTGTCTTACCTGTCTAAAATCATTACTTACTTTCGTCTGACTTGTTCTAGGACAACCATATCGCTCAAATTGTTCCAGAATTGACACGGATTCGACTTCAAGTACTTATCTGTATCCGTTTTGCCTCAAGGTATGTTCTTACGCCGTTGTAATGCTCAAGTAAATGCTGAGACTATCGTCAGATATCTTGGACTTACCGTTCTCGATGCTCCCTTACAATCTCACACAAACCTATTGGTACGCTCACAGACCATTTCATTGCATTGTTACTGACCTTAATTTGTTCACAGCTCACATTCACCTTCAACTCGACTCGTTGGATTGAAGGACTCGGGTTGAACGACCGCCATCCGGTAAGCCTTATCCCGTTACTTTGACTACATGTTGTACTGACTTACCTCGTCAGATTCTCGACTGCGTGGTCAAAATCGAGGAAGGGAAAGGATTTCGGGTGGTAATGGGTCCAGGTGCGCTGCTTCTTCGATTTCTTTTCATAGTTCATTCCTTAACTTCATTTGATAGTCACCTACGAGTTTGCTATCCTTGATTCAACAGACACTCTCGCTTGTAGCGCCTTGTCCGCGTTCAATTTCCCCGATGTAAGACTGTTGTTTCAATTCTTCTCCGTTGGTGAGTCTTATCTTCCTGGCCTTAATCCTTAACTGACTTCGTTTGACTAACTGTAGGTCTATTGACCAGATCGTCAAGTCAAACACTTACCTTCGGGTTGCTGGCTCCGTTTCAACTCATGGTAAGTGCTTACCTTTGTATTGACTTCATCTACTGACGCCTTTATTGACCCAATGTAGACTTACACCGGCTCTTGAACGCCGAGATTATCTTCAAGTTAAACTAGGTACATCTCGTTCGAAAATTTTCAGCAATGAATCGTTAGCTCACTCGGGTTAGAGTTAGATAGTCAAACTCTATACCTAGTTAGACTGCGCTCTGACTTGTACATACACACTCGAGGTGCGTTAGTTCCGTTCTCATTTGAACTTACTTCAGCTGATTTGTCTATTCTTTTTCAAGTCCCACCATCGCGACGCCGACTCGTGTCCGGTTTGGCTTGAGATCGGGATGGGTCAATTGGCCTCACAAGTGCGTTCATTTTACCTCTGGCTTCGCTTTATATTTACTGACTTTTTCCAGACGCGTTCAACTTGGCTCACCCTGGCTTGGAACGCGGAGGTTATCTTCAAAGTGCTAGGTACGTCGTGTTCAATTTTCTAATGGACCTCTCGTGTGTTGACTCGAAGGACCACTCTTCATCTTCAACACTAAGCCTTTGGTCTAGTTCAATGGTCGTGTCCACGGTACGTTCCATTGAATTCTTATCTGACTTTCGCTCGGTTGACTTACATTGTTTTTGTACCACACTTAGTTGTAACTTTCCGGGTAAGCCTCGACTTCGTGTTTGCGTGTGCAAGTTCGGTATCGATGTCGTTGCAGGGGCGTTTGGTGCATCTGGATGTACTATCAAGGGTCGGGTTCGGGGTTCGCTCACGCACAAGGTATGTGGCTTACCTTGAGCTTTGATTTGTAACTTATCCGCGGTTAGATACATATCCATCGCGTCTCATGCGAGTTCAAGTCCAAGTTCAACACGAACAATCTCTGCCTTGCACGAACTTGGGAGTAGAACTAGTTAAATTTTCGTTACATCTAGTCTGGTCTAGTTAGTTTTCTGTGTAAATATGCGTTCATCAATGCGAATGGTAAGCCTTGCATATCGTGCTAAATTCAACGGTTCACTCATTTTACTTGCTTTAGTTCTTGCCTCGAAACTAATCAGACCTTTCGCGTTCAAACTCAACACAACCCCGACTCGATTGAATCAAATTCAACACGCGTCGACCCTCTTGTGAGTCTACCAAGCGTGTAATATCGAGTTTCGTCTTACTGACTGTCTGTTTCTGTTTCAGAGCCTCCCGAGATCGACCAGTCCGACTATTCATTCGAGCTTCAAGTTCTCACTGAACGCGGACTCGGATTTCAAGGTGCGTCAATTACCATTACTCTACTCGTTGTCTTTCCACGCTAATTACTCTTCTTAGTCACAAACGCAAACGCTCGCAGCATTCAAACACCCAACATTCCCATTCCATTTCGAATATAGTTACACCGGTTCGTGCATATTTTTCTTCAACTTGTCGCGAGTTTCTGACCTACCCTACAGAACTACATACATCGAAGCCCCGCTCCGCTCGTTCATTCTTTCTTGGGCTGACAAGGTACGCTGTCCGTTCTCCTTCTGGCTGCCTTGCGTGAACTCTTACCTTCCACTCAGACTAGCCCAGCCCCGAGTTGATTTGAACGCCGCTCATCCGGATTCCTACAATCCCAATCCAAGTAAGCCGTACTGCATTCATCTCAGTTCAATCCCATTCAAACTCGCTGACTTGGATTCCGGTTCGCACTGCGTATTAGTTATCAGCATGCAATCTAGAATTGCACGCTGGCAGGGATGTGAGTCCTCCATTCACCCCACTTACTTGCAAGTCCTTGCGTGCTAATCTCATTTTTACACTAGCGTTCAAGCGTTCAAACCCAGCTTGCCACAATTTGAATTTGACTTGCGCATCCGGATCCCCGCAAGTCCATTTTGTTTTGCTTGGTTTTCCGTTCACTCAATCCTCACAGAATTTCGTACGCTCCAAACGAATGCATTCACATTTTTGTACCTAGACTACTACAGATTTGTAGTTATAGTTGTACGTAGGTAGGTAGATTCTAAATAGATAAATAGTTAGATAGTTAGTGGGGTACGTAGTCGCACGAGTCGTGCGCACGGCGCGCTGGGACGCGACGAGCGGGGTGCGACGTGCCGGGGCCAGCGCCGCGCGAGGAGTGCGACGCGCGACATGCGCAACGGTGGGAGGGTGCGCGGCGGCGCAGACGATTCGCGTGCAACATGGACCAGCGGGCTAGGACCAGCGCGCGAGCACCCCGCGGCAGCGCAACTCGCAAGTAGCAAGTCGCGGTCGGCTCGTGCTCACGCGCCGCGCCGCGCCTCGTGCGTGTCTCAGCCCACATCGAGCGCGCCGCCCCGCGCCGCGTGTGTGTCCCAGCACACATCCAGCGCGCTCGATGCGCTGGATGTGTGCGCATCCGCGCCGTACGAGCGAATCGGGGCGGGCTGCGGGACGGCGAGTCCGAGGGAAAAGGAGGGGAGGGAAGGGAGAGAGAGAAGAAGAGAAAGGGAAAAGAAGAGGAACGAGAACGAGAAAGGGCATGGGGTGCGTACCTCGTCTCGTCCGCGCGCTCCATCTAACCTCCCTCAAGCTCCCATCTACACAGATGCTCCTCCTTCCTCCTTCCTCGTTGCGATGAGCAGTCGACGGCGACCCCACTCGCGCGTCGTTGCGGATAGGGATAGTCTGCGGGTGTGGGTTAGCGTGCGTGTGTGCGCGCGAGGAAAGACAGAAGGAAAAAAGAGAAGGCAGGCGATGGCAGCGCGAGAAGAGAGCGGCGTGCACGGAGGTGCGGTGGGTGGAAGGGGAAGGGGAAGGGGAGGAGGGAGGAGGGAGCGGGGCTGGAAAGAGAAAGAGGAGGGAGGGAGATTGCGTGGGACTTCTCCGCGCCAGCCGCGGCGGCGACTCGAGACAACGCCCGCTCTTCGCTGGCGACTCGGATGCGTCGAGACGCAACGCAGGCACGCAACACTCGCTCGATGCGCTGCCGCCGCGTCTTGCGCTCGCCGCAGGTGGGTGCGAGACCGACTTTCCTCTGCTTTGCGCGCTCGAGTCTGAGCCGAATCCCAGCGCGCGCCGCGCAAGTTGGGTTGGGGTGGGATGGGAAGGAAGGAAGTGAAAGGAAGGGAGAGCGGGATGGAGGGAGAACGAGAAGGGAAGGGAGAAGAGGGTGAGGAGGGTGAAGAGGGTGAAGAGGGTGAAGAAGGAAGGAGGTGCGTACCTCGTACCGTCCGTCCATCTCTGCGTGCTCTATCCGCCCAGATGTGCGCTTGCGTGATGCGCGAGTCGGCGCCGTCGATTCAGGGATGCGCGCGCGGCTGGGGGATGCGACGTGAATGAGTTGGCGGCGTGTACTGTGGGCGAAGTGTCAGCGAGGGAGGGAGGACTGTGGAAGAGCGGTGATGGGGAGGGTGCGCGTGGGTCGACGCTGCACTGCGCAAGTGTGAGGAGGCGGCGCGCTGGGCGTGTAGCGGGGCTCGAGCACGCGTGGACAACGCACACGGTTGGCGGCGCAAAGGTGAGGAGTCGGGAGGGAGCGGGAATGGAAAAGAAGAGGGAGGAAGAAAAGCCAGCGTACTTACCGTGGAGCCACGTTCGCGCTGGTGCAGATGCGGCCGGCGGTGCTGTTGGCGGGGTGCGTCAGTGTGGAAGGAGGAGGAGGAGAGAGTGGGTGCGCGTACCTGTGAGTAGTGTACGCGCATGGCAAGAGTCTGGGCTTGAGTGTGTCAGTAAGGGAGTGCAGAAATGAGAGGACAGCGTACCTGAGTCCTTGCGCCACCTGAGGCTGAGACGAGACAACGGCGGGAGCGCGTCGTGGCGCGGCTGGAGTACGCGCTGGGATTAACGGCCCGCTCGTCGTGGAAGTGAGTTGTCCCTGGTGTGCAGAGAGACGAGGCCGGTGCTGACGTCAGTCGACGACGACGGGCGCTGTGAGTCGACGTTGAGCCTTGACGTTGAGAGCAACGCCGGGGACGACATGACAGTTTGAGAGAAAGAGAGCTTGGCAACACAAACACAACACCGCCTCAACCACCACTCGCTGCTCCGCCATGCAGCCTCCCCCGCCCACGACGTCTACGGCACTCTCAAACGACTCGGCCACCGCAACTAGTCTGTCCTTTGCACAGGCGTTGGATGAGACCGGGCCAGAGGATGTGCGTCTTGTCTCCCATATCAAATCAAAGCTAACTCGCACAGACCTCGATCTTCGTGGCAGCCCAGCGCGGCGACGTCGACACCATCCGCGCCTTGCTCGACTCTGGCAAGGCCCTGGCCACCGACCGCGACGCGCAGAACATCACGCCCCTCCACTGGGCCGCCATCAACGCCCAAGTCGCCGCCTGCCGCCTCCTGCTGTCCTTCGGCGCGGAAGTCGACGCCCTCGGCGGTGACCTCGTCGCAACCCCCATGCAATGGGCCGCACGCGGCGGGTACCTCTACGTCATCCAGCTCCTCGTGGCGCACGGCGCGGACCCCACCATCGCCGACTCGCAGGGGTACAACGCCCTGCACCTCGTCACCCACTCGTCCTCCATCATGCCGCTGCTGTATCTCCTGCACCAGCCCGTCGGCGTCGACTCGCGCGACGCACAAGGGCACACCGCGCTCATGTGGGCGGCGTACCAGGGCGATGCGCTGAGCGTCGACTTGCTGCTGCGGCACGGCGCGAGTCCGACGGCGGCGGACGACGCGGGGCTGACGCCGTTGCATTGGGCCGTCGTGCGCGGCAACCGCGTCGCCATCCGACGCTTAATCGAAAACGGTGCGGTGCTCAGCGCAAAGGACAATGAGGGCCGCACGCCGAGGGATATGGCTGCCGAGCTCAAAAGTTTAGGTGCATGGAAGCGCGCGCTCGAGGAGGGCGGCTGGGATGACGAGGGCCGCAAAAAGGCACGCCCGCTCAGCGAGCGCAACACCCGGCTCGCCATCTTTGCCCTCCCCACACTCGTCTTCTTCCTCGTCTTCAAGACGCTTGCCGTACTCCCCTGGTATACGGGCATTCTGCTCGCCATGGCAGAGTTTTTTGGGATGCATCATGTGGGTGTTTTGCCTTCCTTCTACTTGTGCTTACACGACACAGATCGTCACCCGTGTGCTGCTCAACAAGTCCTCGTACACTGACTCGGTCAATCAGACCCCGTATTTCGCGGGCATCATCTGCGGCAGCTTGGTCTGGGTGCTCTTTTGCTGGATTACGCGGCTTGTGCATCGTGGGTGTCGTCTTTCTATCTTTTGTTATACAAACCGCGCTATCCCTCTCCTCCCTTCCCTTCCTGCATCCCTTCTTATCGTATCCTCCCTCCCCTTGCCCGCTCGCGCCTTCTTCATCCCGAACCCGTCACCTCTCCTTGTATGTATATCGCACACCTCCCATCCTCCTCTTCGTCTCCCTGCGTCCTTTCGTACGCGACGCGCTCCTTTCCTTCTTAGCTCATTCTCTATCGCCCCCGCGCTCTGTGTGGCATCCTTTCGTCCCCCCTTCCTCTCCCCCGATATGTTATGCTATATTCCTCCTCCGCCTCTTCTTCCTCACCCTCCCTCCCCCCTTCCCCCTCCCTTCTTCCTCCCTCCCCCTCCTTCTCCCTTCTCCCCTCCCTTCCCTCCCATCCCTCTCCCATCCACCCTCCTCCCCCCTCTCCTCCCTCCCTTCCCTCCTATCAACTCACTTAACTCACGCTCACTTCTTAACCCCCTTACCAACTAAATACTCACGTCGCACAGAAACCCAATCCCACGCGCTCACGCACCTCCTCTTCGCGCTCACGGTCGGCCTGTGCGCGTACAACTTTTTCCGCGCGGTGACGCTCGACGCGGGGACGTGCCCGCAGCCGGGGAGTGATGCCGAGTTGAAGAGCGTGAGTTTTTTGGCTTGAGGAGAACATTGGGGAGAAGGAGAGGGGAATGAAAAAAAGAAAATGGGGAGGAATCCTGCGGGTCGAGTGTGGGTCCGGAGTATGGTGCGGGGAGGGGAGGGGCTGCATCGGTGTGCGAGTACGCGAGGCGCCCCAGCGCGAATGGGGCGGACAGTGCGCGTTCTCGTGCCTTTTGGCGTGTGCCCCGTCTTCGTTTCTCTTCTGCATTCTCATCCCTGATCATAAACCCGCGTTGCGTTCCTGCTGACTCGTCGCTGCAGATCATCGAAGACCTCGCGTCCGAGGGCCGGCTGAATGGGCAGACGTTTTGTGTGCAGTGTATGGTGCGTTTCTTTTTCCTTATTCTTTCTTTCCCTTTCTTTCTTTTTGTTGAGGGGAAAGAGGGTTTGGGGGGGAATTCGAGATATGGGGAGACAACGGGAAGCGGTGGGCTTCGTCGGCGACAAGCCCCGAACCGCAGTGGTGTCGCGATTCTTGAGATGGAGCAGCTTGGGGCGGCACGGTGCCGGTTCTGCGCGTCTCCAGGACGCACAGGTTATTCCCTGCGCTGCTTGGTCCCTTCAATGGCGGGCTGGCGTGTCGACCGGGATGTGCGGAGACAGACGACGGGGCGTGGAAGTATTTCGCCGTTTGGGCTCAGGCTTGGGCGGATGTCTCTGCTCGACTGTGTCTGCAGTCTGTGCCCGACGGCCTCTGATTTTGTTTTACCGGGCTGATACGGCAAATAACTGTAATGCTAACGCTACCTCGGACAGGCCCGCAAACCCCTCCGCTCAAAGCACTGCAGGGTGTGCGATAAATGTGTCGCGCGGAGTGACCAGTGAGTTTCCCTCATTCCTTATCGGTGTGGATTCAGCTAACCTTCTTGGCCCAGTCATTGCCCCTGGGTATGGAATTGCGGTTCGTGCTCTCCGCAGGTCACAAAAAGGAATGTGGAAGCTCATAGTTTTCTTACAGTCGGCGCAAACAACCACCGGCAGTTCGTGATATTCGTATCGACGCTCGTCCTCGGCGTCGGGCTGTTCGACTACCTGACTTATGCTTGTACGTCTCCACCCTCTCACCCTCCCTTTTCCTTCGCTCCTGCACACTCACACTAACACACAACAAAGTCTTCTCCTCCCTCACCCTCCCCGTCCCCGGCGAGCCCGGCTCCCCCGACGCGCCCACACCAAGTGGTAGCTGCCCGCTCCCGGCCTCGCTCTGCGCGCTGACGGCGCAGGACGCGTTCCTGGTGAGCGTCGCGGCGTGGGCGACGCTGCAGCTGTCGTGGACGAGCGTGCTGCTTGCGAGCCAGCTGTGGCAGATTGCAAGGCAGATGACGACGTTGGAGGTGTCGAATTTGGGGAGGTGAGTTTGCCTCTCCCCATCCGCGGTTGTGGCGATGATTGACGCATTTGCACAGGTACGGCTTCATGGGCGGGCGCGGGGGCGTCTCTCTCGGCGGCGCGGGGCAGATGGGCCACCGGCACACGCACGGCTCCTCCGCCAACTCCTCCGCCAACTCGGGCGCCTCCTCGGACGGCGTAGACGCGGATCCAGACGCGGCGGCGCCGACGGCGCCGCACACGCACTCGAGCAGCGGGTTCCTGATGAACCTGCTGGGCCTGGACCGCTTCACGCGCGGCAAGGCGGGCGCGGGGCTCGCGCGCGCGGGCAAGGCGAGCAATCCGTTTGATTTGGGCGCGGTGCGGAATTGTAGGGATTTTTGGACGAAGGGACGGGAGTTGGTGAGTGCCTTTTCTTTTTTTTCGTTATGAGGAAGGAAAGAATGGAGCGCTGATGTGTGTATGGCAGGGCGTGGAGTATGAGCGGCTGTACGACGTGCCGATGGAGGGCTTCGAGGAGGCGAGGCGGAGGAGGGAGCGCGAGGAGGAGGACGATGGGCTGGGCAAAGGGAGCAATGGGGGGCGGAAGGGCCTCCTTGGGATGGTCATGGGGATGGGGATGGGGCGGGCGGGGAGCAGTCGGGGTGGGTATGAGCCGATCAGCCAGGTGTAATTCCGGGCAAGATCGTATGGAATTGGTATCGGACTATTTATGACTGGGACGTGTGTAGCATTGACGACTCTTACTATATAATGCTGTCTTGTTATGCTTTGCTTTACAAAAGAAAAATCGCGGGACAGATGTGAAGAGGAGGGAAAAATACAAGCAAACTCGGTACACGACGGACTACACTAAATCCACCAACGTACAACGAGAACAACGCGTGTCCGGGTCACGACGCGACGGGCATCTCGTAATCCATCGGCACGTCCTTGCGCTCTAGCCACGCCGCGTCCTCCCCACCCAGGTCCACGCCCTTCCCGCAGTCCAGGTGCCGCCGGCACGGCAGCTCCTTCAGCTCAACGCTCGCGTCCGCGCCGCGCACGACGACGTAGTGCTCCCCGTGCCACCCCAGAAAGTCGAGCGCCGGCAGCGCGGTCGCGACGCTCCGTGCGGACGCGGCCCAGATGTCCGTTTGCACTTGCAGGTCCTTCTCGGACATGAGGTTCGGCTTGGGGCGGTGCTTGGAGGTGTTTTGAAGGTGCAGGAAGGAGAGGGAGGGGAAGGCGGAGAAGTGTTTCGCGTATTCGTTCTACGGGGGGAGGTGGTTAGGAGGATGTGCGGAGGAGAGAGAGAGAGGAGAGGAGACGTACGAGGGGACGGTCAGAGACGACCGTTGTGAGGTGCAGTGCGGCGATCTCTTTCGGGATCGCGTGCACGAGCGCCGTGGCCGCTTGCACGGTCAGATTCGCGATGCGCACGCCGAATACGCGGAGCGCGGAGAGATCGGGGAGGACGTCGAGCACCATCTCCCATGGGCAGTTGCCCAGGTCGAGCCGCCGCAGGCGCGTGCGGTGCCGCAGGAACGTCGTGACGGCGCGGTACAGCTGCGCCTGGTCGTCGTGCCCCACGAGCACGAAGCGGAACGCCTCGAGCTGCGGGAGGAACGTGTGCGCGCCGTCGAGCACATGGTCCGAGCCGAACACGACGCCCGCGGCGGCGGGCTCCTCGAACGTGCCGTGCAGCGTGAGGCTCTGCAGGCTGTGCGCGTGTGCGATGCGCGCGAGGACGACGTGCGAGATGCGCGTGTCGACGAGGTCGAGGTGCGTGAGGTTCTTGATCGTCACGCTCTGGAACGCGCTGTCCCAGGAGTGGTGCCGCGCGAGGTAGGCGCCGAGGACGAGGTGCCGGAGCGTCCCGGCGTTTTGGTCGAGCACCGTGCGCACCTCGCCCATGTCGGCGAAGCCGTCATCGTCCTCGGCGCGCAGCGTAAATTTGCGTAGGTTGCGGAACGCGGAGACGCCGACCGCGTCAAAGTGCCAGCCGCTGAGGCAAGGTAAGAGTGCTGCTGTCTCAATTAAAGGAGGACGTACATCAGGCCAAGTCCGTGTAGTTGTGAGTGGGTGGAGAGGACCGTTTGGACCATCTCTGCACGCATCTCGGGATATCCAATCCATTCAAAGTCTTGCAGAGACTTGAATTCAGGGAGAGTAGATCGGAAGATGCCTGATAGTGGGTGTAAGCTCTGTATCGCTCCTAGAAAATTGTATGCTCACGGATCATAAGGTCGAGCATATCCCCTTCCTCGTACGCCCAATGCAGTCGGAGAGATTTGACGCGGCTAGCGAACAGAGGATCCGCCTTGACACGGTCAAAGACGTCCAGACCGCGGTTCAGAGCATCTTGATCATCCCCAAAATAAAGATCCAGGGTATGGAAGATCATGCGCACTGCAATGTCGCGATGGAAGGCTGAAACAAAGAGCCATGTCCTGAGATGATATCGCGGGATGAAAGACGCTATTCGTTCCCATACTTCGACGGGGGCACGTTGCGAGGCGGGCTCATGAGCAAAGTGTATTTTCTGGGAATTGCTCAATCGGTCAAAATCATCAAAGCAGAAGAACGAAACCCACCACTTTCTCTCGGCGCATGTGGTGCTGGATCTCTCTATTTGACGGGTCCAGTTTTAACACCGCGCGGAAATCTACATGACATTTCAGCTAGTTTCCAATATTTCCAGTAAGCCCCGACGCACCCTGTTCTGCTTTAGCAATTAGGCTTTCCCCGCCCGCTTTCCGTGCATTTCCTCGCGCCAGCAAGGCTTTCACAACATCGTTGCGAGGCAGATCGGGTGTTCTCAAGTAGACTTCCAAGTAGTTCTCGACCTCGGGTCCATATCTACTGTCAATTGAGTATTTGATGAGTTCTCAGATAGATTACACGCACTGGCCAGCGCCGATAAGGGCAAGCGCAGTGTCCAGAAGTAGGTTAGCTTTCCGAGTGTTGGACAGGGATTGAACGGCGCCAAAGACGGTTGCTGTTAGCTCGTCTTGCGAGGACATGGTGGAAAGCTCAGTAAGTGCACCCAGGCCCTGCGCCGGGCATCTGGGTTTCTTGGTGCCTTGTGAAGGTTCGAGGCAGAGACCCGGTCGTAGATCGGGTCAACCTTTCAGCCTACGAAGCAAGCTTTTGACAAACCTACGCAAACTTGCTCTGAACCTCAACCACCACCTTCTCTTTGCCGTCCTTTGGATTTTCTCCCCCGAGTCGCTGGAATTCATTGCTACGAAGGTCTGGGCTGGACGAGGTCACCCGATCCCGACTCCTTGGCCGGTGAGACTTTTTTTCAGGCCATGCGCATGAAGTTGGTATGGATCCGCCGAAAGATGCACCTCGGATCCTTGAGCTATATCAATGAGCGGGAGGCGTGTGTGAGTTATCAGGCGTAGAAGCTGTTCACGGTGATACATAAGGTGCGGTCGAGATCCCTCAGCTTTGAACTGTCCCCATCATCCAAGGCGCCGTCGAGCCTCCATCCCTATGCCTGACGGAACCGCACGAAACCGATTCGGGCTTGTCCGTGGTGCAGTAGCCCAGCAGGAGCCTAACCCGGGCGAATTTCGTCCACCCCTTCGCGACACCGCTTACCCCATCCTTACGCTCCTCACGGAAATCACAGTCGAGATTTTCGTACGTTGCCTTCCCGATGAGCCCTCTGGTCCCAGGACCTACACTGCGCCACTCCTCCTTGGGCGCATCTGCAGAACATGGCGAAATATCTCCTTGAGCACACCGGAGCTGTGGAGCTTTCTGAGAGTCACCTTGCGCGATGACTTGGAGGATCCACCTGTCGAATTCGTGGAAGCGTGGTTTATGCGTGCGCAGAAACTGGCCGTTGACACTGGTGATGGACTGTTTCGAGTCGAGCGGGCACGGTATCAAGCTGCTGAAGCAGCACTCTCATATGTGGCACGACGTAATGCTTGTGCTCCGATTCGACCAATTCTCCTTCCTCGGGCCTGACCTGCACCTCCCGCTGCTTCAGCGACTCGCTATCGCTGTTGTGGATCACCCGGTAGAGGTGGCGAGCCCCGTCACCGTCTTCAGGAAGGCACCAGCGCTACGGCACCTTCATGTTCAGGATAGTGTTCTGCCCGTCAACACGGAGCTTCCTTGGGCGCAATTGACCTCCTTCGAATCCGATGCGCACGATGCAGTGGAGTGCATGGACGTCCTGCGCTGCACGCCCAACCTCGTCCACTGTGTGCTGAATATCCAGTACTTTGTGGATCCAGAGGAACTCGGCGACGTGCCGCCCCTTATGTTTCTCGCATCGTTGGGCATTTCCTCGCGCTGGCGAGACATACTATACATTCTGCAACACCTCTTCGTCTCCGTCCCAGTGCTACAGAGCCTCGACGTCAGCCACGTCGCCATCCCCATGGACTACTATCTCCCGCCGCTGCACCGTTTCTTGTGCAGGCCCGAGTGCCGCCTCCGCACCTTATCAATGCAGCTTAAGGAGGTCGACGAAAGAATCGTTGACGAGGTCATAATTCTCCTGCAAACCCAGCCTACGCTTGAGAAGCTCGATCTGCACGACACGTCGCTCGAGGTTCTTACAGCGATTTGCCACCGCCTGAGCGATGGCTCTGGGTTCCTCCCCAGCGCTCGCGACGTCTCTGCGTCCGTCAATATCGTGCTTCTCCAGCAGATGATTGGCGACTTTTCTGCGATGCTGGACGGCCTAGTGGCTGCGCTGTCAGTGCGATGGATGACGAACATTAAAATCCACAATTGCACCATAACATATATCCGCCGAGAGTTGGATTATCTGGTGGGCGTTTTCCTACCTCAGTTGGATGAGCTGATTGCGAAAGGCATGAAGGTGCGTGTCAGAAGGGAAACTTCGGTTTCCGGCGCACATATGTAAATGAATCGTCACTGGTCAGTATGTGAATCACCTTGCTTTAGCTAGGTCCCCCACTATGGATATTACCAAGCCGAACTCTGCTGTTTCAACACAGGTGCACACAAAGAAGATAAGATAACACCTAACAGAACCAAGCAATACAGAGATCGACTTGGAGGAAACTCTGGATCGTCTGCAAAAAGCAAAGCCGACCAAATACTGCAACGATCGACTTGGAGGAAACGTTCGATCGTCTGCAAAAAACAAATAAAGCCACACAGATTAGATTAAGGACAATACATTTTCCTCGATCGCTGTGGCCAGGGGTGTTCTTCAAAGGTGCGGCTCAATGTGAGCTGGTCGACGCTCGCGCGCACGCGCGAGTGTCGACCGAGCGAATCTTTGAGCGCGGTAGAGGCATGCGCAGGGAATTTCTTAATTTATCTACGCGACGATACAGTTAAGAACTTCAATTATGAGTAGTTTAAAGTTGGGAACCCAATATGCATAGGTCAAGCAAGGTTGAGGCTGCGAGAGCAGACCCCTAGTATGTACTTCACCCTCCGAATTTCGATATCACTCGCTCAGTCTTTGCTCAGTCTCACTGCATCCGAAAACGAAAATATCACACCGACAATTGTCTTCGCTGCTTTGGAACACGTCTACTTCAGGTCTTCTGCCTGGGAATCGGAATCCGCAAGAACTCGTTCAAAAAGACAGCGCGGTCACGGGACCACGGCTCGATCCATAAGTTGTTTCCCGATTTGGAAAATGCATCATTCGAGTCGTCGCATGCGCCGCTGACTATGCTGTATCTCGGAAGATGGGTAGTCGGTGCTCACGCGTCTTCGCCCTATGGCTGGAATAAATTGACATCTGAGGGATTGAAACTACATTCAGCTGAAGTATGCAGTGCTATCGAAATGATACGAAATCGTTCAATACGGTTCTGACAACCTTGTTGACTTTAAGCTTTGCCTTTGCCTTTGAGGACTCACAGCCTGAGCCTCCGGCTTCAAACCCTACCCTCGGCGTAGCTGAGCAAGTTTTGACGTTCGAAATTGGAGGCTCAGATAATATTTCCCGACACCTCTATTCCCTTCTTTCGACCTCAGTTCCGTGCTAGTTTTTGACGAGGTTTCCCTGTCACCGTCAAGCCCATCGGTTCACTGACAATATCCAGAGGCGAAACTACGTACGCACCAAGGATCATCATTCCTGTTGAACTCGCGGTCTGGACTCTGCCTATGCCTTTCTAACAAGCCAGGCTTGTTGCAGTACTCAAGTGCATGCCACATTAGCTTGATCGACGATGCCTTGGAGTGTTAGCATCCAAAATCTGATACAACCATCTACAACATCCATCCTTGGCTGTTTTTTACCCTGTCGCGCTATTCAAAGTTGTAGAACAATATTACTCTGAAATCGCCCACGGGCCACATAACAGTGTTACTTCGCAGGCCTCCTTGGCTTCATGGCGGGCAACGAACCATGGCCGCCGCGCAAGCACATTTGCTCTGAGCTCAGTCGGAGCTCGGCGAACAGTTCAGCTTTACTAATAAAGTAAATGAACGAAGCTGTTGGACTGAAATCTATCATTCCAGGCTGTCTCAAGTTCCATAGAACACGAAGAGAGACATTGTCTTCCCCGTCATGAATAAAACCATCATAGCGACAACGGTGGCAAAGTAGCAGTATTTATGAAGCCATCGCCAATGTCTGGGCCATTCTGTTCCGGCATGATATCCGGCGGAAACCGGCTTCGATTGAAGCCGCCAAAAAAGAAAGATAACGCTCAGGGCGTCCGCGAATGATAAATCTCGCTGTCTATAGCGTAGTGCGTAGAGGGTCGTTAATCAGATGGGGCGGTTTCAATAATTCGAGTGTTCCGTCTTGAATGGAAACAAAGTCGAAGATAGATCCGGTTGTCCGAGTCGGGAGATGCCGATACTATGCCACAACAACTTACCCTTTTTGTCCCAACACCAGGTTGCACAACATTACCACAACAACTGTCACACTCTTCTTCCTTCCCACATCCATCCACTCACCAATAATGTCTCCTCTTTGTCCTCCTGTGGGGGCTCAATCCCATTATTCCATGAATCTTCAAACGGACGCCGTCCGACTGTACGTCGCCCTACAGTCACAATTGAATCCGGCGTTCCTCGGTGCTGCCCTCGAGCTGCTCTCTTGCGGCAAATTACCTCCGGCGGAATTTCGCAGACATAGCCGCAAGGTTCGTTTTCCTTCTTGCCTCGAGGAGTCTCCTCGTGTATTTCTCGTTCTTACTCGTTTTCACTCCACAGATCGTTCGTTTGATCGAGGTAACTGCATTTTCTAGATCTCCTAATTCCCTGGCTCATGGATTCCGACCTCCGCGAAAGACTGCGCGCGACAGACTAGAAGCTTCCGGCGTATCATTGTACCTGTTTACCAATCCTTCGTGCCAAAAGGGAAAGTGGAAAGATGTCTACTTTCAGCTTTTACGAATGCTACAAGCACATCGCAGTGATATCGATGAAACCTTGCAAGGTAAAGAAGTGCCAAAAATATGTCCTGCGATCTACCGACATTGACCCATTCAATATTTTTACCTCAGCCAGAGCGAATTCTCTGCTCGTCCGCCTGTGCAGTAATTTTGTAGGTCGCGGGGCCTCTGGATTTCGGCCGAGATTGTCTACCGAGTTAGCGCTGCCCGAGAAAACAAGGCGGTCGCTGGCCATGGGCATCACCACCTGCACACCACAGCCCCAGAGACCATCAGAATCAACGGCGCGTATCGCCATGCCCCGTAAGCTCGCACCTCAACCCCTACGCGCCTGTTGATCTCAATTAATTCTTCATAGCCCCCGACGCCTTCCCGCCCAGTGCGGGGCTGTGCTTCCGGCGCCGACCACGCCGCCAACAGATGCGCCCGTTTTTGGTGTCAGAGGTTCCGCCGCGCCTACGAAAACGGGGACGAATTGTCACCGAACAAGAGAACAAGATTCCTACTCCTGACACATCATCCAAGACTTACGCCTTCAAACCCCCGCCTTTGACAAAGCGATTCGGGATTTTCTGCACAGGGAAGAATTCCATGCACCAGCCGTGGTCGATTCGAGCACATTGAATGAAGTACTTGCAGCCACTCTTTTTTTTTTTTTTTTTTTTTTTTGGCGTACTGAGGTTCCTCGAATCGGTAGTCGCTGAGCTGACGGAGTTGGTGCAGGGTATCGTAGTCAAGCTTAAGGTTGATAATTGAGGGATTCCAAATTGCTCTTAACAATTAATCGATTTACCATTCGAAATGTTGACCATCCCTCCGAACGAGAGGAGGCCCTGAGATCAAGAGATATGGGCAGTCGACAAGACGAAGTGGGCGACTCTGTTCGCTGTGTGCCAAAATTGTGTCCATTGCAAGGAGGGCATAAGTACAGCAAGAGATTGTCCGTCACGGAGGAACGCATTGTCAATCGGATGGCTAAATGGGAAGATATGTGAAGTCGGTCCACTCGTCTCCCACGAGATTGAACCGGGTTATACGTTCAACAGTATTTTTGTACCACTCGATCTCCTCAATGCAGAGCTCCTTGTGTCCCGGGGCCTTTGACGTTTGGAGGATATCCTTGCCGGCCTCGACAACGATCTTCTTCAGGTGGACAAGGTCACCACCAGTAACACTTTTCCACGGCAATTGCACCCGAAATTTGTGAAGATTTTTCATGCCTCGGAGGGAAAGAGTCAAGCTCTGAAAGTGGGTCTGAAAGAAAAGGCAAAATATCAGTGACGACGAAATCAACCTGAAAACACAAACCTGACCATTTCAGAATTTTGCTGCATATGGATTAAAAGACTTCGCACGCTCGGGAATGCTTTACGAAGACCTAGATAAAGGCATGGGTGCTAGTTGATTTGGATTATCGGGATCACCCACATTCGACCCCTTTTCGTGAGGAGATCATGTTGATAGTGTGTATTTGCGCAGAACAAGCAGCGGCTGCTTGGATGAGACGTTCCCCGTTGCCAAAGTACATATGGTTACCAGGGGCATTCGTCAGTGTCTGAAGGTTGGGGAAGCAGGGGAGGATGGTCGCCAACTCGTCGGTGATGGCCAGGGTTATGATGGAAGGAAACGAATGGCCCTCGCATGATGCTATGAGAATAGAATTCATCGGCCCTGGTACACCAATGATAGTGAGAGTCCGCAAGTTGGGCAACAAACGTAGGACACGGATAAACCGGGATATAGGCTGCGCGTTATTCATATCGCACTCGTCGAGGTTGACGGACAGGGAGCTGGGCACAGATTTGTTCAACGCTATCCAAGTTAATGGCTGAGCACGTACTTGATGTAAGGCGCAACGTATGCCGTTTTTAGAATACCCTTCATGCGACGCTCTAGCGTTCTGCCACCCTTGTTATTGGGCCAGAAGTTCTCTATCCCCAGCGGACCCGCGTATATGCAAGCCCACAAAATAGGGAGGGATATGTCGCGCAATCTACGACAGGTCTGCGACAACGCTCGCAGCGCCTTGGAGCTTGCAAACTGTCGGCTTCGCACTCCAAAGACGAGAGCATCAACATCGTATGTATATAGCTGGGGGTAATCCTTGACGACTTCCGTGAGCAATTCAGTGGGAAGGTCGAGAAGCGACGGCATTGCGAGAAGGTCGGCTCAAAGTCGCAATACAAAACAGGGGCAAAGAATTCCAGGATTCCGAGGATCTGGGAGTGATTATCCGAGCGCAGAAATGAAGTCGTCTTGTTTGACCGATGAAAGGCAGTGAGCTGGTGAGTCAGGGGCTCGGGGAGCCAGAAACTTCGAGTTGCGGAGGATTAGGAGGCAAAACGAAGGCTGGCTATTACCACTGTCACTGGAGATGGGTTTGATGTTCTAAATATGAGACAATTCAGTCCACGCAGAAAAAAGTGGTGCAAACGACCGACCAAAGGGACTGGGAATAAAACGGACGTGGTGGTTCGAACCAGAAAGTAGATTGTCACATCTGATTGTGACGTGACTCTGTTTGCTCTCAACCATCGTCTTCCTTGACCCAACCTTGACCAGATTGTCCTGGATTCGTGCTACACATTTCAGGACATGGCGAGCTGCCCATAAACCTCTTGGCTGCGTCGGCAATAAAGACATCCAGTGGACGAAGGCCCGAAGTTTCTTGGGCTCTTCGCAATCGTCCCGGATCAGTGACGAGTTGGACTAGGCCACTGCCTGAGTCGCCTGACTTTGTCGCAAAATCGCGTCCAGGCGAGTTGAACCAGAATACAAATTGCGGATCTGGCTTCAGCGGTGTTTTGAGGCACACACGCCATCCGCCGCTTGGCGGTTTTTTTTCTGGCATGAGGCACCGAATTCCCATTCTTCTAGTAAAGACTCAAACCGATTGGGTCTGGCAGAGCAGGGGGAGGCCCGGCGAAGAACGAAAGCCGGAAGTTGAAGTCATGAAGGCAAGTGGAACGAAGGACAATGACGGCTAACATTTTAGGATCAACGGGAGGATTTCTTTTAGGGAAAATTGCAGATAGTGTCTCTGGACAGACTAGCACTCACACCTCGCTGCATAAGCCACGCGACGCGACATGCCACGGTAGGTATATGCTGTCAGCTTATCCCCATGCTAGAGAGCGCTGCAAAATATTTTAAGCACTGAAGTATGTAAACGCGTCCCGGTCCTCCGCGCTTGATCCTTGGGAAGCATCACCTGCTGATCATTACATACTGCAATCGCCAGTTTAAAATGGCTGGCGCGACTCTTTTGTCTCACCTCCGCGTCAACCATGCCCCCCGTCGACATTGAGAAGTCGGCAAAAGCGGAGTTCAAGGAGGTTCGAGCATCTATCCCGACCCTCTCTTTCTCCAGTAAGCGCTAACACAGCACATCCCGTACTAGGATGCGGAGTCGGAAGTCTATTATGTGCGAGATGAAGCAATGGAAAAGGCTCTCATCCGCAAACAAGACCTCCGAATCATCCCTCTCTCGGCGGCAATCTACCTCTTGTGTTATCTAGACCGGTCCAATATCGGTGCCACATCCAGCATGTTATTTGCGAGACTTCGTTGCTGACCTTCAATGCGCTAGGCAATGCCAAAATTTTGAACTCGGAGACTCACAACGACTTGCTCTCAGAGACTCATATGACGAACCTGCAATATACGTGCGTAAATGGCCTAATCTCGATGTGCACATATCACGTACCTTCCAGGATCGCTCTCATGGTGTTCCTCATTGCTTACGCGCTATTTGAAGTCCCGTCGAATTATTTATTGAAGAGACTAAGCCCAAGTGTGAGGATTTTTTTGCTTCTGTTGCGAGAATCTTGGTTGAATTTACCGTTGTGCCCTTAGCGCTGGATTGCTTTCCTGATGTTCTCGTGGGGGGCTTTGACGATGGGTCTTGGTGGTACGAAGAGTTATGCTGCGGTCACTGTTGTGCGCTTTCTTCTTGGGGTTTTCGAGGCCGGTAAGTCGATTCGCCAAAAAGAGAGGATCCAATGTAACGTGTGACATACGCTAGGGCTA
Organism: Mycena polygramma; assembly: GCA_029449255.1. Taxonomy (NCBI): domain Eukaryota; kingdom Fungi; phylum Basidiomycota; class Agaricomycetes; order Agaricales; family Mycenaceae; genus Mycena; species Mycena polygramma. Next base: position 499,343 of record JARKID010000078.1, on the reverse strand, counting down.
TTCCCCGGCCTCGTTTATTATCTGACATTTTGGTACCGAACAGAGGAGCGTTCCATGCGAGTAGCCTTCATCCTCGCCTCTGCAACTCTCGCCGGGGCGTTCGGTGGCGCTATTGCTTATGGTGTCGGACACATGAATCGTGACGGCGGCATTTCCGCCTGGCGCTGGCTTTTCATCCTAGGTGAGTCTTGATACTTCAATTCAACAATATTTCTCATGACAAGGGGTTTAGAGGGCCTTCCTTCATGCCTATCCTCGGTCCTCATTTTCTTCTTCCTTCCGGATTACCCAGAAACATCTCGCTGGCTGACGGACGAAGAAAAAAGACTCGCCGGTTACCGTCTTGAGCATGAAGGTTCCAAGGGAAACAGCAAATCCATGACATTCGCTGATGTCAAGGCGACCCTGTCTGACTGGCGGCTATACGCCCACTACGCTGTTCGTTTCAATTTCTTTTCAACGTTCAACATTACTTACTCGTGATATTAGGTCTACTTCGGGATATCTGTCCCATTTTCCAGCCTGTCGTTGTTCACACCCTCAATCGTTGCCGGCTTGGGGTTCAAATCCTTGAAAGCTAATTTGATGACGGTACTCTGTCCTCTATCATACGCTTCACTGGGATGCTGATACGCACCCGAGACTCCGCCGTACGCAGTCGCATATGTCGTGACAATTCTCACCTCCTGGTCCGCGGATCGTTACAATTCGTGAGTTGTTATTTTGCATCCGAAAGCCAAGTTGGACCAAATTATGGCAGCCGAGGGCTTCACGCCGCTGTTGCCTCCACCGTCGGAGCAGCGGGCTTCATTGCGTCAGCACTCTTGCCAGCAGATGCTTACACGGTGAATAAAATTCTAATCTTCATGTTCTATCCGCTGACGCATAGGATTCCCAGCACCGGTACGGCTGTCTCATAGTCGCAGCCTCCGGTTCCTTTGCGTGCATTCCGCCCCTTCTCGGCTGGATAACCTCCAACGTCTTCTCCACATCCGCCGCGGGCCTCGCCATTGCGCTGAACATTTCCTTCGGCGCGCCTGGCCAGATCGTGAGTCTCTTGTCCTGATTTTTCGCTTGAATCTCATTCAGTTTCCAGGTCGGTGTCTGGATATACAAAGCTGACGAGGCCGCGAGGGGTTATCCTACGGGACATTGGACCAATTGCGCACTGTTGCTGTTCACGGCAGCCGGGTGTCTCGGCCTCACCATGTATTATCGGAGGCTGAACAGTGCTCTGTTGCAGCAGGGATCCGGAGGAGAGCAGCGTTTGTTTAGACTTTGAAACGGCTGGAAAGGTGGTGAACCACATGTCCTGAATAGACTTCCTTTCACAGAATCGGAGCGGCAGCGTTTTCTGAGGACCTTTCGAAGAGATCACAACGCAAGTGTAAGTAATGTAGATGTCTGAAAGCTTTGCGGGGGTTGAAACCGTGCTGGGCAAGTGCTGGGAAGAAAATGAACGAAGTAGATGCTGAGCTGGATAAGCAATGAGGATGTGGGAAAAGGTCCAGAGCTCAGCGTTCAACTTTTGACTTGATCATCGTCGTACACGTCGAGTCTGGGATGGTGCAAAATGATCCATGACAGACACAGATTTCGGAAGCTCAAACCGTCTGCAGGCCAAACCTCGCTTGCACAATAAGAAGAAGAACAACCTGTTGCGAGCAATCAATCCGGTAAATCCTTCCCCAGTGTCTCCCCCAATTGTTTCGTTGAGTCTGGATAAAGCAAGGGCTCTATAGATGGACCGGCAGGACTTTGGCACGTAAATTCACAATTAGAGCGGGGTTGATCCCTGCCTGTGCTTCAGTCGAGAAATTAGCTAGCAACGCGGTTCGGAAAGCCACTGTTTCAAATTTGTACGCTTGCGCCTCAATGTCCAATGAGGCCGCCAAAGGAAAGTGTGTAAAACGCGCGCCACTGCAAGTGATTAGACGTAATTTCAAGTTCTGCCCCACTTGACTTCGTCTGCCGACCTCGACCCCGGCTCCAAACTTCCAGCGTCGACGTCGGAGGGTCATTTGACTCTTCACTTAGACTCCATTAGCGACTCTTCCGACGTTCTTGGGTTGGATGTCGCCATCCTCAACGAAATCCGCGGGGACCAACTGCAAGGGGCATCCACGTCGACTTTTTCGTCCGCTGAATGTCTGCGCTCAATTAGCTACTTGGAGAGGCGAAATTGGCGACTCAGAGGGCCAGGACACGGGATGTGGGTGAGTGTCAATGTGCGTAAAGCCCCCGAAGCGTGGCAGTGGCTGCCGTGCGATCATTCGCTATTGCAAGACATATGGCGATCGTTTTGCGCGTTTTTCACCTTACTCGTCTCGCAGGCTTTTCACCCCTCTAAAGGCCATCCATCGCTTTATGCTCAGTTTGCTGGCGCCATTTCACCCATGTCCTCAGCATCCCAGTCCAGTCCCGAGAGACTTCGTCGCGGCGACAGCGGAAGCAGTGGCCTCAGTCGCCTGAATCGTGTCCCTGAAGACGAAGAGCCGTTGCCTGAAAATGTCGATTGGGAGTTGGAGGAGGAGCTGCTGGAGGAGCAAGGGTTTTATAGAGGTCGGTCTTTGTTGCAAGTCGCAGGAAATGCATAACCCTTTATACGACCAGGCTCGTACAAACGCCTAGTAGCGCTCTATACCTTGGCTCCGTTGACCGCTCTAGTCGCCTTCACGCTGCTCGCTATCCTTCCTTATGTCGCGTACCGGTGGCCAAGGGCGCACCAGCCAAGCTACCCATACCTGTCAATCCTTCCTTTCCCTTTCGCCGAAATGCTCGTCTCTGTCGCCCTCTATTCTGTCAACCACCTCCTCCGCGGTCCGGTATACACGATATCTGCCGTTATAGTCCCGCTTTCCCTCCCCGCGACCGTCCTTTCGACCACTTTGCATACTCTACTCTCTACGGCGGCGCGCCTCTTTACCCTCGTCCTCCTTCTCATCCGCGCCCATGCTGAGTATGCCTACCCTACATGGAAAGACTCCGCTTTCCTTCGCGTCTGGTGGACGGCCCTCGGCTGGGCTGCTGCGGAGGCAGTGGTCAGTGTACACCAGGGCTACGCGGGGCTCGCTCTTTACCGCGACGTTCTCGTCCAGCCCTCCACGTCACCCAGTGATACGGAGCACACACCCCTTCTCCCTTCGCGACGCGCCGACCCCGATCCCGACACTGAAATCGAGTATGACATTGAGCAGCTCGTGGCCATCGAGGCACGCGAGGAGCTGGAAGAAGTCTATGGCATCCCGCTTATTGTTAGTAATTGCACGCCGCTTCTAATGCTATATTCTAATACACGTGCAGCGTATTCCCGCGTTTATTCACTGCCTCCAGCGCGTCAACTCGCTGCTGCTCTCCATCGGGCTATACCTCCTCTTAGGCGCGTCTTTGTACGGCCTTAATCACCATTGGGGCCTCGTGGCCCTCGCGGCAGTGACACACCTGCTGCTCGCCGTGCTACACGCGCCACTCGTGCTCCCGCGAGTCGGCGTCCAAGGCGCTGCTTACGTCGGCGCAGTCGTGTCGCTCGGCGCCTTCTTTACTGGTTTGGGCGTCTGGGGTGGTGTCTCATGACCGAGCTCATGCAAGTGATCTTTCTTAAAATTTATACGCACAAAGGATAATTCAATGTATCTTATTTTCCACTCCTTTTATTTTCCAGCATCGTAGCAGACTCGTATACCTCCGCTCTGTGTTCTACTAAAAACGAACTTCCGCAGCGTTATCTTTGCCTATCCAACGAGCCGCAAATCTAAACTTTCTTCGCGTGGACGGTGTTGAAGACCGCGATTAGGCCGTCGTTGTCGCGCACCTCCCGCTCCGCACGTACGTACATGTCGTCAAGTACCTGTGCCGAAATTCCGCTCTCCTCGAGCATCGGGCGCACGCTGTTCATGTAGCGCAGGTACGCCGTCCGGAACGTGAGCCCGAGCGCCTTCATCGCGGGCTCGGGGTGCCAGGGCCCGAGCGGCATGTGGTACTCCCGCACGGCGATCTCGTCAAAGGCGCCGCTCTGCGCGAGGAGCGGCGCGATGGGCGGCGAGACGGGGTGCAGGCCGCGCGCCATCAGCGCGGCGTGCAGGTGCGCGAAGAAGGCCGTGAGCGCGGGGGTGTCGGTGGCTGGTGTGCGCGGTGCGTAGGAAGGGTGGAACCCCGGGTAGCGGCCCCATTCGCCTGACAGGAAGAGCCCGCGTGGGCGGAGGAGACGCGCGACCTCGATGAGGAGGGCGGGGTACGAGGTCACCTGTGGAGTGTGAGAGGCGAAGGGGGCTGGGCTGGAGGGGACGTACTGCCATGGTCACAGATCGCGCATGGATAAAGTCGAAGGTGCCCTCCACCCAGACGGTGGGGGTGTTTACGTCGTGCATCGAGAACTGCACATTGGGATGCGGGTATCTCGTGGCGATGGGGACTTGGAGGACGTCAGCTGGGAGCAGGACGACTGGAATGTAAGTAGCTACCGATGTCCAGCCCACGGAAGGCGACGTGAGGGAAGTCCTGGGCAACATCCATCGTCCTGCCCAGAAATGAATGGATCTCGCAGATCTGGGGGGTATGGCAGACATACCATTTTCCTGTCCCTGTGCACAAATCCAACGCATACTTCTGTCTCTCGGGGTCCACTGCGAGAGCCTTCTGACACTGGGCAAGATGCAGGATAGTGCCCGCCCAGCAGCTCAAACAGTGCGTAATGCTGGGCGTTCATCCTCTGAAAATGCGGGTAAGCAAGGTGTACGAACAGAGAATAAAGAAACTACATACCTCTTGCTCAGGCGTATCGACTGGCAGCGGATACGGCGAGGAACCATGAGAATGGAAGAGTCGACCGTCTCTTTCGCTGAAATAGGTCGGAAAGTCCTCTGAGGTTAATTCCTCGAACTCGGGGTCTTCAACTTCTGCTCCAGGGAAGCGACTTTCGCGTTCAGGCTCCCCGTCAGAGCCGAAGCCGTTGAGGTGCTCGCCCGGGGGGACTGGAACTGCCATAATGTGGAGGGAACTACGGACGAGTTCCGACAGCAGTTGAGGTCGTAATTTATACCGAAACCGAAACCTGAGAAGATTTTTCCACAGCGTGCCGATCTGTCCGGATTCCCTGGAGACAAATCTTGTGCTACCGCAATTAATGCTGATACAGCGTCAGCAGGCGCAGACAGGCGCCAGTTTCAGAGACGCCGATCGCGATTCGCTCCCACAAAGGGAACTTGAAGCACCAAAAATAAAGCGATAACCGGGCGTGGCCACAGCGGGTGGGTGCCTCAAGAAAACCCATGCCCACCCACCAAAAGAGGGAGATTTCCGCAGATAAGTTTTTTTTTTCCGCCGTTCGTAGCCTCGGTCTCCGAGTCGGCTCGGCTCAGTCTCGGTTGAATACAGGAGGACAGAGATAATGACGCAGTTCAAGATAACAACGTCATTGCTTGCATCGCGTCTCCCAGGAAGAATATTTTAACGAGACCAGATTTCAGCCTCCGAAATTTGGCCTTCAAGCACTTTACTTCTTCGGTTAGACTTGAGTTGTTGGTCCGTTACTGAGTCCGATCACTAGGATCATTGATCGATCCCATTCGGAAACGCGAGGCGCGTGAAGTCACGGTGACTCACGTCACGCCGTGCTCTCCTCACCACCACCTCCATCCCGACCTGCCACCTTCGTCCAGCCGTGTCCATGGATATCGACGCATTCTTCCTTGCGCAGGAACAGCGCATGAGGGAGCCCGAGGATGACAGTGATGATTTTTTGGCCAGGATAGCCAAGGCGCGAAGGTCAGTTTGTCACACCCCGAATCCGACCAGGACTGATACTCGGCAGACCGCAGAGCCCTTCACACCTGTACCATGTGCCTCTTCATCTGCTAGAGGACTCGCCACCCCCAGATTCTGTCCCTGAAATGTCGTTCCACGATGTCCCTTCGAATGACTCGCTCGAACGCATAAGGTTGGTCATTCTCACCAAAGAAGATACGCTACTAATGCCGAGGGCAGCCCAAGCCTCAAGGAGCCCATTTCGGGCCTCCTTGCTCTCCCTAGCAGCAACCAGGACAAGGGTGAACCAGTCGAAGACGTCTTAATGTTAGTTGTGCCACCATTGTCGATTCCTCGTGGCGCTCAAGTCATCTAGGAGACCTGCTTCTCCCAATCCCAGCCGGTTATCTCCTCGAAACCTCGCACCCCCTCACAGTAACCGGGACATGGGCGGACCAGTCGAGGATTCTCTAATGTTAGTTGGCCATCCTTGTTTGAATCATCGTGGGGCTCAACTCCTCCAGGCAACCCGCGTCTCCGATACCAAGCCGGAAGTCTCCCCGCTTTATTGCACTCCCTACCAGTAAGCGGGACAAAAACAAATTCATCGAAGATTCTGTAATGTTAGGCGTGCCACCCTTGTTAATTTATCGTGGCGCTCAATTACTTAGGGATCCCGCTTCGCCGACGCCCAACCGAGTATCTCCCAGATTCCTTGCCCCCTCAAGCAGCAAGCGGGACAAGGGCGAAACCGTCAACGACGATCTAATGTTAGTTGTGCCACCATGGTTGATTCGTTGTGGCGCTCAACCCTTCTAGGCAACCTGCGTCTCCCACTCCTAGCCGAAAATCTCCCCGCAGACACGCCTGCTACCCCCATGCGTGTCCTCCCACCAGCTTCCACTCCGCAAATATCTCCCGATCGCAATTCGACTATTTTAAAACGAAAAGAGTCTCCTACTAAGCCAGATAAACCTCCTCGGAAGAAAGCTGCAATCGATGTGGGTACTCCGCCATTTTCGCCAATCGAAGAATCCTTCCCGTGAGTGCGCAAGCTTGTTGTTCAGGTTCGTGGTCTAAGTTTCCGGGACATAGTGAACCCGCGTCGAAACCGCTGCTCTCGAAAAAGCCCAAGTCTTCGAAGAGAACCATTCGTCCTACTGTCAAGATCCCACCGGCTCCGCGTCCCGAAACAATTGACCTTTCCACCATGTCTCCCATTGAAGAGCCCGATTTTTCCGTCGTGGTTTCCCGGTTCGAGCCAGAAGCGACGTCGACTCAGCCAAAGGTCGCCGCCGAGCCCAGCGTGTTTCTCCAGATGAAGGAGCGAATGGAACAGCATTCGGCGATGAAACGCGAGAAGAAGCTTCTCAAGGCTTCGAAAACCAGCGGTCATAACGTCGCAGCACCATCCAAAGGTGGCCCCGGCAATCCCATTCCTGGAGACGAATCCATCATATCAATATCGGCATCGCCTGGGCCGTCGTCTCCTGAACCGAAACGTAAACCTCCCACCAAGTCAGTTACGAAGCCCAAGCCGAAGCCCCAACCTGTCGTCCGTCCCAAGCCGGTGCCGCCGAAGAAAGGCAAGAAAGGAGAAAAACCCAAGATGTATCCAAAGGACTACGCCCAAATGCTGATCGACCAGCGTGAAGCTGATCCCGACGCAAAACCCCGAGGCAAACAGTTCCTCAAAGGCTTAAACATATTTTTCACCGGCGGCGATATGACTTGGGCGTCGCCAGGTACAATGGGTCGCATGGAGCTTGTGAGTTGACGCAAGTCACTTGTCCACTCGATTAAATCTGATTGGTAGATTGTCAAACATGGTGGCAACCTTTTCCCGGTGTTCGACAGCTCGCTTGTTACCCATATAATCTCAGAAGCCGCTGCGATTATCACAGTTCGTGCCCTGGGTTACAAGAAAATGAGTGAAGTACCAGCCCATATTCCCATCGTTAAATGGACGTGGGTTGAATCTGGGTTTGATACGGGAAAAATGGACGCGCTGTGGAATCATGCGGCATACCCCGAGCGGATCCCTCCCCTCGACTTCCCCGCGCGCAGTGCGAAGGGCAAGGGCAAACAACGGGCTTTGCCGGACGCCAGCGCCAACTCGAGCCGCGTCTCGTACGTTTTGCACGTCTTGCCATATTCCGTTTATTGATTTTATTTCATTTTTGTCTGTCTAGTATTCAGGACAAAAACGAGCGCAAGCGGACCATCCACGACTCTGAAGATGACGAACCTGACGAACAGCCTGGCCAGCCCGGCCCACTCCCGTCTCCGCCGTCGTCCCCGCGCCCCAAAGCCTCCTCCTCGCGCATAAAAAAGGAGGCGACCGACGATCCGCTCGCTGAATTTTACGAGTTGGCCAAGGCCGAGCGGGACAAAGCTGTGCGTTTCAACATTCGGCTTATCCGGCATGTTCTGACCCTCGATCACAGTGGTCTCGTCACGGCGAGGTTGACGAGAAAGATGAGACCGATGTGGATGAGGAACAGTCCGACTCCGACGACGAGGTCCCTCAGAATCCCGGTCCTGCGCCCAAGAGAGTACGTTTTTGTCGCTAGTAGAACTGTTTGATACTTGATTCTGACCTTGGCGAAGGGGTTCACTTGCGACAACAAGGAAGCTCAGAGGAAGAACGGCCCGAACGAGTTTATCGTGAAAAAGGTTCGCTCTTTCATAGTCCACTCCAACTCACATTCGACTAACTCTGGTCCTTTCAGTTGGAAGAGCTGATGATGTTGCACAAGGCCAAGCCGGGTATGGATGATCACTGGCGGGCGTTTAGTTATCAGAAATGTGAGTGGCATGGCGTTTGACAGAATCGCTCTGATGCTTGCTCGATCAATCGATGAAGGCCTGCGTGCGTTGAGGAATCATCCCAAGCGCATCAAGTCTTTCGCGGAGGCTCGTAGTATCCGTGGCGTCGGCGACAAGACGGCACTGAAGGTGGGTTCTCACGTTTTCTTTCTTTGCGCTCATCTATGCTCATGGACGGCAATGTAGATTATGGAAATCATCGAGACGGGCGACTTGCGACGGATCGGATACGAAAATACCGCAGACGTCCAGATCCGTGCGATATTCCAGGGCATATATGGCGTCGGTGTGTATCCACATGTTTTTGGATTCCGGCATGCGACTCATGGATGCAGGTCAAACTACCGCCTACCAATGGTATGCGGCCGGGTGTCGCAGCCTTGAAGACCTCAAGGCCGGTAAGGGCGGTGTGACCTTGACGCCTGCGCAACAAATCGGCATTCAATTTTACGATGGTGAGTTGTGGATTGTCGATTTTTTCTGAGCTGTGAATGATTGGCTGCAGACATCAACGATCGCATGCCACGAGAAGAAGCGGGGGAGCTGTTCGAACTTATCAAACCCGTCGGTATGTTTTCCTCCCTAATACCTAATAAGCGCGTCTTAACGCAACTGTCCAGCGCTTGCTATTGATCCGAAGCTCGAAGTCCACATCATGGGCAGCTACCGACGGTTCGCATCTATCCCGCGGGTTCAACCAGCACAATACTTATCTTACGACAGCGGCAAGAAGGACTGCGGGGACATCGACATCATGATCACGCGCTGCCCCGACGACGGCAAGACGCACGCCGGGATCCTGCACCACCTCTTGAAGGCCCTGCACGCGAAGGGCATAATCTCAGATGACCTCGCGCTGCCGGATAATCCGTTCGACGACGAGGCGATCTACCGTGGGCTGTGCCACCTGCCGCGGTTTGGCGCTCGACGTCGCAGGATTGACTTTTTGACGGTGCCGTGGAAGTCGCGCGGGGCGGCGTTGCTGTATTATACCGGGGACGATATTGTGCGTCTTTCCTTCCGTTTCACCGTGTTTACTGATCGGTGTTTGAAATAGTTCAACCGCGCGATGCGGTACAAGGCGAACCGGCTGGGATATTCGTTGAATCAGAAAGGTTTGTTTGCGGGCGTCGTCCGCGACCCGCGGAATCGCACGGTGAAGACCAACACAGGTCGGTTTCCTCTCTCTTTCCTTTTTTTTTTCCTTCCTAACGAGGATCGCAGGAAATATTGTGGCGTCCGAGACAGAGGAGGAAATCTTCTATATGTTGGGCGTGCCGTTCCAGGAACCGCATGAGCGAGTCAGAGGTTGAGGGTGAGGTTGAGGTTGAACTTAGATGATTATGGGTGAGATTGAGACGCCGATGCGACCATGTTTTTTTGGGGCTGCATTTGCAGTCTGTAGTTTAGCTGTTTAGCTATTGATGTATCCCGACCAACCGGTGTATACCGTGTGTAGCTTTAGCCGTTTGGCTACTATTGATGTATTCCTACCAACCGGTGTACTGATCGTTGAAGTTCTGCGCTTGAGCACCTGGACGTGTCAACGCTGTAATACTAACTGATCCGGGTCCTCAGTTACTCGGGACCGAGTTCCTAAGGCAAGGGCTGGGTATTGATCTTGAAGTGACGCGTCGCGCTGACAGGCATCAGGCCGGGTGAGGTCGAGAGCGGGATAAAGGCGCCGTGACGAGAGATCTAGCTGACTGAGATTATTTTCTGCGGCGCAGTAGGTGTGTGTGGTAAGAGCAGCAGGCGTTGGCATTCGAGTGATTGATAATATCCTGAAGCAAGTCGTCAGCCGAGTGCTGCGCGTCACCCACGGTTCGGCCATAGCGTCGCCCACGGTTCGGCCAAAGGCTGACGAGGCCCTGGAGCAAGTGTACACCGGTTTGGGAGAGACACGAGATGCTAGTATCAGTATAGGGGAAACCGCTTAGCGTCGACAACTGGTTGCAATTCGAGTGCAGACTGGGAAGAGATCGCTAACAGCTGACCGGTGATTTTCTTTGGAACATGAAACGTTGGAGCTTGAACATGAAAGCGGCGGGAACAAGGACCATACCAGATACTCTAATTTAACCCAGCATAATCCTTGTCCGCACGATTCAACTGAAAACACTTCTGGTTGAAAATGCAGTTCAACCTTCGCTTGACACGGCACAACCGGCCATCATGACGTGATGTTTAGTCACACCGTGACCGAACGCGTCTCAACTCGGCTCAGCCGCGGCAGCTTGCCTTGAAATCTTGAACCTTCCAAAATGCACGCCCTCCCTGAATTGTTGTCTTTGAAGCATGCAACCGTCTGACCAGTTCTTGTCCTCGATTTGTCCCGGGGATCGGTCAGGAGTTGTTCTGGAGTCAATCTCGAGTCCAACGATACGCGCCCAGGATCGCGTGCACTCTGTTCACGCATCAATATTCGCCTCGAGGCACTTGCGCCGGCTGACGTCTGCGCAATGACTCCAAGGGCCTGAATCATCCGCCTGACATAACGTGGAGATTGTGATTGGCTGCGGACGTTCCTATCGGTTACCTTCCGTTCTCGCTTATTTTTGTTGAATATAAGTAACCCTCATGCGTAACTGACCGGTGTTTCCCCTCAGCAATGCGGTTTCCGAATCCTTTCCATCCCCCGCCTGCACCGCCGGCATTTGCGGTTGGCCAGATATTGCCTGAGGATGATGCCTCGTGCGTTGCCCCCTGCTGTGGAAGCGAAAATCAATTAATATTGTAGCGTGTCGCAGGTACCTCTCGCTGCTTGTCGCGCAGTGGCTTGGCCCGTTTCTGAATGTTGGATTCTCGCGAACGCTGGAGAAGGAGGGTAAGTCGACCAAGCCCTTTGTGTGCCAAGCCGTCTATGACGTCCACTAGATTTATGGGAACTGCCCAAGTCAAGATTAACCTCCAACACTACCTGATGCCCTTGAAGCCAATTTCTATCCGCGCTGTCCACCGGCAGTGCGTCCCAGTATCTACCGCCCGAACCCACGGACTCGGACGCGGACACGGCTTCAGCTGAGTCAGTTGAGAAGAAAACGCCGAAACCGAACGAGAAACCGAAGCGGTTCTGGCAGCGCAAACCGAAGCCGCAGTACGACTCTTCACTGTTCGCTGCGCTGCACCGTACTTTCTACTGGCGTATCTGGTTCGGGGGCATCCTGAAACTCTTTGCTGGTCCGTTTCTTTGCGGCGAAATCATCGCACGGCTAATCCTATTCTAGACACGCTCAAAACGACCACCCCCCTCCTCACAAAGGTCCTCTTGACATGGCTGACTGAGTCCTACATTGTGTATCACGCGACGGATGCGCAGAAGGCGTCGGGCCTCCTCCCAAAGCCACAGGGCATAGGTTACGGAATCGGGCTTGGGGTTGCGCTTTTCGCCATGCAAGGTACACATCTACTCCAGTCTCGTCATTGCGTCGATGATGATTCTATTTCACAGAGGTCTCGAGTCTCATGACCAACCATTCACAGCAAAGTTCGTCCGCCCCTCTGGCATAATTGATTGTTTAACGATAGCGGTATAGTAATGGAGACGGTCGGGCTGTCGGTGCGCACGGGAATCATCGGTGGTGTGTTCCGCAAATCTTTGCGCCTGTCCGGGCGCGCGCGCCTCGAGCACACCGTCGGGCAGACCACCACAATCATCTCTTCGGATTCAGTGCGCCTGGATCGGTTCAGCATGTTTGCGCACAAGTGCGTGTTCCATCCTTTTCATCTCATGCTCTGGCTAATAAATACTTTGCAGTATTTGGGTCGCGCCGATTCAGGTATGTTCTTCCTCCCTGTTCCTCTTCTCAGTTAATGTTGACCTGCGCACCGACAGATCGTCATCGGTATTGGGTTGCTCATCAACAATGTACGCTACCCCTTTGTCCCTTCTTATACTTGTATTCACTCGCCGCGATGATACAGCTGGGCTACTCAGCACTCGTGGGCCTCGGTGTCCTCCTGCTCGGCTTCCCGCTGCAGATAATCCTCGTCAAGATCATGTTCACGCAGCGCAAGAAGGGCGTCAAGATCACCGACACGCGGGTGCGGCTCACGAACGAGGTGCTGCAGGGCATCCGCCTGATCAAGTACTACGCGTGGGAGGCCTTCTACACGCACCAGATCGGCGGCCTGCGGGAGCGCGAGATCGCTACTGTGCGCAAGATGGCGTACGTCCTTGTTCTCAATTATATTCCACCCGCTCCTGCTGACGAGTTTGTGCTATACAGCATCGCTCGTGCGGCGCTCATCGCGCTGGTGACCCTCATCCCCGTCCTTGCGTCGGTGCTATCCTTCGTACGCCATTTCCGCTTGCTGGATACTAGAAGTCCCGCTAAATTCGAGTGCGCGGATAGATCACGTACGCGCTGAGTGGCCACGAGCTCAACATTGCCATCATCTTTAGTTCGCTGCAGTTCTTCAACGTGCGCCCGCCCTCCTCCTTAAACACTGCACCTAATTTCTGTCCCCTAGATCATCCGCGCGCCGCTCATCTTCCTCCCCTTCGTGCTCTCTGCGCTCTCCGACGCGCTCGTGGCGCTCAAACGTATCGGCGCGTTCCTCACGGCGGAGGAGCTGCCCGAGCCGTACCCGATCGACGGCGAGCTGAAGAGCGCCGTGCGCGTCAACGCGAGCTTTTCGTGGGAGACCGCGGGGAAACTCGACGAGCCCAAGTTCGCTGGGGGGAACAAGAAGGCGCAGCAGCTCAAGGCGAAGGCGGAGAAGGCGAAGGCAGAGAAGGAGAAGAAGGCGAAGAAGGAGGAGGTGTTGCCGACTGCGTCTGAGAAGGAGAAGGATACGGATACCGTGCCGTCAGGTGCTGCGACGCCTCGCGAAGAGGAGAAGCCGTTCGAGCTCAAGAACCTCCGGTTCGACGTGCCCAAAGGCTCGTTTGTCGCCATCGTCGGGAGGGTCGGCTCGGGCAAAGTGCGTCTTATTTCATTCGAACGTATATGTTACTGACCTGGCGCGCGTAGAGCTCCATTCTGCAAGGTAACTAGCTACTTGATTCCGCACGCACGATGACTGTCTGACATTCCTTTTTTGTCCAGCGCTCATCGGCGAGATGCGAAAGACGTCGGGCACGGTGCGTAGCCACTGCTTTGTGCGCCTTTGGTCGCTGACCAGTGTTACTTGCAGGTAACCTTCGGCGGTACGATCGCCTACGTGCCTCAAACGGCGTGGATCCGGAACGCTACTCTCCGCCAGAACGTCATATTCGGTCAGGAGGAAGACGAGGAGAAGTACGTCCCGCGATGAATCGCCGCGCCTCGTCATTAACCCATGCTTGCGTCTAGATTCCGCCAAATCATCCGCGCATGCAATCTGGAACACGACCTCGAAGTGCTCCCACACGGGGAAGAGACCGAGGTACGTGCTCGGGTGCCCGCGCTGGCCGACGTGGACTGACAGGCATCGCAGATCGGCGAGAAAGGTATCAATCTCTCTGGAGGGCAGAAAGTATGTCACTGTCAAACGACGAATGCAGCCGGGATGCTTATGAGCTTTACATCTAGGCGCGCGTGTCGCTCGCACGAGCAGCATACTCGACGACAGATGTCGTCCTCCTCGACGACCCGCTCAGTGCTGTGGACTCTTTCGTCGGCAAAGCCATCCTGAATGACTGCCTCCTCAACGGACCCCTGGCCGACCGCACGCGGATCCTCGTCACGCATGCGCTGCACGTCTTGGACAAGACGGATTATATATACGTGCGTATCTCTCTATCTTGGGGCTGACGGGGGCTAACGGGGGCATCACATAGGTCATGGACAACGGGGTCATCAGCGAGGAGGGCACGTACGAGGTGCGTATCCAGCAGTCCCTCGCAGAGACACGTCTCTAATGGGGTACGCAGCAACTGATGACCAACGGCGTCGCGTTTTCGCATCTCATGGAGGACTACGGCAACCTCGACCAGGAGGACCAGGCCGGCCGCGGTCAAGAGCGACAAGCCGTCGTCGTCGCGAACGGGGATGAGATTGATGTGAAGAAGGGCCAGGCGGCGTTGATGCAGACCGAAGAGCGCAGCACCGGCGCAGTGAGCTTCGAGACGTATCGGCAATATTTCATCTATGCGGGAGGGATAATCTGGGCCCCGATTATTATTGGGCTGCTTACGATTACGCAAGCGGCACAAGGTGAGTCTTCCTACACAGGCAAACCCGACGCATTCGTTGAACACGCCGACAGTCGGCAACAATCTGTTCCTCGGGTTTTGGACGTCCAGCAGCATCCATGGGTTCCGCCAAGGGGACTATATGGCGGTCTATGCGGCTCTGGGCCTCGCTCAAGCATTTTTCTCTTTCCTCACGAGTTTTGCATTTGCGTGCGTTGATGTTTTTCCCTCGGCCGCAGTACGATGGCTGACGTTTCTGTGTGCAGGCTTGCGAGTTTGATGGCCAGTTTGAGTCTGTTCAAGACCGCGTTGTCGCACGTCTTGCGCTCCCCCTCGTCCTTCTTCGACACCACTCCGATGGGTATGCGTCGCTTATCGCTGTATCGAATGCGCTACTCACAGCTGCTTTTCAGGGCGAATCTTGTCCCGGCTTGTCAAGGACCAGGACACGTTGGACAATCAGCTATCCATGACGCTCATGCAGCTCTTAACCACCTTCGCCTCTGTGATCGGGACTGTCGGCCTCGTCTTCTACACGTTCCCTCTACTTGGGATCATCTTCGCGCCGATGGGCATCCTGTATTACCTGGTGGCCATCTACTACCGGCGGTCCTCGGTAGAGACCAAGCGTCTGGACTCGCTCATGCGCTCGGCACTGTATGCGTCCTACTCTGGTGCGTCCTTCTATTTGGCGTTGCGCGCCCGCCCCTGACAACCGCTCTAGAAACTTTGACTGGGTTGTCCACTATCCGGGCGTATCGCGAGCAGGTTTGTCACACGCGCCTGTGACTGTAGATGGACGCTCATGCTTCTCGTAGGAGCCCGCGATTCAAGACGCGGAAAACGGCTTGGATCTGGAGAACAGGGCCTACTACATGACCATCACCCTCCAACTGTGGCTCGGACTTCGTCTAGACCTGTTCGGGAACATCCTCATTTTCGGTATTGCGCTTTTCGCCGCCGGATTGTGAGTCATGTCGTCTATCGTGTCTGCGCTTTCGCTCATCGAGCATCAAACAGCCGCCACACTGTGGACCCGTCGAAGATCGGTGTGGTCCTGTCTTATACGTTGAGCAGTACGTGTGGATTCCTCTTTGATTTGGTCGAGCGCTTATGCAAAACCAGTTACCCAGGTCTTCTGTAAGTCGCCCCCGCTTCTGGCCATGTAGCCGCGTTGCTCATTGGATCACTTAGCCCAAATGGTCGCGTTCTTCGCCCAAAACGAGCAAAACATGAACTCCGTTGAGCGGCTCCTCACGTACGCGGAACTGCCCGCGGAGGGCGCCGCAACGACGCCCGAGGATCCCCCGAGCTCGTGGCCGGACCGTGGTGAAATCCACTTCAAGAACGCCGAGATGGCGTATCGCGAGGGTTTGCCCCTAGTGCTGAAGGGCGTCACCTTTGATGTGCGGCCTGGCGAGAAGATCGGTATCGTTGGGCGGACTGGAGCTGGTGCGTCGCTCGTGCTTTGCGAAAATTGGGCATCTTGCTGATGGGTGGATTTGATTCAGGCAAGAGTTCGCTGTTGCAAGCCCTGTTCCGGTGAGTATTTTCCGTAGTAGATCTGACGTTCGTGATCTCATGGATACGTAGGATGGTGGAGCTCCAATCTGGAGAGATCAACATCGACGGGCACGACATAAGTAAGGTCGGACTCGATGTGCTGCGGGGCAGACTTGCTCTCGTGCCGCAAGACAGTGTGCTGTTCCTCGGTACATTACGAGAGAACTTGTGCGTATATCGAATGGCCCCCGACTGGATCAATCTGACGTTCGTATGCACAGGGATCCGCAAGGCTCGAAGACGGACGCAGAGCTGATATCCGTGCTCCAACGAGCATGGCTTCTTCCTCGAGAGGGTGAGGCTCCTGATCCCCTCGCGGATTCCAAATTCAGTCTCGATTCGACCATCGGAGATGAAGGTATGCCTCGCCCCTCAGACCATGTTAACCTTGACTGAGCATCCCTCAGGGTCGAATTACAGCGCAGGAGAGAAACAGTTGTTGGCGCTCTGTCGAGCGCTGGTCAAGAACAGCGCCATCATCGTCTTGGTACGTCCCCCATCTTCGTCGTGTCTTATGGGCAACTTATGTCTTGTCCAGGATGAGGCCACCAGCAGCGTCGATGTCGAGACGGACGCGAAGCTACAGCGTACCATCCGGACGGAATTCGCGGCAGGCCACGCTACTCTGTATTGCCCATCGCCTAAATACAATCGGTACGTTCCTTGCCCTCACTCACACACCATGTATGTACTTTACCTTACATGAACCCTCCTCCCTCAGCATACTACGATCGTATTCTCGTCATGGACCAGGGGCAGGTCGCGGAATTCGACACCGTTCTCAACCTGTTCGACAAGGAGGATTCCATATTCCGCTCGCTCTGCAACGAGGCGAACCTTCAGCGCGGAGACATTCTGCGGATACGGGCTGAGAACGGGGCCGAAGTTACAAAATCATGACCAGCTACGACGTATTCTTATTAGCATTAGACGCGTACCGTACACGAGTATTTCACCGATAGATATCATTAATAGGGCTCCATTCTGCATGTAACGGCTTATTTGAGGCGCTGGTTTCAGGGCCAAACACAATTAACGAAGGATTTCATTGGAGGGCGCGCGCGACCGAAAAAGTTGTCGGTCTTATCTGCTCGGATCATCCCGATCAGTGGCTGTATACGCTTAATAAAGCCCGGATCAATGCCTATGAAAATTTTCATCCTTTCTTTCGTACCACCACCATACATCCTTGTCGTTCCATTTGCATTCCTTCCTCTTACTGTTTCCCCTCCGTCTTTCCGCTTTTCCATCAGCAGGCCCAATGCCCCCGTTGTTATTCACTCCGCACCTGGACTTTCCACCATCTGCAGAGTTGCTAAGCATTGGGAAGAGCGACAGGCATTTATTTCGGTCGCACCCAGAACGATGGGACGCGGCCTTACGAGGTGCCTTACACCTCCCTTGGGCCTGCCTGCTAGTCTACCTCGTCCTATTTCGTCGCCTTCTTACTTTTACTTTTGTACTTACTAGTACCTGAATGAAACTGTTCCTCGGACTACTGCCACGTAGCACCCAGCGCATCGCGGAGAATCTCAAGAGAGAACCTTTGCCCGACTTGTCGATTACCCAGACGACTGGTGTTCATCATATGTAGCCAGACGGGTCTCGGTCTTAAGTTAGGAAGCGATGAAAAGATGAAGCACTTGAATCGCACCGTTACAACGCTATCTAGTACATACGTTCTTGTATCATCTGGTTCCATGCGTAGAAAGCTTTTTTTTGGTGCCCATTGCGTATACACGGAAACCGCGTACCTGGGCCAATTCTGCGAACCCGAATTAGCCAAGCTCCGCGTGGACTGCAATCCACGCGCAATCGGGGAGAACGGAACCCGTTACGTAGAAGGAAACCCGATTGAGCATTCAATTAACGGCCATCAGTCAAGCACCGACTGAGAATAGTCTGTCGAGTATTCATTCGTTCGAAGGCGGTGTGTCCGTCACGGGTACCAGGCCAGATGCAGAAGCATGGTTTTCCGACGGCCGAGACCCAGACTCGGACAGAAATATCGAAGGGTAGATACCCACGACGTATATGTATTTCGCAGCTGATGTACAGCCGAGGAGAACTCAACTGTCGGTGCGGAACCTTGGTTTGACGATGGACGAACGCTAAGTATTTTCGCAATGACACCCGAATCGACGTGCTGGTTGGGCCATCTATCATACCCAGGGATGGACATGAGCAGTGAGACACTAGTACTCTCGGCACTGTATTACCTGGCAGGTTCGAAAACCATCTATCCATCCCATTGTCTTGACACAACTTGCATAGCCAACAAGGTGGCGTCGATGCATGCGCGCACGCGACAGACCTCCGTAGACATGATTCAGAATTTGGGGTCCCTTCGCGGACATGCATAGCTAGGCCAAGATAGAAGCAGTTAGATAGAAGCAGTTACATAGCCGCCAACTCGCCATATAGAGATCGTCTCACCTCCACAAACGTCATGATCGTACCACGTTAATTAAGCGTGGGTTTCTGTCCAGAGCACGCCAAACACTTTCTCGTCGAATGGCCGTGCAAGCAAAGACGCGAATTCCCATTCCAGTAAAAGATCGGTGACGCCGCGAGGAACGTTGTTCAGCCACGCATGCAGTGAGTGTGCTCCATGGTCTCCTGATATGCGTCTAGCGAGCACCAAGGTGGAAAGATCGTTGAAGAGTGAGGTTGAGTGTGTGCAGATAACCAGACGATCACTGATGTGGGAGCTCGTTGCAAACGGTACTTTTATTTGGTCGCGATCGTTTTGGATCTCAGTCAAGTCAAGTCCTATGCTGTGGCTCCGATCCATGCTGGTCCGGGTTCGTGTACCACGGGGGCAAACTAGACTCTTCTGGAATTACGGCGGCGGGGCTACATAAAGCCCGTGGTCAAACCCCGCCATAACTCATTTCCAATCTCTACCGGATTGGGTCGTCGTCTGGTTACAAAACCCCTCCATGTACGGTGCCTACCAGCAGCCCGCCTCCAGGAGCTCGACGTCGAGCACAAACACAAGCAACAGTAGTCATGGAGGTTATGTCGCGGTATTCGCTCCTCTTCTCCGCCCGTCATGTCACAGACCTCACCCACCTCGCCCAACCAGCGCAATCCTGCCGACGTCTCCGCCGCGGTTCGGAACCTGCTCTTGTCGACCAAGCAGCTCCAGAAAGCACTGACCCAGTGGTCTGTTGGCCAAGTGTCTGAAACCACAGTCAGCGATGTGTACGTTCAGATTGGGACGGATTTTAATACGTGTATCAATGCATTCGCATACCACCGCATCGACCTAAGGTGCGCCATGTTCTGCCCCCTCGTAATGTGCATAACTGATGCGCATCCCGCAGCGACATCCACTCCGTACCCCAGGAACTGCGTACCGTGCTGGAACAATGTCTCGCAGAAGACCCATCGCCGCAGGTGCTGGCTATGTTTATGCCAGAGGTCCGGCAGGTCCTCTTCAAGCTATTAAAGGGCCTCCAGTCCAAGCAGGAGGCGTGGAGAACGAGTGGCGGCGCGCCCTACGATTTCCGGTGATCAGTGACCGGCCACCAGCACTCGTGACGTCCCCGAAGCACCGCTTCCCGTCGGGTCGCCCAGGGATGGACTTGCTTGGGAACATTGGGGACCCACCGCAGCAGTCGATATTATTCTCAGCTATCCGCCAGCCCGTCCGTAATTCGCGCATGCATCATTACACCCCTACACCCATTTGTGGACTATCTTCCTTTGTTCCACAGAACTCTTCGCGCTTTACAGCGCCATAGGCTAGAACATTCTCCGCAGAAAAGTGAATACATTCTTCCCGTCGGACCGAACTCTCGGGCGATTTTGTTTGAAATAGCTTACCCCGCGAGGGCTTCAGCCTCTCGTGGGGTAATATATCCGGAACGGTCTGTAATTCAAAGCAGCAATCCATACCAGCAGTTTTCGTGTACCCTGGACTGATTACCTCCAGCGTCCATTGGCTGTACGGCTCAGTAAAAGTCTGCATTAGCGTAACCCGAGATCGCCGAGTATCATCTTGGCCGCATGAGTACCTCCGCGAGCGGCGTCTGTTAATCCGATTGGCGTAAATCAAGCCCCGAGATCCTCGCCAGCGTGCTTATGAAGTCTTCGGCATAGAACTGCTTCGAAAGAACCACTAAAATCGCGTATATCGTACTGAGAAAATATCAACTTTGAACTATTACTCGGTGTTCCTCGAACCCTTCTCCAACTCAGAGATACTGTCTCAAGAAGTTGAACTTCTGCTTGGGCTCTCCAGCAAAGCATGCAACAAGAACCGCTGGTTCTCCGAGAACCCCCGTCCTCTGAATGCATAGCCCGAGCGCCGAATTCATCATCTGGCACCCCGTCCCGAAAACGCCTCCGGGAGGCACGGTAGACGACGGGTCCGGACAGCTGTTGCAGACGATGCGCCAATACTGGCGCCTTGGTGGTAAGCATGTTAGCCAGGCCGCGACAAACGATTTCAAAGCAAACGCTCACTCGTCCGCGCCCGTGTTGTCGATTGGGTTGAGCTTGAGCGCCGGGGCGGCGCGGGGAGGGGTTGTGCCATAAACAACAAGACCGTGGTCATCTTGATCCCTGGAAACTCAAGTGCGTCAGCTCGAAAGCACAAGGCGTAGAAGATGTGTTACTTGAGAAGATAGCTTGACGGGTAATGCCCGGAATTCTCGATCAAGAACTGCGGGACACGTGCGCTGAGAACCTGGGTGATTATATTGGCCCCCACAGTGTCGCTGACGGCGTCGAGCTCCTCCACGCCATTACTTCCTCCGTAGGTGATGCTAACGGGATGGCCTTGAAAATTGGGGCCACAATTCGGGCCGATTTGGCGAGCAGGCAAGGCAGAAGCGAAGGCGGAAGAGGTCGCTGCAAGGGTGGCGAGTACGCAGGAAATGTGAATAGGCAACATTTCAGTTTGACGAGGCTGGTATTCAGCAACCTCCTGCTTTTATACCATTCTACGGGCGCGGCGCCGTCAAAAGTTGAAATAAATCAGTGTCAGAGACGGCGAAGCCACACCGTGCATGAGCGTCGAGGATTCAATTGTTAGTAGGCATCTTTTGGCTCTGGCAGGTACCAGAACTAGAGGTTGGCGTTTCAGCTGGCCTGAGATTATTCGGGTCCAAGCCAGACATCGCCAGATATATCCGCCAGAGGGACCAAAGCTATACTTTTCCTTGTTTCGTTCGTTTGGACTCTGGCCTGGACGCACGAAGCTAGATTGTTTTCAGGCCAAGCCAAGACGCTGACGATCGTTGTCAATGCTCTGCATTGAACAAAGCCAGATGAATGTCATCGGTTCATTGAAATGGCGAAACAGCAAGAAGTAAAAGAGGCACCTCCCCGTTTGGGCCAAGTGCACTGAGGAACGAACATGAATGCGAGCGCGCGGATGTCAAGATCGCTACTTAACTTCAAGTTTACCGCAAGACGGGCGCCGGTAGAGATCGGTGTCGTGCGGAGTCGACTCGTAAGCCCTCAATCTTCGTTTGGCTCGCTGATGTCCAGTCGAATTGGCTGAAGATTCAAGGAACGTACGGGCCCACTGGTCGGGCCAGATTCACTCGAGCATTGAATTTGACTCCATGGCCAACGCAGCCCAACTTTCAAGGAGTCGCAAACCACATTAGTTCCCCAGGTCTAGAACTTACGGCCTTGATCAGTTCAAACCGAGAGAACCCAGACAAGAGCGAAGAAAGACGGTGGTTGAGAGCGAAACCTGTCACGTCACAGTTTGATGTGACTCTCTGCTCTCTGGTTGAACCACCATGTCAATTTATTCGGATTTGCTCCGATCGGTCGCTTTCACCACTTATTTCTCGTGAGCGACCTGTATAAACTCACCAGGCTCTCAATAACACGGAAAGATTGGCTAGGCTCAATTTGTGCCGACCTCTGAACACTGATTTTGATCCCAACAACTTTAACTCAGTGAAGCAACTTCGAGCAAGCCTTTTTATGCCGCTCTGACTTTTTTTTTTTGGCAGTTGGAGCTCGATCCTTCTCATGCACGCCGCCAAATTCCCGGTTTCTGCGGCGATCCGACTATCGGTCGACGACGGAGTTGCACTCGGACTGGAATCACAGATGTATCATTCTGCTCTGCCAACCAATGTTCCGTTGATTGTACCCTCATAAAGAGGATGAACGACTTGACTGTAACCCCACCCATGGCACCCTTCAAATTTCAAAACTGGCCAGGGCGGCACTTGAATTCACTGGCCATTCCAGCGACCAGCAGTGCTCTGTCTGCTGGAGTCTTGACCTTACAGCTCTTTTTTAGATGGAGAAAGGGAGCTGCACAAGCGAAGCAGCCCATATCGGTTCTCGGTCTTTCGAGGCTTGCGGGATGTTTCGCATTACTCGCTCTTTCAACCCAAGACAAGAGCTTGAGCCACGTCTCCCCCTCAATTGTAGAAATCGGCTTGAGCCTGACATATGTTCGTTGCTCCGAAAAGGATGTCATCCATTGTCGGCTGACCGTGTTCCACAGATCTATGTTCTGCTCCTTGCCCTCGTCTCAATTTACGGGCGGCCAGACAATGTCGCCGGGCACTTGACCTTCGTCCTTATTTCAACCCTCGGTGTATACCTGTATCGCGATGTCCTGCCTCTCTGCACTTTCTTTGGTGTACCTCAGGATCCTCTAGATGGCATTCTATGGGTCAAAATAGGTCTTCTTAGTTTCACCGGTATCTTGGTGCCACTACTGGCTCCTCGGAGGTACATTCCGGTCGACCCCCTGGTATGTCATTTTGGTGACAGGAGCGGGCTCTGATGTGCGTCCAGGATTCGATGACGGTGCCTAACCCAGAGCAGACAGCTAGTATTATATCGCTCACATTTTATGCTTTCCTCGACCCTACAATCATTTTGGCGCATCGGCTCACTCGTCTCCCATACGATCTCCTTCCACCCTTGGCAGATTACGACGCCGCCAAATACCTCAGATCCCGAAATTTCCAGGTAATTCCGTGTCTCTGTGCATTACATTAGCTTACAACCGTTAGCACATCGAGCAAAGGCGCCATTTATTCTGGGGACTCGCACTCGTCTTCCGTGCCGATATCCTGATCCTTGGGGGGACGTCTGCTTTCATCATCCTGAGTAAATTTGCCGTGCCCGAGGGTATTCGGCAGCTGCTCCGGTAGGAGACCGTGCCAATGTCTCTTCATTCGGCTGATACACCCACCAGTTATATAGAAACTAAGGGCGAGGGTGCATCCGTGCGTCCATGGGTGTGGGTTATGTGGCTCTTCTTGGGCCCGACCATAAACTGCCTCGGAGACCAATGGTACATGTTCATCGTGGTGAGTCCGTGCACCCAAATCCTCGCATCCGCTTCTTACTAATTTTTCAGTCGCGCATGTCTGTCCGAACCGAGGCTATCCTGACTGAGCTGGTTTTCGAACACGCTCTACGCACAAGAGCCACAGCTGAACCCGCTGCGAAAGGGCCGAGACGCAATCTACTTGGAAGGCTGAACAACATGATCACCACTGACATAAGGATTATCATTTCGTCCAAACGGTTGATCCTGGCGCTCGTTTATATGCCCTTGATGTTCATTCTCTCTGTTTGGTTCCTGTACTCTGTATTGGGATGGAGGTTGAGTTATTGCCCTCACGTCTGACCCGTGCTGATTAAACTCCTAGCGCGTTCGTTGGAATGGCGACAATTTTTGCCATGCTCCCCGTTCCGGGCTATGTTGGAAAATGGGTACAGGCTGCTCAACGAGACTTGGCAAAGAAGCGAGATGTACGGGTACAAGCTGTCACTGAAAGTCGGTCAACACGTTGTTCCATATGTCTAGCTATCTTGACCTCCATATTCTTAGGTGTCAACGTCCTTCGGATGATCAAATTCTTCGGATGGGAAAGCAAGATGAGTGCAGAAGTTGCCGATAAGCGGCAGATTGAACTCGGTTCTTTGTGGAAGCGCAAGGTTCTCGACTTACTCAATGGCTGCCTCAAGTAGGTTGCTTCGCGCTTAATTGATACGGTGCTCATGTACTTTACAGCATCCTCCTTCCGATTATCACGATGCTGGCTACATATATAACCTAGTGAGCTCATTTTCCTGGCCCCTAGGTCACCTCTCATTTTTTTCAGTGTCGGTGACGTTCTGGCGGAAGTGTGTCCAAACTCATCTACTCCTAGACAATGATCATGCGACAGGAATTGACTGCCTCCAAAGTTCGTCTCCGCTCATTGTAAGCGGGCAAATTGATAATTTTCGCGGTACAGGTTTTCAGTTCCATTACGGTGTTCGACCTGTTCAAAACCTCAGTTGAGAGCATCCTCTCTTCCTATACACTATACCTCACGAGCAAGGTGTACGTATATTGTGGTATCTATACTGAAGATATTGAAATATGGTCCAGGTCGTTTGATCGAATTGACGACTTTTTACGCAATGTAGGTTTTGGTGCGCAGGGACAAAGTTACTTATGCTGAAAATCCACTCCCTAGACAGAGGTGCTGGACGTCCACTCGGCAGAGCAGCGCGTAGTCTCTGTTCCTTCGGAGAACCAGGACGACATCGGGTTCCACGATGCGACATTCTCTTGGTCTCAAGTTCCAGCGGAGGACTCTTCAGCCCGCAGCTCCTCCTTGCATATCGATGATCTCATCTTCAAGAAGGGATGCATAAATCTAATCCTTGGGCAAACGGGGAGCGGGAAGACATCGCTCTTGCTATCGCTTCTAGGTTCATACCTTTCCTCCGGACAGCAGAACGACAAAAGACTCAGGATTTGCTATTTTAGGGGAGACTTACTTCATACCGTCCTCACCAGACTCGTGGTTCAACCTCCCGCGAGAGGGTGGCGTCGCCTACGCCGCCCAGGAATCGTGGGTGCAGAGCGCCACAATTAAGGTATGTTTGAAAGATTCAACTCGGCACCGTCTGTGGACAATTCGCTCAGGAAAATATTGTCTTTGGGGCCGAGTTTGACGCCGAGCGCTACGGAAAGGTCGGTTCATCTAACTACATATACCAAGATCTATTTCTGAAGAAGACTTTAGGTTCTTCATCAATGCTGCCTTGAGAGGGATTTAGAGCTGTTCGCTGCTGGGGACGAACAGGTTGTCGGTAAGCCCATCAGGGACCGTCGCTCTCGAACGAATAATCGTGTCCGTTGTAGGCGAACGCGGTCTAACTCTGAGCGGGGGTCAAAAGGCACGAATCACGCTTGCTCGAGCGGTGTGAGTCGCATTCGACAACAAGCAAAGACGAGGAGCTGATCAGTTTTCGAAGTTATTCACAAGCCAGCATCCTTCTCTTGGACGATGTCCTTGCGGCGCTGGAGTAATTCTTTCTCTGCCAATTCTGGTTCCGTTTTCTAATCCTCCTTCGGTATAGCGTGCACACCGCAAAATGGATCGTTGAGAAATGCTTCCGCGGAGACTTGATTGCAGGAAGAACCGTTTTGCTCGTCGTGCGTTACTCGGTTTCTTTGACCCAATGTCGTTCATCTCATATCGGCCGCCAGACGCATAATATTTCGCTCATGCGTCCAGTCTCGCAATTCACTGTCGCGCTGGGCCTCGATGGCCGAGTGGTCAGTCAAGGCTCGGCCAATGATGCGTTGGAGAAGGATGCCAAATTGGAAGCTGAAGCGTTCGACGACCAAGCACGCCTCCAGGCTTCCGCCGATCAATTTGACACATCCTCCGTAGCTACTGAGAAGCCTTCTACCGGCGGAAAGCTGATGGTGGTCGAGGAGATCATGGAAGGGAGTGTCCGATGGAGTTCTGGTCAGTCCTTTATGGCGGGCCTCGTGTATTTTATTAACATTCATCCAGTGGAGCTATATCTTCGCGGATTGGGTGGTCGCCACCCTGTCCTGTTTTTCTTGGCCGTGCTCGCTAGCATGGTTCTGCAGAACTTCGCGGGGACCCTCCAAACATGGTACTTGGGCTACTTTTCGTCGCAATACGACAACACACCTGCGTCAGAGGTCTCAGTGTTATAGTGCGTTCCCCAGACAGATCCTTTTCAATTAATGAACTTTGCTTTCACAGTTATCTTGGTATTTATAGTCAGTATTTGGCCTCCGCCCCGATTCAACTGGTGTTTGTTCATGTTATCTTAGGTTCGATTCTCTTGTTCCTCTTTTTCTTCTACGCCTGTGGGTTCCTCCTGTACACGTTCGGAATCCTGCGGGCGTCGGATTCACTTCATGGGCAACTTATGGAGTCTGTGTTTGGTACAACCCTCAGGTGCGTCGTTAGCCAGCCTGATCTCATGTTCAATGCCGACCCGACCTAGATGGCTCGATACGACACCCACGTCACGTATAATCGCGAGAGCCACACAAGATATGGGAATGGTCGACGGTACCAATAGCCACTGCTGTCTTGAGTATCGCAGACTCGACCTGTGTCGCTGGCTGATCACCTTCGGTGCTATTGTCCTTTTTACGCCTGTTTTCCTCGGGCCGGGTCTCGGTCTCTTCGTCCTGGGTGCATATTGCGGTAGGCTGTTCATGCCTGCTCGGATCTCTGTCAAGCGAGAAATGAGTAACGCTCGATCGCCGGTACTTGGACAGTGAGTGTATTCCAGATCAGAAGACGCACTGCTAAGAAGTTTCAGTTTTGCAGCCGCCGTAACAGGGATTAGTGAATCTGTTCATCCTTTCTTCGTTGCTGTTGATTTTGACGAAATCTTCAGCTTCCATCCGGGCGTACGGATGCCAGGATGCATTCATCAAAGAGTCCCTCCGTAGACTGGATTGCTACAGCAGATGTGCGCGGCTGGCCTTTGACCTCACACGCTGGTCGGTTGTCCGAACCGACGTACTCAGCAATGTGTTCACGACTGCCATCGCTGTGTACCTCGTGTATTTCCGGAACTACAACGCCGCCAACACAGGATTCTCCTTGACCGTGGCGTTTAGATTTGGTGAGAAAATCACCCACTGGATCCTGTGAGTTCAGCTGTCTACAAACTGCGCGGCACTGAACTTCCTGCTAGACGATTGAATGACTTCCAATTGTTGGGTGCGTATCATTTATCTTCCCCCACGACAAGTTCCTCACAGCGAAGTTTCCGTGTGCAGCAAACAAGTGGGTCTTTATCCGTCATCGAATGTGAGTGCCAGCTAACTGTGTTATCCAGTCTCGAGCGAATTGAGGCCTATATCAATATTGAGCAAGAGCCGAAGGCGACTAAGGACGGGCTGCCCCCTGCAGCTTGGCCCAGCAGCGGCGAGCTAATTGTCAAGAATCTCTCGGTGCGGTATTCAGAAGACGGGCCCAATGTTCTGCACGGTATCTCATTCGAAATTAAATCCGGAGAGCGGATCGGAGTTGGTGAGTAGCTATATATAAGTTTCGTTCACTCGGATGTTGAACTTGAAAAGTGGGACGGACGGGCTCCGGCAAGGTGGGGTCTCCATTCCCGGGACGAGCGGATACTGAATGTCTTGTAGAGTTCATTAACATTGGCACTTCTCCGCGTAATTATCACAGAAGGTTCTGTGTTTTACGATGGAATCGAGACCGGCTCGATAAACCTTGACGCGCTCCGCTCCAAAATTACCATCATTCCCCAGATGGTACGTTCCGAGGACGTTAAGATACCAAAAGTACTGACGATGCTCCAGCCCGAGCTTCTTAGAGGAACACTCCGCCAAAACCTGGACCCGTTTGGTCAGTTCGAAGATACAGAGCTCATACATGCCCTGCGGGCCGCGGGGCTATTCTCCCTTCAAGGCGAAGGAGCAGAAAATAAAATCACCCTCGATACGGACATCTCTGCCGGTGGAAGCAACTTCTCGGTCGGGGAACGCCAAGTACTAGCGCTTGCGCGCGCTATGATCCGCCAGAGCAAGCTTCTCATTCTCGATGAAGGTGTGTTCTGCAGCTAGATAGTGGGCCAATATTCATGTCGGATATTTCAGCGACTTCTGCCATCGGTAAACCATGCGCCCGTCTCCCTTACACACTGCACTAGCTCAAGCCTGCCAGATATGAAAACGGACGCCGTCATTCAAAAATCTCTCCGTACTGGACTTGGGAATGATGTGTCCAGCCTGATTGTTGCGCACCGACTCCACACCGTCATGACCCTCAATCGCATTGTAAGGCTTTTTGTGCTCCTTATCTCAAGTCAGGATATATAACATTACACTTCAGATGGTTCTTGACACAGGCCGCATTGTTTGTCTTTCCTGCCTGTTTTTTTCCGTGGCTCATAAGCATTCCCGATCCAGATCGAGTTTGACACTCCACAGAATCTGCTGGAAATAAAAGATGGTCACTTCCACCGCTTGGTTGACGAATCTGAGGACCGGGACGCTCTCTATGCCATGATTCATGAGGGTTAGGAAGATGGTACCTCCATGGAGATAAGACGTGGCTTGCAGACAATATATGTACTCACTATCGGCGTTTTTTACTCTAAAACATATTATTGCGCGACCCTTCCTGTATTTCCGCATGCGGCATTACGCCATCGCAGCATTTTCACGTGCTCTGCGACGGGATCTTCGGTATCGCCCGATGTCACAGAAAAGAACACCCACGGTCACGATGTCACGCCATTCGCCGTTGGTCTTGTGCGACTTTTCTCGACCTCACGTCGATCTTGCATCGCGATGGCGGCACCCCAAACCTTTCTCAGACAGAGGAACGCTGCTCAGGGTAAAGCAAAGAAAAAACGGATTTGGAAGACGTTTTGCCGAAGCGCGACGAAGAAATTGTTTGGGGCAAAACCTGGCGAAGGTCAGCGATGCCTCGATTCTGGCCTATATATGCACTGATACTCTCTTAGTATTCCGTGTTCCGACTACACATGATGTCCTCACACTGTTTGACCCATCCTACTCGAAGAGTCACCTCGATCTCTTGAATTTGGCACTGCTCGGGCTCCAGCTGGTTCTTTTCGCTGTAATGCCGCGCAATGCCGCGAAGCTCCTCTTCTTGTTCTACTTCGCCTTTTGGCGAGGTGCGTATGACGCTGGTCTCGGATGGATCCTCACCAAACAAAGCAAAAAGAAGTGGATCGTGCGCGAGGTGCAAAAGCTGGGATGGCTTGATCCAACCCGCCGGCCGAATGTACGCAACTGGATCAAAGCGCAGCTGGCCTGGAAAGATGGGCAAGGATTATTCATTCGATGTGAGCGTTTTCTTTTACTGCCATAATTCTTCCTAGACTGACCATGTCAGGAACTTCCACTCGAGTACAACACATGGCTCTTGTTTCGCCAAGCAGTAGACGTGATTTTGCTCAAGTTCGTGTCTTCACTGTCCAACGGCCTATCTCATTCCTCCTCCAGTGATTTTGTGGCGTACTGCATGTTTGCATTTTCATGCTTCCGCGTGCCCGAGGGTCTGTCGGTCTTCGTCCATGTTCTCAGGTTAGAAATTGCACACACTGGCAACAACATACTGACACTACTTCAGATGGGTCGGCGGATGTTTGCTAATTGGCTTTAACCTCTGGGTCAAGACGGAGGCTCACAACGTCGTAAAAGACTATGGCTGGTACTGGGGCGACGTGTTCTTCCAGCGCGGCGCTCTCGTATTCGACGGTGTCTTCGAGTTGGCCCCCCACCCCATGTACTCCGTCGGTCAGTCGCCTCACCTCGCTTTTGCGGTGCCCTAACTGGCGGTGTAGGATATGCTGGATATTATGGGCTTTCCCTCATCTCAGGCAGCTTATGCGGTGCTTTTCGTCAGCCTCGCTGGCCATGCGGCCCAGTTCGCCTTCCTGGTCTTCTTCGAGAATCCTCGTGCGTCGTTTCGTTTGTTGGCGCTTGTCGACCGCACTGATGCACTACCAGACATCGAGCGTATGTACGGCCAGCGCAAAGCCATATCGAAGCGGACGCCTATGCGCCCTAGGAGCCAGCGCAGCTCCGAGTGCCGCCTCTACCCCTCCTGTTCCTCGATCGCCGAGTCCGATGAGTACACCTCGTCCACCCCATCTGCCACGGAAGGCGACACCGCTACTGAGACCGACCTCGAGACCGAGACTGAGACCGAGGGTGAGGCCAATGTGCCGGTTGGTCGGCGGCGCACGCGCTCGGGCCATCAGCAGAAGCCATCGAACGCTAGCTCCTTCTCCTTGACCGAAGCAGGTCCCCCGAAGAAGAAGAAGCCCATGTCGCAGCACGATCTCTTCAACAAATATTTCAGACGTGACACGGTGGTCTTCAAGAACTTAGACCTTCTTCGGTATGCCGGTGTTACTGTCCTTCCGTTACATGAGCTTGACCTGTCTTCACAGCGCGAATGACGCGACCCTGGTGCTCATCATCGCATACTCGCTCGTCATTTCTGTGCTACCTCGCGTTTCGGATGGCACGGCACTCGGCCTGCATTTCGCCCACGCCCTAGCATGGTGCCTCTTCCATTGCTTTGGCCTGGGGCTCCTCCTGCGCGCACAAGGGCAGAGCAAGTTCCTCGTGCGGCACTTCCTGAAGAACTACCACTTACCCGGCCAACGACGGCGACCGCGGCGCCAT
Organism: Mycena polygramma; assembly: GCA_029449255.1. Taxonomy (NCBI): domain Eukaryota; kingdom Fungi; phylum Basidiomycota; class Agaricomycetes; order Agaricales; family Mycenaceae; genus Mycena; species Mycena polygramma. The sequence goes on along the minus strand of JARKID010000078.1, from coordinate 468,624 downwards.
CGTCGAAGCGTTCGCTAACTGGAAGGCCATCTATAACCTGAGCCTGTGCATGTCCTATGGTTAGTCCCCGCTAGCTAATCGGGTTCTCGCTGGGCTGATGGATGTCGTAGTTTCGTTCGTCGGCGTGGTGTGGCAGACGTATTCGATCCCGAACGATTGGACGGTTGGGCATGAGCTGCTGAGACATACGATTGGCGCAGTAAGCTCCGCGTATCGTTGTCCTCCGCATAGCGGACTAACTGCTTTTCCTAAAGCTGCTCGTCGGATTGCACGTCTGGGCCGCCTTGGAGTGCTTCGAAGTGCTCGGCCTTTTCGGTATGTATACTCCATTGTCTCGCTGCCCTCGCGCTCAAGATCCTCAGGCTGGTTCTTCGGCGACTTTTTCATGGAGTTCCCTGCAAATCTCGAATATACTGGTATCTACCGGTGCGTAATGACTCTACATCTCCGCTCCGTACCCATATGTGTATCCGCAGGTACCTCAACAACCCCGAGGTCATGGGGGGAGCGGCCTGGTTCGGCTTGGCGTTAGGTCAGCGGCAGCAAGCTTGTGCTCACCCTTGCGGTTATCCGACACCTCTCGCAATGGTGGTTCCTCAAGGTCGTGGAGAAGTGCGTCGTCCATTTCGTGCTCCCGATACGGAATATACTTATGCTTCATCGCTCATTGCTTAGCCCGCACATGCGAAGCTTTACGGCGACTCGCTGCGCAAGGATGCCGGCTTTGTTAAGGTCATCAAGAACGTCGCAAGCAAGAACTGCGCGCATATTGGATTCGCGTGCCGGTCGGCATGCGCCTGAGCTGCGGCGCGTTGCGACGGAGGTTGCGAAAGAGGTGAAAGGCACGTTCGACAAGGTGTACGAGGAGACGGCGGACGTCGTCGAGGAGTTCCTCGCCAAATGTGAGAGCTCATCATTCATAAAATCTTGGCATGCTGACCAACTATCATCTCCGTCCAGCGCGACCGAAGATCTCGGAGGTGGTGCAAGATACGAAAGTGTTGTTGCAGCAGTCGAGGGAGCGGCTTGTTATTACGTGCGTCTGGCTTTCCCACCTTAACGCTCTCCCTGATTGTCGTGCGGTATAAGACGTATCGCGAATGATATCTCCTCTTACGATACCACCAAGTACAAATTCGAGGCCCTGTCAAACCCCGACGGGTCACTGCGTTTCTATCTCGGCGAGCCTATTCGCCTCAAATGGGAAGCTCCGCACACGCACTCGCGGAAAGACTGGGTCGGCATCTACAGGGTACGTTCAGCTTCGCCTCCGTCTTGTCTGCGTCCCGGAGATCTGAAGCTTGATTCTCAGATTGGCGCAAACAAGTCGAGTTTGGTCACTCGCACTAGCTCCATGGGTCTGTGGGTGCCGGTGCACGACGAGGAATGGGACGGGGACGTCCCGCTGGGTTTCCCCCGCCCTCGGCCGGCAGCAGTCAGAGTTCGGACGCGGACAATGGGGTGGTCACGTTTAAGGGAAACACGCTCCCGTGGCTCGCTGGTCGTTACGAGGTATGCTGGTGTTTTTCATATTGTGGTAACTTACGGCTGAGCCTCCTATGCTTGCAGGTGCGGTATCACCACGACGGCAAGTACAATGTCATGGGTCTCGTGGCGCCAATAGAGATTTACAGTGGGTCCTTCGTATCACATACAGTAACTTCCCTTTCTTATCTTGCCTCCTCCCAGTCGAGAAGCCCTCCGAGCTCACCTTCGAGTCTGTCCGCGAGAACCTTATGCGGGTCGTGCCGCTGTGCCTCGACTCCGACGCGTCTCTGATCCCCAGCTCGTGCAAGACGCCAGCGACACCGCCGCGCACACCCCGCCAAGACGACACATCGGGTGGACGCACTACACCGCAGGACGACGACTCGTCGGACGATCGGGACCCCTGACGACTTCACGTTCTGGTCCGAAAAGCAGGCGCGGCGTATCTGCAGTGCGATAAGGCAGACCTTCGACGTGGAGTACGCGCCAGAGGTGGTGGTGGCGGACGCGAATCTGTCTGCGTTGGCGAGACGGATATTAATTTCCAAGAGATTTTGACCGGCACTACTTCTGAGTAGACCTGGGTTTCAGGTAGTTTACTAGTACTAGAGGCGAATACATTTGGATCCGGATGCTCGACTTGGTCCTGTGGCGATGAGGAGAAGGTGACTGAGTCACAATGATTTGCAGCTTGATCTACAACTTGCACCTCGTTAACCAGCGACTCTCCAGCCTCAAAGCCCTCAGCCTCAAAGCCCTCAGGCCAAAGCTCCTTTACTTACTCTGTTCAGAATATCCCAATCTGTGGGTCAAGAAATCGGATTCACCGTGCATTTCTGACTCGGAATCCGGAAAAGCCTCTCAACAATGAACAAGTCCCAGTTTTATCTGTCGCAGTGTGTGGACGCGGCGTCGAAGGCAGGCCAAGCTTTCACGTTCTGGCCTTCGAATCTAACGCTGTACTTCTCGCAGTCTACGATGTATTACACGCTTGGTGCAGTGATCGTAGGTCCACTGGCATCCGCAGGGACGTTCTTGCAATTAACCCTGACATTTTCTGTAGGTCAAGGGGGGGAAAGTCTTGAGTTCGGGCTGTAACCACCAGAGGCCCAACTACGACACGCCAGGGAGCGGTAGGCCCGTGTCTATGCACGCTGAGATGGCGAGCATCTTCAACGCCACCCGTGGCGCGGCCCCGGCGCGCAAGCAACAGGTTCAACCGCGCTCCCGCACAGCGACACCCAAAACAACAACACGGAAACGAGGCGGCGCCAAAGCAGAAGCAGCACAACAACACGAAGAAGGCGAAGCGGTACCCGGAGGAGTACCGCAGGGATTTAGAGTATCGCCGGGAGTCGGGTCTCGTTCCTTACAAGGGGAAGACCAAGCGTGCGTTCTACCCGTCGCGTCACTACCCTCACCATCAGGGTCAAGAGGCGGCGCCGGCCTATGAGCAGGGTCACGACCCTGTTTGTGCCGGCGCGTGGGATCCGGTGAGGAAGCAGGGGAGGTCGCGATATTCGAAGCTCAACGGATGTGACCTGTATGTCTGCCGAGTCACCAAGAACGGTGAATTCGGCTGCTCCAAGCCATGTTGGCGTTGGTCAGTCGTGCATCCCCTGATTTGCTGAATACAGATATTGACAATTTTTTTCTCTTCGCAGCGTCGATTGGTGCGCGTGGGCAGGCATAAGGCGAATCTTCCACTGGAGCATGGTGGAGGGACGATTCATATGTCTCAAGGTTGGGGATGCGTCCAAAGCGGAGTGCTACGAGACAATTACAGACCTCCGTTATCTCAAGGCTCGAGCGTCGCTCTCCTGAACGGAAAGCGCATTGCTTTTGAGAGTAATCTCCACTTGTACAGTCCATACGAGGCGGGGTTATGATAAAATGCAATCGATTAACGCTTCATGAACGCTTTTAGTTGAGCGACTTTTTCGACATCCCGGCACGTTAGACTATACCTAGTGGTGCGCTGGAGCACCCCTCCTTCGGACATGACACGAATCGCATCCACCCCAGTTACCCTATCCCAGTTGGCGAGCGGAACACCAAGGTCAGTGAGCAAAGGTGGGGTTGCGGCGTTGCCCGCCGTAATAGTGTCTTCTTGAATTTCACGGATGCTGGAGAGAAAGTTAGCATTCGCAACGTTAGCGCGCTCGCGACTCACGCGTGCAAATGGGAGGAATATAGCGCGTGCTCGGAGATGACCACCGACCGAGGTTCAAGGAGAACGGACAGAATTGGCGTGGGGTCGATACTGCGTCCTGCGCCTCCGACTTGGGAATCTTGCTTATATTGGTAGTAGTGAAAGACGCAGTGGGAGCCCAGCGAAATTGTAGCGACCACAGGGAAGTACGCGGGACCGTCCTCGTGCGGCTGGCACAAAGTCGTCGGTGAGCGGCTGCAGAACTGTTTACGACAACGTACCATGATTCCTTGGACATCGGGATGATAAATTAACGGGAGTGACAATGTCGAGGTTCCTCACCTTGGCCTGGAAGATACTGCCCGTAAATTTTAATCAAATAAGGTGGTAGAAGGGATCATCAAAGACAAACTTCGTTCCTTCAGAGGAGGTTCAGTCGCGTTCGATGAACAGAAGAAGACGGGATGACATGATTATATGGTTGGGTTTGCCGTGCGGGGAACCCGTGAAGATACCAGTACCTTTGAGGCGATCGATAATATCGGGACTGCCAAAGTAAATAATTGGGTGTCGCGTCTCGCTGCCGAACTTACTAAACTTCAACGCAATGAGGCATATCCTGGGCTAGTAGTATATTCTTTGCCGTCAGTTCGCCACCTGCAAAATTACTGTGAATTAATTGGCCATCTTTTAGGGCAAGAACCTTTCGACAACACACCCCATAGCTGTAATCTGATTCAGACGTCAGTCTGTAGGCACCCGACGACTGACGAGGGTCATGAAACACGCCTGCGGTTCGCGAGCTGCTTCCAGCGCTGCTGTGGTTGTTCTTTGATCTGCATGAATGTTTTATCAGAGCCAGGGCCCGATGTTCTACCGCGCCAACCTTGCGAATCAAATATTCCTCTTCGTCTTCCTGGATTTGACTCAATTCAAGCAAAACGTGGCCACCAAATCGAGGAAAGCGCCTACTGTTAAGAAATTGGGGAGATAATAGCACGCATCGTGGCCGGGAAGACGATAACTCGACAAATCAATCGGGGAAGAGATTGGGGCCTCAGTCGTGTCCATTGCTCGGTCTGCGAGAGTGAATGGAGAATATGCAAGGTGAATGGTGGAAACCAAGTGGCGAAGAATGGGTTCGGCCGAATGTGCCGATCAATCGCGAGTCTTCCCAAACCACACCGCAGAATGCTCGTTTTAATCCATAGGACATGCTTATCTCTGGTATTCAATACACTCTCCGAGCGCTCTCGTCCTGTTCCCACCAGACCCGCGATGCCAACTCCACGACTTTCAAAAAATTGGCGCAAATCTGAATTCAACGCTACTGGCGCCGACCGAAGAAAAAAGCGTGGTTCTATCCAACCAGTCAATCGTTCTGTCGGACAGCCCTGAATGATAAAACCCATCTTTCACGTGGCGGGGTTCCAGGAACACCTGCAATGATGTTATCTTTATCCGCCACCGTCAGATTTTCTCTGGTCATTTCCTACGGTGCTTTTACCTTCGTGGCAACGACGCGGATGCATCGTTGCTCCACGAGAACCGTGGATTTTCCACTACAAGCATGAATATCAGCTACCCAATCTGGACACAGGGTCGCATTGTCGTGTCTACTTTCCAGCGAATTCCGGTGGTTTCAGTTCACCCGTGGCTTGGTTGAAACCCGGCTTGCATTTCTCTGGCCTGTGACTCAACAGTCGTCGCGGAAGAAACCAACCCGGAGCGGTAAAAGTCCATACTTGCTCTTTAATCCCATAGACTTCTTACGGCGTCTGCCGTCCCCTTGCGTTATGCGCTGCCTGAAGGCCGGGGGCGTTCAATCGCGAACCTTAACGAGAAAGCCGTCAATCTCAACTCAAGCCATGCAGTTCGAACACCAAGTAAGATGGAAGCGCTCAGCGCGAGAAATTTATTCGAGGCAAGTACAATTAAACGGATTCTAAGATCGCAGGACCCATCATCATCTATCGGTTATTGGCAAGCTGTTTTTAAATCGCAGGTGAGCGCGTCTATCTGGAGCCCTGCGCGGAGCTGAAATGAAGCATCAGCAGCGGATTCGTGTGTGAACAGGTAGAGGATTAAGCTTACACGGCGATGTAGTTGCATGGGATATTGCCGACGGTTGCAGTTGCCGCACTGGGGGCGAAGACCGTCTGCAGATTTGGGTCAACACAAGGCCGCCCGCGATCCAACAGAGTACATACCGCATTTTAATTTGCGAGCTGATAACATGTCAACGTGAGCGACTGCCAGCTGAAAAAGTTTAGGATACTCACCGCGACAAAACGAGCAGGCCATGGGCACCCTGCGAGGAGTGCGGGGGTTGTCGTAGGGGTCGTACTGGTACTGACCGCCGCCGTTGTTGTTGGACTGTGGAATGGATGAGTGGAGGGGAGGTGACGGAGAGGGAGAGGGACGGAGCGACCTGTGCGCTCGACATTGAGATGTTGGTGGAGGTGCTGGTGGTGGAGTGGTTGGGTTGAGAGACGATGAGGGAATGCAGATAGTCGGAAATCGACGGGTTTTTAAACCTGCAGCGCCCACCAGTACGTACGAAACCTCCCTCAAATACTACAGGGCTTGCGACCAGACACCAGCTTTCTGTATCAGGAAAAGAAAACAGCTTCATCGGCATTCAAGACGGAATTGCCTTTCGAACATACAGGTTGCCCGACTTGCCCTGAGTTGTATGGAAGCTTGCGCGACCTGGACGTCATCATTTTTTCAGATCGAGTTAAAGGCCTCATGTAATCGATATTCATGAATGCGGTAATAAGGTTGGCGGCCACGAGTTGTTGGGACATTGAAGGCGATGCGTCCAAAAAAAAGCGTTCAAAATGAAGAGGGTTGTCCTTCCGAGTTGTGGAAACGAAGATCACCGACGTGGCGTTTGAAAAATTAAGGAAAATCGTTGGCTATGATTGAGGTGCTTCTTACGAGACCTCGACCCTCGAGCCCTAAGTGATCCGGGGGAACGATGGTGGAGAGGTTTATTGTGAACGAACAGCGGCAACGAGGAGTACAGCCTGGCCAGACAAAACACGGAGCTGATGGGGAGGGGCTGGCTGAAGTCATGGCACCTCCGTCGCTTTGAGCCCGATGGCGAACAAAGAGGTCGTAACTTGAGGACCTACCGCTCTTTACTGAGAACCCGACTTTTCACGGATATCAGGGCGTTGTCAGCGATGTGCCAGAGATTTTTGTAAGACCACCTTTCGGTCCGACGCCTTTGAAGTTTCGCGAGATAGATATCATTGAGTGATCCGCGAGAAACGTACCAGTAGCTCAGAACCCAGAAGTAAGGTTGAGCTCGTGACACTTTAAACAGCAAGGAATTTGAGGAGATCTAGTCCGTTTTTGGGTGAGGACAGAAAGAGGTACTAATTGTTCCTGGGAATACAATGAAAAACCGGTCGAAGAACGACGAAAAAAAAATAATGTATGCAAGGGACACTTGAATTATTGTCTTGCCTGCAAAGAGCCCATCACGTGTGGAATCCATGGGAGCGGAAGGCTTCCGAAGCTGAGGGGGAAGAGAGTGTACGTCATCCCGCAAGACTCGACTCTTTCAGCACAATATGCGATACTGGAATTCAACCTCGTCGGGATCTGGGGGCCGGTAAAAGATGGCGTTTTGGGAAAGGGGGTGCGGGAGTAGGGGGTTGGAGGCTACCGACGACGGCCAACACGGTCGGGTTGAATCCACACATGCGAATCGGGATTGTCAGTCGTGAGATGCAGCACCACTGAGTTGCCGACAAGCCTCGCGCCTATTCGAATGGATCCCGGATCGTCTGGAGGACAATGATCATGAGCCCTTTTGGAGTTGTGTATAATAGAATCCAGACGCGGGTTGTTGGCCCACGAGACAATGTTTTGTTGTCCCGCAGATCAAGCTCTTCGCAAGTTCCCGCGACAGTCTCCCCGGTGGTTGATTTGCCGTTGTAGCGGGGAGCAGTGATATTACCGCCGTACGAGCCATGGAACGCGGACACGGAAACCTGACGTACAAAGCTCAATGGGCAAAACAGTTGCAGCATCAGCTAGTGGATCTCTCACACGGCAAGCGGGGAGGGCAATTGCGCATCTTTCCGCGAAAATGCAATGCGCGGGTCGAGGTTGAGCTGCTGACTGATGAGACGGAGGCTCGTAGTCTATCGGTGCTTGAACGACTCCGAGTTCAGGAGATTTTCGTTCCAAAATAGCTATAGGTCGTCATCCACAAGTTGCCGATTCCAATTAAAGATGGAGACGCGTTGCAGAGTCACGGTGGCTCTCGTATCGGTGGATTGGGAAATCGGGAACTCCCTGGAGAAAAGATGATCAGACCGCTCCACGAAAAAAAAAGAGCTTGTACTTGGGGCCGTTTGGGTAACTACCATTTTGCAGGGTGGAGTCTGGACAGCAGCTGTTGATTGAGAAATCCGTCAAAGTGCTGTGAAGGGCCCGATTTGATCCTATTCCAGGGCGTTCATTGCGGATTGTGGCGAGAAGCTTTCACTTGGTTGAACTGGCGCAACTTGGCATTATGATGGAAGCGGGGAACGTGGCAAGACAAAAAAACAAGGACCTCGAGACTGGATACAGCAGTACTGTACAGGGCACACGCCGAGCTGCTGGAACAATAACCAAGCCAGATGAGCGGTGCATGCATGCGTTCCAAGATTCAGGGTGATGGTTGGAAGCAACTTTGTTTGTGTCGACACATGTGTATTTCCGCCGCAGTGTCCAAACACTTCTGTCAGCGCAGTGGCACGCACACACCAAACACTTTGAAAAACGAAGCAGAAATATATAGACGCCGCGAAGGATCTAACGGACTCTACCGACGGCAATAATGATAGCGGAAAACGTGGACAGTCGGCCCGACAAGTGAAACCACTGAGGTGTCGGCGGAACAAGGACGACGAGGGGTCGCAAAACGGAACAATAGGTGGTTGCAAGACGGAGGTTGGTCGCGCGCGCGGGAGATGACTCCGGACTACAGACTCCAGGCACCACCATCCATGGGCGAAACACACCAGCGACCTGCGGGTCCCCCAGGTCCGCGGAACGAGAAGCCTCAGACCATCATTATGGACCCACTCCCCAGACTTCGAGCCCGACACACTCGAAGTTGACGTTGCCGCCTTTCCCTTCGGCGCCGGAGCACAGCGGCTCATTGTTGAAGGTCGGACACCGGGCGGAAGAGCCGTCGAAGAGCGAGTCGTCGAGGTAGAGGCCGTAATGACCGTCCCTACAGTATTTATCAGTTTCCGACGTAGTGAGAACCGCCTGAACGGCACGGAGGAGACTTACCCCCCGCCGAACGAGATGAAGTTCTCCTCGCATAGCGCGACATAGTCGTTTTTGCCAGTCCACTTGTATACGTCGAATTGTCCACTTTTCGGCAAGTACCGCCATAAGAACCTGAGATGCCAATCAATGCTCAATTATCGAAAGGTGCAACTCGAAGGAGGAACGCACGACTCGCCGCCGCCGTAATACGCTCCGCGCGTACTCCGCCTCAAGCCGTCCGCCACCCACGCGCCAAAGAGCACGCCAGCGGCGTCTTGCATTACCACGAGCGCGCCCTTGGCATGCGGGGTGCGGGACGAGGAAGGCGGCGCGCATCGGGAGTAGAGCGTATTTAAAGAGATGCCGTGCTGGTCGAGAGAGTAGAAAAGTGTCCATTGGCGGGGAAGGCGGAGCAGGGCGGGAAGGTGGGAATGTATCTGTATCAATTATAGTCAGCGAAAGACAGCCAATGGCAAAAGGAAGTCTGTATGCTAAGACGAAGGTAAGACTCACCAGTGCGACCAACTCCGGCGTCAAAACCCCCACTGTGCCCTCCCTCCGCCCCACAAGATTAATCGCCACGCTCGTCTTCTTGTCCAGCAACACACCCACGCTGTTATTCCTCCCAACGCCATGCCCGTTTCCCTGCCCATTCGCGCCGGACTCTCGCGAAGGTGCGCTGGCGTTGGTGCCGGACACCAGCTCGTCCCCCTCGTCGAAGTCCGAGTAGGGCACCGCCGCCCCGCCGCCTGCTGGGGGCGTGACACCAAGATCGCGCTCAAGCGCATGCGAGAAGCCGCGATCCCAGTCGTACGACGCCGCGCCGCGGAACCCCGGCGCACCGCTTGGGGCGACGTACACGCCGTCCGCGTGTGCCGCCGCAAAGGGGGTGAAGTGGGTAAGCTCCGGGACGCGCGGGGGTGGGCCTGCGCGCGCGCTGTCGCGGTGGGGCGGCGGTAGGGTTAGGGAGGAGGAGAGGGAGTTTGCGAGGGAGGAGGATTCGATGGGGGATGGCGGGAACATGCTCGTGTTTGGGATGGAGGTGGACGCGGGGGAAGGCGCGGCAGGGAGGAACGACGCGACCCACTTCGCGCCGGAGGTCTTGGAAAGCGTGGCGAGGGATGCGTAGCTGCTGCTGCGGGGAGGGACGGCGCGGGTTGAAGGCGACGTACTTGAGGGGAAGTCGAAGCCTGGCGCGTCATCAGAGGTGGATGTGGAAGCGAGAGGAGGTGCGACGGAAACAGGGGTGGTCGCCGTCGGCGATCGTGTTGGAGTCCTCAGATGCGAGGAAGTGGACGAGGATCGTTTATGGGGCGTCACTTTTGGATTATTGGACGCGAAGAAGTCAAAGTCCAGGTCGGAGAGTGAGTCTGTCATGTATTTGTTGGGCCGCTCAGACGGTAAAAGATCGTCGTCTGGCGGGTGAGAAGGAGAATTGGATGCAGAGGCAGACTGGTCTTTGATCCAGTACAAAGGGTCGTCCTCATGCATCAGCAATTCGTCGAGCAAGCCGCGCTGAGTCTGCGTCCGGTCTTTCGCAGATTTTGAGAACTCGGCAAAAAAAGTTTGGCTTGAGTTACGTCCGTGGCCCGGACGCGTCGAGACCTCGGGCTGCATTGGCGAAGTAAGATCAAGCCCGGGTGTCAAGAGCGACAGAGGATCTTGTTCCGCTGGGACTGACACGAACGACCCGAATTCGGAGTCGGGGGACACCTCGGCTGCAGGATGTGTGGGTTGAGGCTGCTCGGGGAGAGACAGAACGTCGAGCACAGGCGACGCGCGGGGCGTGGCGGGCGAGAACAACGTAGCGAATTTGTCAAACGCGGCTTCTGCTTCTTGGTCCAATTGAGCAGGTGTTTTGGCTACAGGCGGAGCGGGGGTTGCTGGTTTGGATGATGCGGGAACGGGAGTGAGGACGGGAATCGAGTCGAGAGCGTCAGACATGCTTGGATTGTACAATGAAAACCTGCAGCAATGAGGATTAGGTTGGAGAAGGACGCATTGAAAGCAGACATACTTGAGATGCGATGATATATTCCACAAGAGCAATTAGTCAATTTCAGTGGGGGTTTAAAGTACTGCGGAACGCAAAGCTTTCTCAGCAAGGACTAGACCAGCGAACGAGGGCATGGCACACACCTGGGACCAATATTAACAAAGAGACGTACTCCAGGACGGTCCAGGAATGTCGGGCGTAATGACCACCGCTTACGCGCAGTTAGGTCGGTCTTGACACGACTGCGCTTATTGCTCAACAGAGTCAACTAGGCTCCTGCGGTCCTAAATCAAAAGGGCACCAAGAATATATGCCTCCAGGCATACCTCCGAAGGACGTAGCTTGAGACTTGGATAATAGGAACGGTGAACGTGAGTCGTAAATCGGGAGACCGATGATTATAGGTACAAGGTAGAGCCTGTGAGCGAATAAACTATGGAACCCGCGCAGGGCAGAAGGGATGCACTCACAACGAAGCTTCCTTGACCAGGTTTGGAACCGTTTCGTGCAAGAACTGCTTGCGAACGAAGGGAAGTCGCAAATCGATTTGGCTAGGAAGGTGGCTGTGCTCTCGTGGCTGTGCGCGACCTTGAGCGTCCGCCACATTTTCTTTTCGATTTTCTTGCCACTTATAGCCATTCAACCTGCATTCAACGGAGCGATCTCTATCTGTATCGTGGCGTCGATTCAAAAAAAAAAAAAAAAAAAACGCTCCAGTTTCGAATTACGGCGCTGATTCTGAATCAACATTATTAGGTCAATGTTGAATTCTGGTGTTGAAATGTTCATTTCCGTGTAGTCCGTGTACAAACTACTACATAGACAACCGACTCTACAACGATACAACCCGAGGGAACAGCCCTCAATACCCAGCCGCCGCAGGCAACTCCACACCCGACGCGACTGCGAGAGACTCGGATGAGTAAAAGTTCAACTTTTGTTTTTGGATAAAATGCTCCTCACCGGGCGATGGGAAGTTCGGCGTCCCGTCCGCGTTGAACTCAAACCGTCTAAATCACAGTGGGTTCAGCTTGTGGTAATAAAAAAAGGAAAAGAAAGACGTACTGCGTTCGCACCTCGCGGCTGCCCCAGCCTGCGGGTGCGTCTGCATCCCAGGCGTGGTAGGTGATGTATGGCACGTCATTCTACGGTTCCAATTTGAGTCAGGATAAATTCTAACTCGCCTTTCAAGGGATAAACTTACAGCGTCGCGCGGGAACGACGCGTGCCCGGTTCCAACCGTAAATTCACTCTGCGAGAACACCGGCACGTCATCGTTCGCCCACCACGAAGCCGGATCGAGCGGGTCCACGTCGGGGCCGTTGAGGCCCATGATACCTCTTCACCCTCCATTTAGCACAAAACTGTGAAACGAACACAGAGAAAATGGAACACACAAGCAGTAGCACGGGTCCCATGAGCCGCAGGCGGAGTAGAGGACGAAGGTCTGGTTGCCGTTGACGAGGACCTCGGGCCCCTCGTTTACGCCGTATTCCGTGCTCGTTGGGGACTGTAATCGGTAAGACGCAGTTCGTTTCGGAAGTTTATCACGGCGACGTACCCACTGCCAATCTTTCCGGGTGCCGTTCGGCCAGTACGGCGAGTGTATAAGGACACGCTCGCCAGCGACGCTGTGCGGCGTGTCCATCTTCGCAATATATCTGGGTCACATAAATTGAGCCTCAAACCTAAAGATAGCGACGGGAAAAAGACGTACATGTACTGCACCGTGTCGAGCTCGCGCGTCTCCTTGCCCGACCAAATAAAATAGTTGGAGCCGTTGTAATTCTGCAAGACCGTCCCGTCAATCGCATAGTTGCTGTCCGGCGTCCCGATCTGCCCCAGATCGGTGAACGGCTTCGTCGGGTCGGTGGGGTCGCTCCCCATCAACGTATGCATTCTTCAAGTTGCCGTTCAGTATGAAAGAACAAAGCAAGCAAAAGGAGGAACTAAACGCGCCTCCGATCGGCATCCTCATCTCCGTCTTGGAGCGCACAGTAGATGTAGAAGTTGCCATCGATATAGTGCAGCTCCGGCGCCCACACCTCGGAGCTCGGGGGAACCCACACGGTGACGGGCGCGATGTTGGTGAAGTTGTCGAGCGTGGACGACTTGTACACCGCGACGGACCCGTCAGGCATCGTCGGCGTCAGGTAGTAGGAATTGTTGAACTCAAGGACCCATGGGTCGGCGAAGTTCCCGGGCAGCTATGTAAGTAGGCCGTTTAAGATTTCTTCAGTGTTTAGATCCTGTTGAAGAGAAGAACGCGACGCACGATCGCTGGAGAAACGCTGAGCCGAATGGGACGTGAAATGCGATGGAGGACTCACGATTAGTATAGGTCTCGTTAACAGCCCGTGCACGTGGCACGCGGTACGACGCGACAGGGTTGAGGCTAACGAGCGCAGACGAAGCCCAGAGCAGCGAGAAGAATTTGCGAGCCATTGTCGCGGTTATTTCGCGGATGTTGGTCCAGGGGAACAGGATCTCGCGACTGGCTTCCATGAGCAAGAGGTCCTTCTTATACTTGCCGCCCAGCTCAAGCGGTATACACCGTGCATGTGTTCGTTGCGTCAGGTTGCGTCCGCGCGGGAGATCCGACGATCAGTGGTTCGGATTCAATAATGGTCCCGAGATCGAGCTGCCAAGAGGAGGGTGGATAGATAATATATTGTATAAATTACGGTCGGAGAGCCTCGACAGGCCAGTATTCATGGCTGGTGGAAGGAGGGGTTGGGGTTCAAAACAGGAATTTCGGCCATCAAGAAGCGCGAACCTGAGCTGCCAAAAGAACTTCAAGTTTAAAGGTCAAATCTCTGCTTCACCGCCATCGTTTCGTACAAGTTTCGTAGCTCATGGATGGAGGAGGTGCATACATGAGTTTTCCTTTTGACTCTGTAAATGGTACATACATCTTGCACGGTAGATACTCGTACGTTGTACACAAGGTGGGGGTTGAGGATAGTAGTGATGGTACTTGTCGAAAGAAAGGCGGAAAGAATGGTGGTAGTGAATGGAAAGATGTGTGTAATGCGTGTGTGTGCGTGTAACCCAGGCGTCGTGCAGTGAGCCGTCCGGGAGCCAAGGGGAAGGAGAAGAGAGGGAAGGAAAAGGAGGATAATAAGATTAAGAAAGATGGAGGGGAATAAATAGTCGGTGGACGAGCCACCGGTGCACGACCACGCCCGGCGGCTCACCCGCGAATCCGCCACCCGTCGCCCTTGCGGTTGACCTTGCCGATCCCGCCAAAGCCCTCGCGCACGACGAGCCATAAGCCCGTGCTACACACCACGTCCTTGATCTCCTCCGCGGTGATAATCAGCCCATGGCCTGCACCATTTTTCAGCACGAAAGATAAAAAAGAAGGAACGAGGAAGGAAACCCACCAGGCTTCATCCCCGCATTACTATTCAGCGAGCCCGGGCCAGTGTCGCGCTTGCGGACGACCATGCGCTCGACGTCGATGTCGGGGAGGGGGAACGGCACCTTGAGCATCGCGACGACCTTGGGGTGATGCGGCGTCGGCGAGAGCGTCCCCACCTTGATGCGCACCACCTCCTTCTTCCAAGTCGCCTTGTCCTTTTCCTCCTGCTCCTTATCCCCGTCGCCCCCCGAGCGCATGCCGAAGGAGTGGTGCGAATGGGAGCGTGTGTGCGCGGCGATGCGGCGCACCTTGACCGTGCACGTCCACGGCGTCTCCGAGTCCTCCGGGTCGCTCTCGTCGCCCGAGTCCTCCTCTGGTGCGAGCGCCATCGACCGCCGGCGCGCGGCGGGGTCGAATGGCAGGTGTCCCTCCTCCGACGCGGCGCTGAAGCTGCTCTGCCGCGATATAATGCTCATGCTGAGCCTCTTTGCCGGCGCCGCGGCGAGGCTCCCCTGGCGGCGGCCCACACTCCCGCCCACACTGCCCGTGTCCCCACCCTCCGCCTTCTCCTTCTCCTTCTCCTTGATATCCCGATCCCTCCTCTTCTTCGCCTTCCCGCGCTTCCACTCAAACCTCAACTCCACCTCGCTCGCGAGATCGTCTCCCCCAGCGGACTGCCCCTTGACCATCCCCCGCGCAACCGCAAGCAGCCCCCCGCCCTCGCCTTTGAGCCACCGCTTCACGACCCACACGTACAGCCCCGGCCGCCCCTTGGGCGGGTGCACCGGCGACGACACCGCCGCCTGCAGCCCCAGAGTCGGCGCACGCGCACCCTGCGCCACCGCCTGTGCTTGTGCCTGCGCCTCCTCGCTCCCGAGGTCGATCGACGAGCGGTGCGCGCTGCTCATCGACGTGCGCGGCACCCCCAGCCCCGGCGACGCGGGCCGCCCGCCTAGTGCACTACGGGAGCGCGCGTGCTTGACGATCGGTGTAGGCGTGAGGGATTCCGCGCCAGGCGAAGCAGGCGCGTCTTTCTTCTTGAACAGCTTCCCGAAGATGTGACGCTTGCCCTGCGGCGTGCCTGGCGTCCCTGGTGCCGCGACGGGCTCGGGCGCGTGCGAGTGCGCGCTGTTAGACGTGAGCGACGCCTGCGAGGAGTTGGTCGTGGCCGGGTCGGGTGTGCTGGGGCGGCTGCTAGGCCGGCTCCCGCCACCGCCAGCGCCAGGAACGGCCAGGCCCGCGCTCATCCCGCTGATACTCGGCCGCCCGCCAACCGTGCGGTTCGAAAACCCAGAGCTGGTGGGGTACGCGCCCTCGCCCGCGCCCGTTGGCGCGCCGCCGCCGGCATACACCTCCACCGGCTCCAGCACCGCGAGGTCCAGCATCTCGATCCCGCGCTTGGTGAAGCGCGCGATCTTGGCGTCCGTGCCCGCATCGACGATGATGTTCGTCATGACATTGTGTGCCTGGAGGTTGTACAGCGGCACAATCATGCGCCGGCTGCTTGCGGTGGAGGAGGTCGAGGTCGTGCTGACTGAGGAGTAGGTGGATGAGGCGGTGGAGCGGTTGGACGCCGTGCGCGCGAGCGGCGCGCCGGATTCGTATTCGCCGCTTGTGCGGGATTCGACCGGTGTTGTGGGCGCGGAGTCAATGGGCGTGACGGGCGCGGAGGCAGAGAGGTCGAGGGATTGGCGCGAGGCGCTTGTGAGGCCTGACGGCCCGCGGGAGTTGGGTGGGACGAGCTGCACCTGCAGATTCAGCGGGTGGTTGCTCTTCGCCGGTGGAGGTCGGACAAAGATGAATGTCTGGAGAGGTGTCAGCGCATCTGTCGCGACAGGAATCACAATGGAAGAAAAATAGAATAAATGTCAGATAAATCATGCCACACGAGGTGGGGCTGTAGAATGGCCGACATAGCCGCACAAGCAGACGCTGGTCTGATACAGCCCCGGAGGCGAGTAACGAAGCCTCCACAGGAACGTCCGCAAGTGCCGAGAATAAGCCAGAGTGCGAAACACTTGGACCGCCCAACCGGATTGCGCGCATAGAACCCAGCGTATAATCCACGCTACACGCTAGAGTAGCATGCAGTTGGGACCCACGAGCTGCTGCGAGTCCGAACACAGTATCGGCACCCACAAATCAAATGGCGAGATGCACATTCGACTGGCGGTCGAATCATATGCACAGATCCGCTAGAATCCGCGCTTCATAGACAAAGAAATGACCGCGGCCATCCAGTTGGGACCCACGGACTGCAGAATGTGCTGCAAGTCAGGGCACAGCATCGGCCAGCGGACGACAGGCAAATCCCGACGTAAACAAGCAAGGTATCGCTTGTGTCGCTCCACCTCGCCAAGTAGCGAACCAACTTGCGAGGTGCATTGAGTACCAGCGAGAATGATCACTTGTCGCAGGCCGTAGATACCACAGAACCGCCCAAAGATGTCTAGATTATTGGACAATCAATTTTTGACGTCGATGGAGAAGCAACGAGCACACGCACATTGGATCCGCAGTATCAAGCGTCCCAGCAGCCGCCGCAGCCCCAGGAGAGATGCAAGATGAAAGAGAAGAGATATTCACCTCGTTTGCGCTCTTGTCTTTCTTCTTTTGAGCACGCCAGTCTCGTTTGCGTCCGACTTGGATCCGGGGTCATCGTCTTCCTCGTCCTCGTCTCTGATCTGGTCTGCCTTTTGTGGGGACGAAGAATGGAGGGCGGCGGGGAGGAAGTTTGAAAGGGAGGAGAACATGGTGGTCAAGAAACAAGAAACGCGTAGCAGGTAATCGCGGATCGCCTAGCATTTGATCGAGCCCCGTGACGTCAGCATCCTAAGGTCACGTCCGCACTTCCGAGGTCCTCCCTTTTTTTTGTGGAGAAAAAAAAGCTTATGTATATGCGCTCTACAAGTATACATGTAGTCTGTCTCATCCATATTTTACACGAAAAAATGGCTGTCGGGGCTCATTTTGTTTTCATCGCCCGTGGGTCCGTCGGAAGCTCGGGTCAATTTGCGGGGCGATTCGCGAATATATTACGCTGCGCTCCGCCGGGGCGCTCAATACGTCGTCCTCGGCATAAATTCCACCAACGACCAATCAGCCGTCGGTTAACGTTGCTGCCTCAGCCTGATCGCGGTGATTGCAAATTGCTGGGAACCAGGAATGGCACGGTAAGCTTGAGATTCGTTGTGCAGAAAAAAAAAAACGAGGTGGAAAAACAGCCGTATTTGTCGCTTGGGAGTCTAAGGGGGACCTAGTCTCCATTGTTTCTCAGTCGAACCGTGCCGAATACCCATGCACATAGCCCAAGCAAGTAAATTTCCATTCTGGAGAGCATCTGGGAGCAGTAAGACCAAAGTTGGAACGAAGCCGATGTCGAGACCCACCTAGATCAACCCTCTCGACCTTGCGCAAAAATATCGTCCGGACAATGTTTGGAATCGATGCTGTGTGCCTAAATGAAGAAGGCTCTGCAGCTGCACGCGAGCTGTTTCAACAACGTTTCAATTCCGAGTTCTGATTTACTGCCAAGCCAGGAGGTTATTTGTATCGATAAGTCCAACTCCTTCGAGTGGTGTTCATGTCGGCCACATCGGTATCGATGTAGTGTCTCGCTGGTCTCTTACACTGACACCCTATTCGTAACCTCGTTCTGGACGCCGCCGAGGATGGGAATCGTGCTCCAGCAGGCTTGAGATTGAACAAAGCGGAAAGAGGCGCAGAAAAGGAGTTAACATGAGCCTGTTGCAAGCGCCGCAACCTGCAGTGGGGTGGCATTCCGATTGAATTATTGACACCAACGTCTAAGCTCGTGGTGGCAGTGAGACTGCAGTTGGTTACCGGTATGTATTGTATCTAGCAAGAGAGCGTAGCCAGTTCACAGATGAAAGAGAGGCCAGATTTCCAAGGCGGTTTCCAGCCGGAAGATGATGACGGTTCGAGTCAACGTTCAACTTGCTTGATGGCCGGGCTGTTCACATTGTTGATGGCCGACGTTCGGCGGCCGCGACTTTTTTCAGCTCTTTTTTCTTTTTCTGTAAAAGCAGCTGCTCATCCAAAATCTGGGCTGTTTCGCACCAGTTCATGATTCTGCTCATCGCCACTCCTTGCAACTTCCGGCGGATTCACATAGTTCAAAAAATATCTCTCTAATCGCTCAGGGGTCTTTTTGTCCGATTGAGCTTGGTCTCCTCGGGCTCACGCGAAACTTCACAAGCTTCAGTCCGTGAATGGAACCCGATGAACCCGATGAATACCGCTTTACCTGGGCCCTCATCCAACCCTCCGCCGTCGAAACTGTCGCGCACCTAAACTCCCATTTCGCCACCGCTGCCGCCCATAGACTCGAATTCCCGCAGTACCTCGCACTGATAGAGGAGCTTCCGCCTACGGGAGAGGACCCGGAGGATTGGATCGCCTTTCTTGCCCAGCCAGCCAGTCAGCTACCCCTACCGGACACCTATCTACCCATCTGGCCTTGTCAACTCGGGCCACGAGAGGCAGTCCAGCCAGGATTCGATTGGCCATTTGGAGAATGCGTGCTGAATACCGGAGAGCCGCTAGTTTTCTCTCCGAGCGTTACCGCCATAGCCAAAAATCCCCATGTGCTGCCTCGGCGTGAATCGGAACGATTCGAGAAGCTGTGGATGCCCGACAGGAATGCTTCAAGGTCACAAAAACGGGAAGCGAAAAAATCCCAAATGCGGGAAGAACGAGAAGCGGATGGCTATGACAGCGCATGGGGCTCGAGATGGGTCGAATGGAGCGCGAGAAGTACTCTGCTGCCTATTCAGCCCGGTCAATTCTTTCGGCCCTGCATAGAGATTTCTGCCCTGGTCAGCTACGATATAGATGCAGTGAGGTATGGTACGCGGGAAGAGCTGGAAGAGGATAGGAAAACTATAAAAAGGTGGGAACTTGCTGCTCTACCCTGGGTAAATTCAGGACTCATTACACTAAAGGCTCCTTGCTCGATTCTATCGAGTGTCCACAGAAAGGACTATCCGATGGATTTTGGAAGTTCAGGTGTGTTTTATAATACAACAAAAAATATCAGCTCAGATCCGCAGAATACTGAGCGTAGCGCGTATATTCTTAAACGTAACGCTTTTATCCTTCAAGATCTGAACGACCCAATTTCAGACTTGACTTGTCCGCCACTGGTCGATATTTGCGCTCAATTCAAACCGTCGTCAGGTTCAGACAGGATACCACCCCCTGCCACGCTGGCGGATGGCCAGTTGGCACAGGCTAATGGCTTTGACTATCCTTGGGACGTAGAGGAGGAGGCAGGACTCTCCGAGCCTATGTTGCTCGCCACCCCTCCCCTCTTCGACCCCACTTGCGTCCGCGTCATTTATTTTGACGTCTACGACACCCTGATTGTGCCCTCACATCCTCAATTTTTTATATCCGCAGTACTGACCACGTTTCAGGACAGAGAGACCGGTATATTCAGCGCCTTACAGCCTTTACTAAACCAGTCTCGGTACGCATTCACCCGCCACGAAGCCCTCTCGTTCTACTTCGAGAGCGAAATGGAAATGAAGGAACGGACGCCTCGTGCGCCATACGCACAGATTCTGGCAGACACCTACCGCGACGTGGCTCTGCGCCTCGGTATCGCGCCTGTCAGCGCCACGGATGTATCGCTTTTCGCTCGGTCTGCCGACAACTGGCCGTGCATTCCCGACGCTGAATGGCTTCTGTCAATCTGGCGTACAACTCACAAATCTCCCTTGCGGCTATCGCGGATGTAGACCACGAATTTCTCCTGCGCACACCCGCCTTCGCATCTCTTGCGCCGTTCTTCGACACGCTGTTTACCTGGGATGCATGCCATGCGTATAAACCGGACCCATCGGTGTTCTATGCGCCGTTGCGGCTCTACGACGCGCATGGCGTGCCCCGCGCGCACAGCGTCCTCGTGTCCGGCAGCATTCTGAGGGACTTGGAGCCCGCGCGAGAATTGGGCTTGCCTGCGGTCTGGATACAAACCCCCGGCAGCCTTGCAGCGAATTTGCCTAGTGTCGAAGACGCATGTCCTGCAGGGTCTTTCAGTAGTCTTTTTAATCTTGGGACCGCTTTGCTCGAGGCGTCTGGTCCACTCGCGATTGACGGAGACCAAAATTATCCGGATCTGCATACGGACATGCCACCAGATTGTTGCTTTGGGATGAAGTTTGGTAGTATTTCATCCATATACTGGTAACAGAATGTAGCTTTTTAAACGCCTTCTCCCCACTTCAAAGCTGCACGTATCGTATGTACTGTTTGATGTTCGGTCGAAAGAATTCAATCACGTAAGTTGGAACCGATAGAAAAGCTATAATACGCACTTGGAAATTTCAACAGTCCAATCCTCAGACTGTAGTCTGTCGTAGCTGGTCAGTTGGATTGGATAAAATGGATTGAAAAATGATTCAACCTGGAAAGTCCAACCCCACGCCTCCTCAGCGTCGTCCGGATCTGGTGTCCACTTCGAGTGGACGTGCTTCAGACGCACGTGATGGGGGCGAAATCTCAAAAATTAAAAAATTAAAACTGTCAGTGTCAGAGAGCCGGCTCGCCGGGCCGGCGCTGTACGGGCTAGCTCCGAACCTACACGACCGGCATCCGCCGGTCTGTTTTTTGTTCGCTCCGGATAAGCATTGAATCGCTCTTGTTCATGTTTCCCCCATCACAATCCGTGTTCGCGCCGAACTCTTTGCGGTGCATCCAGGCAGCTACGATCTCGCGTCTGCCCCAGCGTGTTATGAGGTCCACTGTAAATTGTTCCACTGGTTGTCCTGAACTTGGCGCTAAAAGAACAACAGTCATCGTCCACCCAGCCCGGTGCCAAGAAGTCGTTCATCCCAGGGGATGTCAAGACTTGGCACAGAGCCAAGGTCCTCCCTGAATTCTGGTCGTGCGACTGGGAGAACTGGGGCAGGCGCCACCACAAGGCTTATCGCAGAGGTCACCTATCCACAGCACAGATGCAGAAGGGGTGGGGCATCAGCGGACACACCGGAAAATGTGAAATTCCAGCTCGGCCGAACACCCGGCTGAAAACAAAGATTCCGACCTCCGTTCAGATAGATTCCTGAAATGTTGCTGGAATTGTTAGTTTCGGCCACGTTTTCGGCGGACGCCCCGAAACCAAGAGTTTAGGTGTCGTGTTCGGCCGCTGATAGCAGCCGGAACCGACTGTTCGACGGCGCCGAAACTGCCGTTGAAACAATAGGTTTCGGCTCTGTCGGCGAAAACGTACTCGAAACGGCAAGTTTCGGCTGCAGAGTAAGCCGTGCTTGACTTGAGGCTGAAACTGTAAGTTTCAGCTGGGTGTTCAGCTGAGGTGGAATTTCCCTTTTTTCGGTGTGGGAGTCGTCGAGCCGCTCGCATACGTCCCCGAGGACATTGCCCCGGCGTCCGAATTGATCTTGGTCTTCTTTGCAGACGGCGTGTACTATTCGTACACGTACTTGCGCCTCAACCGCTTCAAGGGCCCTTTCGCAGACCACGACGATTTTCTTCGGCGTCTCAATGATGACGAGCTTTGGGACAGTGAAAGTGAGGTCGACGGCGTTGCGTATGTCTGCTAGGCAATCGTGGTCGAACTAGGCACCCTTCAATGACAATTGCCGGGATCTTCTGTTTACAGCTGTCTGACTTGGCTGACTCCTGTTCCGAACGACGAGCGACCTACTATAGCAGACCTGTTAAGCGGAACAAAACGAAGGAATAAGCAAGGCCGGCCCGACTGCCGAAGAAGGAAAGGAAAAAGAAAGCCATACGGCTCCTTGGACGCGACCATGTCGTCGCTGGCCGCCTTCTCGCGCCGTATCCTCGCCGCAGTCTCGACCGGTCTCCACTGAGATTTGGTAGTATATCATCCAACACTACAAGTAACAGAATGTAATAGCTTTCTGAACATACCGCCTTCTGCACACTTCAAAGCTGGACATAGCGTATGTACTGTTTGATATTCGGTCTACACAGCGGTCAATCAATATTGGCACTAATGGAGAAGTTACGCACTTGGAAATCTCCACAGTCCAATCCTCAGACTGCCGTAACTGGTCAGTTGAATTGAACAAAACGGTTTGAAAAATGCTTTAACCTGGAAAGTCCAACCCCACGCCTCTCCAGCGTCGTCGCGATCCGGCGTCCACTTCGGATACGGGGTTCCTGGTGTGGGCGACAAGGAGAAGTATCCCCAAACACCGTTTGGACCACCCGGCGGAGATTCATAAAAATAAATCGAGGTTGGTGGGGGGTCTATTCCATCTTTGGCCCAGATGTCTCGCCACTGGTCTGCGGTCACCTTCTTGTTCAACCGGAACGTAGCATAGCCGTTGTGCTGTTTTAAATATACCACTGCTGATATGTGAATCGTTAATCGCGTGTATGAAAGGCGCAACGGACCGAGAATCAGATTGGAGGCAGTAATTGAGCGCTCGGTGTGCTTGGACGCGAGATCAGTGGCGCATTCGCTGAGAGCCTTCCACGCCGTCGAGCATTCAACGACGAGGCCTTTTTCACCGGGCACATTAATCCGTCTTAGTAAAAAATCCCGGTCCAATCGAGGTCGTTCGCTACGCCAGTCCAGCAGATCAACGACGCCCGATGCAGGAAACCGGAATTCATGCCTGCCTCGTTAGACACGCCGTACACCATTAGATATTGGGCACACCTATTGATTCCTGCAACAATCG
Source organism: Mycena polygramma (assembly GCA_029449255.1). NCBI lineage: Eukaryota > Fungi > Basidiomycota > Agaricomycetes > Agaricales > Mycenaceae > Mycena > Mycena polygramma. Next base: position 445,642 of record JARKID010000078.1, on the reverse strand, counting down.
TCGTAAACCATTTGTTGCGTGGGATGGGCCGAAGAGGTTTTATTTTTTTCGGCGGTAGAGACAATGCGATTTTGTCCGCTATTCTAGAACGCACATTTACAAGCTGGACGAATTCGGGAGGATCGCCGGTGATATAGCCTATATCGCCGATATCAATGTCGAGGGGCTCGTGAAAGTGGGCAACATAGTGCAACTCTCGCGAACGGCCGCGGTGCCACATGGCCTGCAGTACTCGAGCATCTGCTGGTGCCAAGGGATTGTGAACGCTGGCGTGCAAGTCTTGATATGCTTGAGCCAGTACGAGGCCTTCGCTTTTGAAAGCCATTTCAATGCTCGTTTCTTTGAATCTCGCACCCCCGTAATGGATGTGTCCCAAGATTGGACGAAGATACTCCAGTCTTCGGTGGGAAGCAGGATCTTCAAGACCGACATCAATATTACTCTCTTTTTCAGGCTCGGACTGACCCATGTCGTATTCGATCGAGGGATTTGGCTCGTACAGAGGATCGCCGGCTAAAAGCTGAGGAGAAGCGTTGACCGCACTGTGCATAATTATTTATTTGCCACTGCGTACCTGGATGCATATTTCTTGCCAGCTTCTCCAGTAAGGCATGTCGTCCTTGGCTCCTTTAACAACCAAAGTCGGGTCAAGATTCACAACAACGACATTTCCTGAACCGTTGAGATGCACTTTCGAAATCTGGCAAACATATGAGGAACAGAAATTGACTGAACAAGAATGCCAAGATAGTTACATCGAAAGAGGATGAGTCGGTGGCCCCGACAGTAAATGCGAGCGCATTCTGGAAGTAGATATTATATTGAAATGAATTCTCGCCGCGAAAATTGACTCACAGTAAGATCTTTGAGCTGGTAACCCATCAGTCATCCACACTCGAGATGATATATAAGAATGAAACTCGCCAGTCTCAACGCCTCGACAGAGCCACGTTGATTGTCCTCGCTGAATTTGATGGCAATGTATTGACTGACATGGTCAGAGGTTACTTTGACGCTGTTAGAACCCCAAAATGACGATCCAAAATGTAGCTACCTCCTCTGAGGACAGTATATGGCTCGTCAACTCTTGGGCTACTTCTGCCCAAATACTGGAGGAAATTGGGATGCCTGGAAGGCATGAGCAGATGACATAATTTTCGGACGTTGCGGACCAATTCTTCTTGAACGCTTTGATATCAGCCTCATGCATCGCCTATAATGAAGCTCGTAAAGCTCAGGAAACAGAAAACATGAAAATGTGCACCTTCCTCGTGAAGATATCCTCCGTACGATAACGTTTGACAATCACGAGTTCTTCAGTTTGTTGGAGCTTCCCGTTAAATGCTATCCAATTGTCGCCACTGGCATAGCAACTTCCTAGCACAATGCTGCTATGGTCGTAAATCACATCCTGTGATGCAATTGTTCATCTAACGGCTGAGAAGCGACCAGCGGCTCACCTGCGCTTGTTCTTGGTTTTGTGCGTTGGCGATTGTAACCAGTGTCTGTAAAGCGAGTCAGTTGAACGATTGTATATCACTATTTAGCCGAATCGTTCCACCATAAATCTGAACTGGGCATTAACCACGTCTTTAGATAGCTGGCCGAGCTTTCGGGAAGTATCCTTTTGGGCGAAGAATCGGCGGGCTCGACTGTCGTTGTCGATGATATTCTTGGCTGTTTTTTGGACCTTTTCAAGAGTCCTGTACGTGGTTCAACTCCATCCGCCGCGGCGACTTCGACACTCACCCGTGTAGATCTTCCACCAACATTTCCATGTTCTCTGAAAGCCCGCCACCCACTTGGAGTTGGTTAGCAATATCCTTCATCAATGTTCCACAGTCAAGGGCAAGTTGCTCTAAGTCTTCGTTGTTAGATCGATATCCCTAGCCAAGGGCGTGAGGCTACTATGGATGTTCGATGCACGGAGATCTGCACCTCGACAGCTTGGGCCACTTCCAGGGCAAGCGCCAGGGCACCTTTGAGATAAGGCACTCCAGACGCTTCGCCAGCCTTCTCCAGAACCGAGAGGGTCTGCACCAGCATCGATAGCTTTTGGTGCCGCTTCTCCTTGGTATCCGATGTTGGGTTGGGGCTCGGAGACGAAGAACGGCGAACACAGACAGTCTTCAAGAGTATCCTGAAAGCCATCCTCAAACTCGAGGCGGGAAGAGGCCGATCGATGTACCCTGTGAGTCTGAGAAGCCAGCCTCGCCAAACCATTCTCACTGTCCCACGCGCCACGAGTACCAGTCATTTAAACTTCACGATACGGCACATCGGCCAGCTCGGAGGCTATCAGGAGTAATTATACCAGAGCAAAAACAGGCAAGAACTTGAGCCAGAAAATTGCAAGGTTTGTTTGGAAAGGGGTTAATTCGCTTCAATATACACCTCGGGGACTCGTTGCTCGGCGAGGATCAGTTTGAAAATCCGTAAAGGCTCCAGATTGAATCAGGGATTGCTGAAAGACTGCCAGAGGTTGGCATTCTCCGACGAAGCCCTTGAGTCTGACGCCTAAGGCCTAAGAGCTTAAAAAGTCTGCACGTCTTAAAGATATTGGTGAAAACGAAGCGAGGCGAGACGAAACACCCCGTGTGGGTGTTGGTGGGTGCAGGACGCAAGGAGCGGCAAGGTCGGTTCGGCAACCCGGCCATCGTGCTCACGCTCCTGCCAAGCAGAGCCGCTTGAAGCCATCACGTTGACTCCGTCTAGGTTCGGAGCGAGCCGGGCCCATGGTTCTGACCCGCCGTTGAAGTGCTATGCGGCGCTCGGCGACCCCCACATTTTAAAGCAAGGCTGAAGTAAAAGTTCAGGATTAAAGTGTCTGTTTGTCACTGATTGGACGCGAAGTATCCGAGTCACGTGGCCATGAGGTAACAAGATTTTAATTTTTTAATTTTTTTTTCAAGACTGAAGGCAATACGGACTCGGAGTTCTGAGGCCACCGCCCGGTCCCACTCGTCGCTGGCGGTACAAGAGCTACAACGCAGACACGATATACATACATGAGAGCGTGACGACAAAAGTGGGGCGATAATCTGCGCAGAAGAACAGTCAGCGATGCGCCATGGCCACGGAGAGATAACAAGGTCAGGTATTCGATGCATATCAACAAGCACCCTGCCCGCCTCCTCATTGTACACCGGGAGACTTTGGTATGGGCAAGGGCATTCGTGTCCGCCCATCGACAGGGTTTCATCAAAAAAAAGGGAGAGGGAAGGGCTGGCGGTAGCCGGGAAGAGGCTCACCATGGGATGAAAGGCTTCAGGACATGAAGAGGAAGGCTCGACCTGCGAATATAAGAGATTAGTGTCGGCGTAATGCAGATGCAGGCAAAGAAAAAGGGAAGCGTCAGACAAGGCTGAAAGATAAAGTGTTCCACACGAAGATTCGGAATGTGGTAAAGTATGGTTATTATTTGAATCATCACACTGTGGTGAGATGAGATGGAGGAGGGGACTCACTTGAAAACGATTGTGGTGGACGGGAGGAAGAGTGTGACGTTTTTCTGTCACGGTCACCCTTTTTTCGCCTCCTTCGGCAACGGTCATCCGCATTTGGACCTTCCACCGGGTTCTCGTACTTTCCTTCGCTCTCCAGCACCTCTTACACGGGAAATATATAACTGGCTTTACTGGCTTTTTTGGGTCTTGTTTCCGGTACCATCCTCAACCTAAAATCCTAAGGTCTAATCGACATGGAATCTCTACTGCGCTGGGGCATCGAAAACTCTGCTTCTTCGACCGATGCGTCGAATCCTCCTCCCGCACCCCGGCAGGACTTGGATCCTGCAATTATCGACATGATTCTAGGCAAATCTGATGCAGAACTAATGAAAGAAGACATGGCTGTCGCAAAAGACGAATCCCAGTCGGAATCAGCTCGAATCGACGCCCTGGATCATCTGGAGATGGTGAGCGACTGTTCATGCCCCCAAATTCGCGTTACTAATGACCTTTTGACCCACCAGTTAATAGAGCAAATCGACAACGCGAACAGTGAATAGGTCGCTTTCGAGCCAGCGCGACCTGATCATGTTTACAGACCTCGAAAAATTACAGATGTGGAGTCCGCTTCAGAGCCTAATCACGGACGCGCCGACCACTTCGATTAAAATGCAGGCCCTGTGGGTCATCGGGACCGCGCTGCAAAACAATCCTGCGGCCCAAGATGCTGTAATTCTGCTCCTCGTCTCCAGATTTATCTTTCACTCACTTGGTCTAGTACGGCTCGCACGACCCCTTGCCAGTCTTAACCAGCTGCATTGCGGCCTCCCCCTCGTCCACCTCCCAAATCCGCTCCAAGGCTATCTATGCCTTGTCTGGCCTCCTCAAGCATAACGCTCCCGCCGTCGCTGCCCTTTCAAGGCCCGATGTCGAGGGCTGGGAGAAGCTTCGTGAAGCCTTGCAGGGTATGCCCATTCTTTCCCCTGCCCTCCTGTCCCTTTCTGACCTCTGCAAAGATCCCGACCTCGGCGTCCGCCGCAAAGCCTTATTCCTCCTCAGCGCGCTCCTCATCCCGAGCGCCCCGCGTCCCGCCGCGGGCTCCTCATCCACCATTCCAATCCACGCCAACTCGCACGCCGCGAACCTCGCGGACCCCAGCCGTACGGACACGGGCACGCCCGCGCTGCAGGCCCTGCACGCACACGGCATCCTCGACGCCGTCATCGCGGGCCTGACGCAGCCCGTCCCGTCAGGCATCGACGGCGACGTCCCCGGCCCCGACGCGGACTTTGAGGAGAAGGGGGTCACGTATGTGTTTCTCTCTTTCGCCCTTTTCGCCACGAATCGACGGCTGACTGGTATCGACAGGCTGCTGCGCACGTTCGCGGGCGAGTGCGACCAAGAGTTCAGTCCAAGCCAGAAGAAGGCTCTGCGCGGCTGGTTTGAGGCGGAGAGGAAGAAGGACCCGACGGTCGCGTCGGATAGATGGGGCTTGAGCAGTGGGGAGTTTGACACGTTGTTGTCCAAGGTCGCATGAGCGACTGTAGAGTACCACCACTTATTGTATTTTTACGAGCGACTAATTCCAAGACTGCTTCATTCGGTACTTTGATCCAAAAACCACTCCAGTCACTGAGACACTCCGGCGGTCCCCGTCTGCCCTGTCCTCGCCGTCCAGCAATGAGCGTGTAGGACGTACTCCTCTTCGACTCCGCGGACGGCGCCTCAGCCTGCGCCGCGTAAGTCTTACGCTCGAAGCGCCGCACACGAATTTGCGACAAGGCAGTGCCCAAGACATTTTTCTGCATCGAGGCACCACCACCGAGGACGGCCGCGCTTGAGCTCCCTGCCCCAACGGGAAGCAGCCGCGGCACTCCACCAAGTCCGCTGCGAGTCCATTATCGCTAGGCGTCTGACTCCGGTCGGGCTGCGAAGGACGGAGAGTCCTGGCTCTGCGCCACAGATTCGACCATGCGACACACGATGGACCTGTGAACAACTTGGAATTGGCCAAGCTATCGTACCCGCAGGTCCTATAGCTCCGCGATGCAGCCCGAGTCCATGTCGACAATATAAATACATAGATACGGTCCGTGCACTGAAAGGAAGTTAGATGGATTGAGAATTCGGCGCGGAGCACGAACCTATCAGCGCGACTCATGAAGAAAGCTCTTCTCGTGGAGGGACTACGGGTGTCTGGCGTGGCAGACCAACCAACGGCGCATCGACCTGGTCATTCAGGCCTTCGTTGTCATCGTCGTAGTCATCCTCCAGAAACTCTCGCGCAGGCGGACCATCATCTTCACTGAGCCGAATAGCCCCCTCCGATCCAGGGTGAGTGATCGTCTTCAGCCTGTCGCAAGAAAATTGGTCAAAATTCAGAAGACAGCAGCAGCCGGAAACAAGTCCGCGCACTGGTGTGAAATGACCGAGCGTAGCGCGCTAGCCCTCCGCCAGAGGATGAATAGGAAACACAGAGTACACGTCGTGAAGAGGAAGATCATAGGCATGTTCCCGCCCATTGGTTGCGGTTTGGGAGACTCTTTGGGCTCTGACACGCATGGCAGTCAGAGTATGCCGACGAAGAACTTCAGCGCAAGGCCGCTGACCTCCAGGAATCGCGGGGGCCATAGCTGCAATATTTCGGCAGAGATCTCAAGGTGAACGAAGCGCAAAAAAAGCAAAAGGGATATGGTAGCGGAGACGAAGGTGATAAGCTTCAAGTGGCTCTGCTTGGCAGGAGCGTGAGCACGATGGCCGAGTTGCCGAACCGATAATTCCGTGCCGCCATCCGCTGGTGCGATTTGAAATTGTGGGCCGGTCGCGATTCAGAGAGCGTAAGTACTGTATGTGCATACTCATAGACGACGGCATTGACGAGAGTTATCATCGTAGAATCAAAATCGAGGCACAGGTCTTCAAAGGCCCGGGCGAACTCCGTTCATACTACACTAAGCTTGATCTAGGACGCTTCGGCGAGTTGGGCAGCTTGTGCCAGGCCATGCATCCCCTTGGGCCTTCAGTCCAAGTGTTTCATTCTGGTTTCATAACTTTCATTTGAATAAACGCCTCGGTAAGCGCGATGAAAAGTACGAAAAGCGCCAAAAAAAAAAATTGGATGGGCCTTGGGAGAGTTGTGTCTTGCAGACCCTTCGTTGTTCTCTGGATCGAGTAATTGTGGCTTTCGGTAACAAAGCAAGATTTCATCGCTAGCCTCGACATCAACATGAACAAGCAACACGTAAATACGTCTAAGCAAAACTCCTTTTGCTCTCTCCGACCTTAACCGGATTTTTACCTAGCTTCTGTTCCGCGCCTTTTCGCGTATAAATCATCGGTACGCACTATTCCGCTCTCCCTGTACTCGCCTTGACCCTCGTTGTGGCCTAGCATCCATCCGCTTGACGTTCATCCGACGCGACAGACGACAGATGAATCCTCCCCCGGGACCCAGTGGCAGAAAACGTGTCATCTCAGAATCAGAAGAGCACGACGGCCTACGCGCTAAGCGGTCCCGGATTCAACCTCCTCCACCCCCTGCTCCATCTCCAGCCCGCGCGCCGACCACTGTTGTCACCCGTACCTTCGACTATGATCGATTCACGATGCCTCTACGCGACAGCGACGGCGAGCGCAATTTTGTGCCGCACTCTCGACCGCTCAGCACAAGCTCTTCAGTTTCAGTTTCTACGCGAGGAACACCGGTGCCCTCGGGCCCGGGCATGTTGATGCGAAGCGCCTCCTTCTCGTCCTTTCACTCGCAGGCTACTGAACCTTCCATCCAACCGTTCTATCCAGAGGGCTCATCCAAATACTGCCTTCGCGACTCGCGTCTTGCTATCGACTTCTCGCTTCCCTCGGGGTCGGAGACGTCTGTGCCACTCAGTTATTCTTCGCAAAATATCCTCTGGTTCAGGTCGGTCCGATTGAATGACGCGCACTACTCAAGCTAACTGCTTTATTTAGCCGCGGTAATCGAGTCCAGTATAGAAGCATGATCTCCGCAGACGCGGTTGGCCAGCTCTGCAAGCTACAGGACAAGCACGGTGACTTGACCCTTCTCGAAGCCGGGAGTGATCACCTCGCGCTTGCGACCTCCAAAGGTATCGTGCAGATCTGGGATATCACCGCGAAAAAAATGGTATCCAGCTGGACGACGAAGGGCGTCGCTTCCATGGTATGGAACGGACCGACTCTCAGCATCGGTGGAATCCGCGGAACGATCCGCCATTATGATTCACGCGTACAGCCGACCTCCAAAATGAAGGAGCAGGCGTCGAAAGTGACGCGACACCAAGCCAGCGTTGCGACTCTGGCTTGGAACTCGGACGGGAAACTGCTCGCTAGTGGAGATGACAGTGGCATCGTCTACACCTGGGACTCGCGCACGAAAGTCCCTTTAGACGTCGGAGAATTCCACCAACGCCGGAAGAAGATCCAACACGCAAAGGCGATTTCGGTATGTCTTTCGCTTATTCTTATGCATCCAAAATCAACAACTAACCAACATCCTATAAGGCGCTGGCTTGGTGCCCATGGCAGTCGAAGCTGCTCGCCACCGGCGACACCAGTGGCACGGTCAAATTTTGGACAGTCGAGGCCGCCAATCCGCACTCGAACGCCACTGCGCCCGGAAAGCTCGAGCTGGGGAGCAAGATCGTGAACCTTCATTTCTCCCCAAACTATAAGGAGCTATTGACCATCCTCGGCCCCATACCCACTTCCCCAGAAGCGACCGATCTCCTGCCACGCAACATCCTCAACAACGCGATTATTGTCCACGCGTTCCCATCCCTGCGCCCAATTTCCAGCCTCTCAGTTTCTGATCAGGATGTCTGTGGGAGCATCCTGAACACTGGGGCCGTTGTGCATAAAATCGTGGTCGCGGTTCCGGGCGAGACGAAGCTCAAAGTCTTTGACGTGTGGGGAAAGAGGAAAGAAATTAGGCGGCAGTCTAGTTTTTCGGGAAACACTATTAGATAGCCCTAGCTAACTCTTGCTCTGTAAATATTGCGAACAATGTAGGTACCTTCTAATCCTAATCAAAGTCCCAAACCAAGTGGCCGCGCTTGGACCGTAACGTCACTCAGTCACGGTCACACCCACCTTCTCTTCTCTTCTCGGTCTTCTCCTTCGCTGAGCCTTTGCTCGAGGTCTACGGCCATAATTGCATGCAGGCCATGGGCATCTATCTCTGATGCTGGACCCGACTTTGAAAAGGCATGCATTCCCTGAGCCTACTTTTTTCTGATTCCTTTTCTTCGCCTTTCAAGTAGGCCGCGATGCTGCTGTACCTTGTACCTCAGCCACTAGTAATGACAGTATCATCCGGTCAATCGAAGCCCATTTCCCCCTGTATGCCACCCCGCGAAGGTGCCGAACAGCGAGTCCGATAGTCATGCGAACGCCCAGCATCGATTCCCCCTCTTGACTCCAGCTGCTAACCAGAGCATCTGGCACTCACTTTGACTGCCTTGGTTCGCCCCGAAGCGACGAATTTCTAACTGGCACGGAAGCTAGAACCCGAGCTCCGCCTCTATAAGGCCACAGAGTTATTATGCCCCTTCTCGTGTCGCCCTTCCTGGTCCGAATACTCTTTTTGCCTTTGGCCTCGATGAAAGGGCCTGCTGAGATTGCGTATGTCTCAGTCCGCGGGCTCGCTGTCCTTGGTACTAACGTTACTTGCGGAAAGCCACGGGCCCATGTTTCTTGGGTATCTCAAATCCCTTCCATCCCGTGGCGCTAGCACTCAGACGCGCTGACAGGCTGACCATGAACATCTTGCTTTACGGGATAATGATAACACAAGTACGCCAATTCGCTTTTCGTTTTGCGTGGACATTGAAAAACAAAATAGATATACTTGTACGCGACGACGTACAAACGGTACATTTACTTGTCGTCTCCTGCCCCTTCGTTTCTGAGCACATTGATAAACAGGGACCCCTTGTATATCAAGCTCTACGTGCGGCAGTCAAAGGCTCTTTCTGATTTACTTATCGACCTCGATGCAGGTTGCAGTACTGATGCTCGCCGACACCCTGAATACGGGCTTCATGATTGCGTAGTCAGTAGTTTCTACTCCTTTCCTCTTGTCTTTCTTTTCTCACCCCGGTCGTCGTGGCTCCAGTCTATACGATTCCTTGGTCCGACATTTCGACGATCTTGCATATCTAGCCAGGGCAAATTGGGGTCAGTAGTCGCTCTCATTCCACCCTATTATCGACTCATCTCAAAATTATGCAAGTTTTTGCTACCGGTGAGTGATTCTTTCGGACCCAACACCGGCATCTATCCTTATCGTGACCATAGATCCTGCGATGACGGCAGGTTACTATTGCGCTATTCCTCTCATTGCTCTGACCGTATTTTGATCAGGGAATAATTGGTGCTATGGTCCAGGCTTTCTACGCTTGGAGGATTTACGCGCTCACCGGAAACATCTGGATCGTGGCGCTGATCTGCATTTGCGCCTTGACCAACGCTTGTAAGGGTCTTCATGCGTCTGACATTTATATCGCTGAAGGCGGCCGTATCTAGTTGGCGGGCTGGCCTCGGCTTCAGCTATTGCGTTTGTGCCCCAGTTCTCTGATTTCCAGCAATTTAAGGTCACCGTGATATGCTGGCTCATGAGTGCGGCGGTGAATATGCTTTCACAGTGTATCCATGATCATTTCAAGCTGATTATTTATTACTCTTACGGAAGGTCGGAGACGTCATTATCACAGCGACACTAGGTGGGCACATATGCTTGTGAATGGCCGTCTCTACTCCTTACGCCGCATTTGCAGTTTCATTTTTCGTACGTTGAATTCAAAGCCCATGATTTCGTGTCAATTTAGCTATATCTAAAAGAGAAAGCACCGTACTGGTTGCAGTGCAACGGATACGCGAGTAGACCAGATCATCCGATGTATTGCATATCTCCATCGTTTTCTCTTCCGAAAGCTGACTTCCTTTCTCCAGTGACGATCCAGGTGAGTTTCAACATCAAATCTTCATGCTCCTCGGGAACGAGACCGCTCAGACGGGCCTGATTACCTCGGTGTGCTCGGTGATTGACTTGGGCTTGTTTTTGGGCGATGTGAGTTGATTCTCCTCATGAAAGATATTGAAGATAACTGAATTCAGCCAAGTCAAGCGGGATGTCAGTTCAATGATAATTATACGCCTGACGATGCTTATCCCCAACCAGGCATCTGTTATTCAATCTGCCTCTTGCCAAGGTATGCAAGAAGTGCGATCGATGTCTCCCGACCTACTCACGGCACCGCTAGTTGTATAGCAACTCTTTGATGAGTAGCCTGAATGCCCGGGGCGGGTGGAGGCGAGAACCAGCTGACGACTCTGGCGAGACGAAAACAGTGCCGACGCATTTGTCTGTGCGTAGACACGTTCCTCCTTGCTCCGGATATTCTCTCTGAGACGTCTTTGCAGGTGAATGTCCCGAACACTACTGTGGGGTATGACATGCCCACCCTATCAATGGCTCAGCAGAGTGGCTGTCACGTTGCATCCTCGGCGTCTCAGAAATCGTGCATCGACTCTCCTGTGTAGATATTCTCAAACGTATACGGCTGGAGCATGCTCCATCCGTGACAACTTGCATGGAACAGGCCAACGTCCAGAGACCATTGGCGGAGAAATCGGTATGCATATAATAGCCATTTTTTGATTCCGAACCCAATTAGAATGTTTCATGGAAAATTCAACCGAACTTCCTCCCTTCGCATTCGGCGTTGATCAACTGATGCTAACAAGACGAGACGGCATAGCATTCACTGCCAGGGTCATGTGTATTTTTTTTGACTTGGCACGGATCCCAATTCAACGTTGAATGAACCGCAGGCCCATGTTACCTGTCAGGCAATGAGTGAGCCCATACATATATATCTCCTCTTCTGCATACTGCCGCTCCCAGTTCCTCGCCGGATTGCCCAGAACTTAAGCCTGGAATCAATTCAATTCTAACATCACTAAATGTCACCAGATACGTCGGCTTTTTCCCGGGCAGGAAAAATTGCGGACACCTATTTGTCGCGGTGTGATGGTCGAAGCTACGAAGCCTAAAGTTGAATATTGATGGTAAATCGTCCGCGAACATGTGCTGTGATCCTCTCGGCACTTCACTTGTACCAACCTCGCGTCGTTGTGCCACTCCAAAGCGTTCACCCACGATTTCAGCGAAGTGAGGTCCGTAAACACCGCTGCGCCGGGGTTTATCCACAGGAAGGGCCGGGAGGCCATTTAAAAGGACGCAAGCTCTCTCTCGCAGATTTGGAACTGTTTTACGCCATGTTTTCCTTCGGCTCTTTTCTTAGTGTCATCGCTGTCGCCGTTGTAGGGGCTTCCGCCCTCCCCGGCAACATTACCGCGCGTACTGGTACCCCCACCATTCGCGCCGGCACCCCGAGCAGCACTGGCACGAGCAATGGCTTCTACTATTCTTTCTGGACCGACGGTGGAGCCACGGTTACTTACACCAATGGGCCTGCTGGAGAATACAGTGTGCAGTGGGGTAACGGCGGTAACTTTGTCGGGGGCAAAGGTTGGTTGGTTTTTTGAAAAGTGAGGCTGCAACAGAAGTAATTCAGAGTTGTAGGTTGGTTCCCAGGAGCCGCCAGGTAAGAAAAGCCTCGAAATCCACGCACCCCATCGAATTTCTATACCTTGTAGGGCCATCTCCTATACTGGCACGTACAGCCCGAACGGCAACAGCTATCTGTCCGTCTACGGATGGACTACCAACCCGCTCGTCGAGGTACTACTGCACTTTACTGTCATTGTAGACCATTCAACATGTTGACGGTTCGCCTCAAAGTATTATATTACAGGTAGCGCGCATCCACCATTATGTTGATGATCGTGTTAACTGTCTCGCGTCACAGAGTCGTTCGGTGCGTTTTAATCTCTTACACTTGCTTCCCACTCTAACCTCATTCTGAAGGTACATACGATCCTTCCACCGGGACCTCGTTAAAGGGCACTGTCACCTCTGACGGATCGGTGTACAACATCTACGAGACCCAGCGCGTAAATGAGCCCTCGATTCAGGTTCGCTATTTTCCTTTGGCTCCCTCGTTGTCCGGCTGACGCTTCACAAAATTCAGGGAACCGCGACGTTCAACCAGTACGGTTATATAGTCTGAGACAATTTGACGTGGCTAATACCTCGCTTGATAGATACTGGTCTGTCCGTCAGACCCACCGCACCAGTGGAACGGTCACCACTGCGAACCAGTATGTCAATTAACCGTCACAGCCGCGACCTTGTTTTTTTTTACTTGTCCTTAGCTTTAATGCTTGGGCCTCTCACGGAATGACCCTGGGTACCCACAACTACCAAATCGTCGCGACTGAGGGATATTTCAGGTCTGCACTGCAAGCCCACCGCACCACTCTTCTTTTTTGACAGGATCTTTAGCACCGGTTCAAGCGACATTACCGTTTCTGAGGGCACTGGAGCTACCTCTCCATCTGGGCCTACCTCCACGACATCTACCACACCTCCGAGCAACACCGGTGGCGCCGTAAGTCCTCCGATACTTCAATTGTGAATATGGAGCTGATTGTTTTGGGTCTACAGTGCGCTGCACACTGGGGGCAGTGCGGAGGTCAGGGATGGACTGGAGCCACTTGCTGTGCATCAGGTGCGATATCTTCTTAACGCAACGCGGTACCGGTATCTTAACCTGCCTAGGTTCCACATGCCAAGCTGCGAACGCCTATTACTCCCAGTGCCTGTGACCGATGTGTCTCAGCAGAAATTTCTGTACAATGGATGTATGTAGTGAAAGGCGCCTACAAAAGAGTTGGAAAGCGTCTGTACTTGTCTCTTACAATAATCGATTTAAGCCTTGTACGCGTTGTTGTGGAGTGTTGACGTGTTGAGCCAGAACGCGTACAACCACGTGCTCGCACCTTCTTTCCTCGGACCATCCCGAACAAGTTGTCCCGAACCGTCAATTCGCATAACCCGCGCTCGTCCCTCTGAATCCCAGTAACATGAACAACAGCACCAAGAGCGTTCTGATCACCGGGTTGGTGCCGGTCATTCGAACCCGCTATTACGAAGTGACGGTTCAAAGGTGCAGCCCCGGTGGAATTGGCAATGCATTGGCGAAAGAATATCACTCCAAGGGTTCGCATTTCCACATACATCACGGCTGTCCGACATACTCCATACTCAGGTTTGCGGGTCATCGCAACGGCACGCCGTCCGGAGGCCTTGGTCGATTTGGCGGCCCTGGGGCTGGAAACGTTGGTATTGGACGTGACAAAAATTGAATCGGTGCGAGTTGGCCGAGATCATGTCGCGTTCTTGACCGGGGGCAAGCTGGATATCTTGGTTAACAATGCGTACGAATTTTAACCACAGATGTCACCTCAAAGGGTATCTGATTTTGAGATAGAGGGCAAAGAAAGTTCTTTATCAGCTGCGAAAACGGACGAAACTAAGTCGTTTGCGCCCAGGCTACTCCGTTCCCGCGACGGACATCGACATTGACCACGTTAAAGGCTTATTCGACGTCAACCTCTTCGGTGTAATGCGGATGGTTCAAGAATTTGTCCCATTGTTGATATCAAGCGGAGACGCTCGGATTGTTAATATTGGCAGCATCGCTGGAGTAATGCCGTATCCCTTCGGCAGTGCATACAATGCTTCCAAAGCTGCTCTCCATTCGTACGGAAATACCCTTAGGTTGGAGTTGGCCCCGTTCAAGTAAGTACACCTTACATCCGATGAACGATAACTCATTTGAAATTACAACTTCACGATAGCGTTCAAGTTCTCACTGTGAGCGATACAGCAAGCTCCCACTACACCAACTCACTCAACCCGTAGATCATCACTGGTGGAGTCAAGAGCAACGTCGCCCACAATCGTCGCCTGCTTCAGCCCTCGTCGATATACGCACCAATCGCCGATATTTTTGCCGCACGGCGGGCTGGACGATCCCAAGGCATGCTGGTTGGCCCGCGTCATTCACTCACTCATGATATATTTAGTTGGAGCTCTGGCTACTGATGTGTACGCCAGAAAGGTTGTAGCGCAGACCCTCAAGCGCCGTACCAAGGCATGGTTCTGGGCGGGCAACTTCTCACTGACCTGCTGGTTTATCGATACATTTCTTGGAAGACGCGCATTTGTACGTCTATACGTCCATTTCCTGTTGTCCGTTCTTCTGAACGCTGTAAAATTTTAGGATTGGTTGTTTTCGACGACATTTGGGCTCTCTGCGTTAAGAAATATTTTGGACAGGAAAAGACACAGTCAATCTTGATAATTTTACGCTTGACCTCCGACTCGACCATCAGACCTCACAGGCATCCGGAAATTGTTGTGATCCAGCTAAGTACGTACAACGGTAAAACTCCTTGAGTATTGGACAGTGTCCGAATTATGGTCGCATGAAGCCGCTCACAGATTTCTGTGCGCAAAAGAAATCGAAATACCCACAGACCCAACCAACGCAATCTGCATCACCACGGTCCCACCAAGTCCCTGGAAAACGCCATAGGTGAGTTTGTGCATCTTCTCGCCAAACGCGCGCGCGTCGCTGATGATACTGTCGGTTCCAGGCCAGTCGTCGGATTCCTCCGGGACTTCGCTTTCCAGGAGAATGCAGACGCGCTCCCAGCCTTCTCCCGCCTTGTACTCAAGCAGGCGTTCTTTCTGGACCTGAGCTTCGCCTAGTTCCTCGCAGTGCTCGGCAAAGCGCTTCTTGGCGATGTCCTCGCTCGGAAAGTCCCCAAAGAACGTCATCCACACCAACCTGAAGAAGCGGCGCAGCCGGCCCAGGAACCGCCGGTCGAGGCAAGATGCAACTACGAACGGCTTGTTGCGTCCCAATTTCGCAATACACTCGTCGCTGTGCGGCTTTCCGTAGGACCTTACTGGCGAGTATCGGGTCGTGGCCGTCACTGACACCAGCTCTTGGGCGAGGCTCGCAGCCGGCGGCTCAGCGGAGACCTGCAAGATTATTGTGAGTGATCCCGCGGCTCAAAGGTGCGAGGAGCCACGTCACCTCGCAATGCCCGAGCAGTTGGTCCCACTCCTGCCCGGCAATTTTCGGGCCCTTGCCGAAGTATCGCGAATTAAGCGCATCGATCCACATATCGATGTCCGGGGGGTTTTCTGGCATCTGGCAGCTCTCGTTGGGCGCACGCCCTAGGATCTTCACAGCCGCCCGCATAGCTAAGACACCACATTAGTCCATCACCCTAAATCCAGTATATGGTACGGAACGACCAGCGTACAACCGCTGACCGTGCGCGAGGGTCCGAGAGAGAGGACCTTCATCGGCTCTGCCCTGGTGTTGCAGGTGCCATAGCGGTCGAACCAGCTAGAGGAGTCCGTGCGCACCCACAGGGCCATCCTCGATGGATTTCAATAGTTCTGTCTGTTTCGCTGAACGGAAAGGAAGGGGGTATCGCGGCGGGGGTTTGGCGGGGGTGGGTTGGAGCCTGAGCTTTTAAGGCATTGGGATGCATATGCGAGTAGAAGGCCTGTTCCTTCTAGCTCGTTGCTTCTGGCCGTGGACCGACGCTGCGGTCAGTCATTGGTGCCGGAGAATAGTGATGCTTGGAATTTGAGGACGCCTACAGCTCGGCTGCCGCCGCGGCCTTGTTCTACGCTCAGGATACTAGTGCTCTCGCACCGGTCAGGCGATACCTCTGGTCCTCTAATTAGAAGCGTCAACTATCTTTACGTTCGTCACCCATCCCGGTGGAGTTGCCCTGAGTGGGACCTAAGCTTGAGGCAAGTTTGACTCACATTGACCGTGCTAAGCGGCATTTCCTCATTTAAATCAGACTAGGCCTGAGGTAAAGGCGGGCGTCAGTTTTTTTGTCTGCCTGAAAATTTGGACCTGGAGTACGATATATGCTCTTGTCGATCGAGATAGACGGACAAAATTCCACTGCATGCCAACTTGCGCACTATTGCCCGGCCGGCTCTTTTAAAATACACATCGGTGGCGTCAATAGCGCCCATTGGGATGCCTATGGGATGCCCGCTCCAGGTTTATAAAAACTGAGCGATGAGGGTGTATAAGGAACGGTGAGCAAAAGCCCCTATTAAGGCGCGGATCACGGAATCAAATATGGCAGGTGTGGCTGTGCACACGCCCTTGAAGGCTTTGCGAACGACTCTGTAGACTCCCAGAACGCGTCCACACACCAATCCAAGCTCATCGATTCCATTCTACGAGTTGGCTGTCTTTCACCATCTACCATCGCGATGGGCTCATGGGGTAGTTTAGTGGCCCAACCTCGGCGCGGTGCCTCGACGCAGCACACTGTGGGCACGCAGCGGCATGCAGCCGCAGCAGCAGTGCATCACCCTCAGCGCACCTGGTTCAGTGCGCTTTCCAAACCGATGTCGAGTTGGTCGGATCCGCAGGTCCCGGACAGCTCGTGGGCGGACGGAAACATCTTGCTTGGCGCGGGAATGGTCGTTTTCCAGCCGGCGACGATGAAGGTTGTAGTTGTCTTCGAGAGGGAGAAGAAATTCTGGTTTCTACCGAAGGGGCGGTGCGTCTTTTTTATGTATCTTTGCGTTCAGGCTTACGCATAATTTCAGGAAAGATGTCGGCGAGTCTCTCGAACAGGCCGCACTCCGCGAGGCATATGAAGAGGTCCGTCCGCACATTGCCATCTATCTGCCTGCCCATCCTCATGCCCCATAATCAAAATTAATTGAATAACTTCAGTCCGGCTATCGCGTCGAGTTCCTCCCGCTGTACACCGACTCCCGCGCTCCACGACCGCCGGGCACCCCCGCGGCGGCAAGCCTCTTCAACTGCGAGCCTATATTTATCGGCATCCAGTCCTATGACGCCCGTAAACGCGGTAACAGAATATCGCCTCCCGGGGAGTACCTCAGCTTTTGGTACGTCTTTTTCCCATCCGGCTTCGTGGCGACGTTTTTCAACGCGGCTGTAGGTACGTCGGCCAGATTCCCGCGGACGCGGTAAGCCCCCTCGTAAATCCACTGTTTTACCCTCGATACCAACTGCGCTACGACAGGTCCGTGAAGAAGGGACCGGCATGCCCGACGAGGTCAATTACGAGGCACATCTGATGACTGTGGAGGATGCGCTGAAATGTCTTAGCCGGGACGAGGCGCGTGTTGTGGACTACGCATGGGCATTATACATCAGGGTACGTGCCTGCTAACCTAGTCTATTTTCCTTTTTCTTGATTCTGACGCTGCTGCAGACACTCCGCGAAGAACGTAGACAACAGGATGCTGCTGCTGCTGCCGCCGCCGCACCCAAGTCCCCGTCTGTGCACTCCGTATGAACTAGCTTTGAAGTTTGTCAGTTGTTCGATTTGTTTCGAGCCCGCTAACAATCGCTGCAGCTCTGTATCATGCCACCCTTTTGGATTCTTGTAGCAAACCGATTTGCACGCGTGTACCATACTGTACTCATCCATTGTTCGTGTTGGGATCGAGCAAACGATAAAAGTTAACATCATTGAGTGAATATTCCAACCTATGTACGTACTCCGACTACCCCTGGTGTCCGAACCGTCGTCGTCTTTTGCTTGTCGTTGCCGTAGCAGCAGTACACCCCATTTTTCTTCCTTTTCGTACCACCTGCCTAAGGACGCCCAAGAAACCCCACCACACCAGCTCTCACTCGTCATCCGATCCTTCCTCTTGCCCGCGGCGTGCTTGGATCTGGTAAGTAAACTATAAGAACAACAACAAATTTCAACCCACATATAAAGGGTGCCGCATTTCGGTTCATCCCTGTGTTCGGCGATAGCTGGTTAGTAACCCATAAGAAGTTAAGAACAACAAGATATTACTACGTGAAGGGGGCGCGACGCCACGTACGAAGGGAGCGGCATTTGGGTTCAGCCCTGTGTTCGCCGATAGCTGGTTAGTAAACCATAAGAAGTTAAGAACAACAAGAGATTTCTCACGTGTGGGGGGCACACCGGAGTGGTGGAAAGCTGTGTTCGCCGATGATTAGCACAATATTCAAACGGATAAACAAGTGCTCACCCGGGCCGGCGATGTGCGACGGGGGCCACGGGCCTGTTATTAGTTAGTATCGAGGTGAATGCGATGCGAGGTCATTTCGAAGAACCTTGGGCCATCGCTATGTGTATTTGCTGGTTAGCGCGTAAACCATAAATAGCAACATTTCTCACGTGGGGGGGGCGCGCCTGGACCGGAGTCGGGGAAACCTGTGTTCGCCAATGATTAGCACAATATGACGGATAAACAAATGCTCACCCGGGCCGCCGAAGTACGCCTGCGGGCCTATTATCAGTCAGTATCAAGGTGAATGCGATGCGAGGTCATTTCGAAGAACCTTGGGCCGCTGCTATGTGTATCTGCTGGTTAGCGCGTAAACCATAAGAGCAACATGTAATTTCTCACGTGGGGGGGGCGCGCCGGAGTGCTGGAAACCTGTGTTCGCAGATAATTAGCACAATATGACGGAGAAACAAATGCTCACTTCGGCCGCCAGTGGACGACGAGTGCCGGCCTGTTATCAATCAGTATCAAGGTAAGTCCCATGCGAGTTCACTTCGAGAAACCTTGGGCCGCCGCTATGTGTATTCGCTGGTTAGCGCGCAAAGCATAAGAACAACATGAAATTTCTCACGGGTGGGGGGCGCGCCGGAGTGCTGGACACCTGTGTTCGCCCATGATTAAGTAGCACAATATGACGGAGAAACAAGTTCTCACCCGGGCCGGCGATGTTCGAGTGCGGGCCTATTATCAGTCAGTATCAAGGTGAATGCGATGCGAGGTCATTTCGAAAAACCTTGGGCCGCCGCTGTTTGTATTTGCTGGTCAGCGCGTAAACCATAAGAACAACATGTAATTTCTCACGTGTGGCCATGAGGGGCGCGCCGAAGTGCTGGACACCTGTGTTCGCAGATAATTAGCACAATATGACGGAGAAACAAATGCTCACTTCGGGCGCCAGTGGACGACGAGTGCCGGCCTGTTATCAATCAATCAGTATCAAGGTAAGTCCCATGCGAGTTCACTTCGAGAAACCTTGGGCCGCCGCTATGTGTATTTGCTGGTTAGCGCGCAAAACATAAGAACAACATGAAATTTCTCACGGGTGGGGGGCGCGCCGAAGTGCTGGAAACCTGTGTTCGCCCATGATTAAGTAGCACAATATGACGAATAAACAAGTGCTCACCCGGGCCGCCGAAGTACGCCTGCGGGCCTATTATCAGTCAGTATCAAGGTGAATGCGATGCGAGGTCATTTCGAAAAACCTTGGGCCGCCGCTGTGTGTATTTGCTGGTTAGCGCGTAAACCATAAGAGTAACATGTAATTTCTCACGTGGGAGGGGCGCGCCGAAGTGCTGGAAACCTGTGTTCGCCCATGATTAAGTAGCACAATATGACGAATAAACAAGTGCTCACCCGGGCCGCCGAAGTACGCCTGCGGGCCTATTATCAGTCAGTATCAAGGTGAATGCGATGCGAGGTCATTTCGAAAAACCTTGGGCCGCCGCTGTGTGTATTTGCTGGTTAGCGCGTAAACCATAAGAGTAACATGTAATTTCTCACGTGGGAGGGGCGCGCCGAAGTGCTGGAAACCTGTGTTCGCCCATGATTAAGTAGCACAATATGACGAATAAACAAGTGCTCACCCGGGCCGCCGAAGTACGCCTGCGGGCCTATTATCAGTCAGTATCAAGGTGAATGCGATGCGAGGTCATTTCGAAAAACCTTGGGCCGCCGCTGTGTGTATTTGCTGGTTAGCGCGTAAACCATAAGAGCAACATGTAATTTCTCACGTGGGAGGGGCGCGCCGGAGTGCTGGACACCTGTGTTCGCAGATAATTAGCACAATATGACGGAGAAACAAATGCTCACTTCGGGCGCCAGTGGACGACGAGTGCCGGCCTGTTATCAATCAATCAGTATCAAGGTAAGTCCCATGCGAGTTCACTTCGAGAAACCTTGGGCCGCCGCTATGTGTATTTGCTGGTTAGCGCGCAAAACATAAGAACAACATGAAATTTCTCACGGGTGGGGGGCGCGCCGAAGTGCTGGAAACCTGTGTTCGCCCATGATTAAGTAGCACAATATGACGAATAAACAAGTGCTCACCCGGGCCGCCGAAGTACGCCTGCGGGCCTATTATCAGTCAGTATCAAGGTGAATGCGATGCGAGGTCATTTCGAAAAACCTTGGGCCGCCGCTGTGTGTATTTGCTGGTTAGCGCGCAAAACATAAGAACAACATGAAATTTCTCACGGGTGGGGGGCGCGCCGAAGTGCTGGAAACCTGTGTTCGCCCATGATTAAGTAGCACAATATGACGAATAAACAAGTGCTCACCCGGGCCGCCGAAGTACGCCTGCGGGCCTATTATCAGTCAGTATCAAGGTGAATGCGATGCGAGGTCATTTCGAAAAACCTTGGGCCGCCGCTGTGTGTATTTGCTGGTTAGCGCGTAAACCATAAGAGTAACATGTAATTTCTCACGTGGGAGGGGCGCGCCGAAGTGCTGGAAACCTGTGTTCGCCCATGATTAAGTAGCACAATATGACGAATAAACAAGTGCTCACCCGGGCCGCCGAAGTACGCCTGCGGGCCTATTATCAGTCAGTATCAAGGTGAATGCGATGCGAGGTCATTTCGAAAAACCTTGGGCCGCCGCTGTGTGTATTCGCTGGTTAGCGCGTAAACCATAAGAGCAACATGTAATTTCTCACGTGGGAGGGGCGCGCCGGAGTGCTGGACACCTGTGTTCGCAGATAATTAGCACAATATGACGGAGAAACAAATGCTCACTTCGGGCGCCAGTGGACGACGAGTGCCGGCCTGTTATCAATCAGGTAAGTCCCATGCGAGTTCACTTCGAGAAACCTTGGGCCGCCGCTATGTGTATTTGCTGGTTAGCGCGTAAACCATAAGGACAACATGTAATTTCTCACGTGGGGGGGGCGCGCCGGAGTGCTGGAAACCTGTGTTCGCCGATGATTAGCACAATATGACGGATAAACTTTCACGTGCTCACCGGGGCCGCCGATGTCCCACGGTTGAGGGCCTGTTATCGATCAGTATCGAGGCGAATGCGATGCGAGGTCATTTCAAAGAACCTTGGGCCCCCGCTATGTGTATTTGCTGATTAGCACGTAAACTATAAGAACAAGAAGATATTTCTCACCTGTGAAGGGCGTGCCGGAGTGGTGGATGCCTGTGTTCGCTGATAATTAGCACAATATGACGGAGAAACACTGATTGCTCACCCTGGCCGCCACTGAATGTAGCGTACTGTGCTATTGTCCGGATGAGGTGAGTACAGGCGGCATTGAATAGCTAAGATAAAAAGACCTGCGAATTGCCCGGGGTTCAAGCGGGAACTCCCTATGTTTGCTGTCGCTAAGTAGTGTAGAGAGCGAGAGAACACAATACTCGCCAGCCGCACGCGGACTAGGCAGCCTGCTGTCTATATAGTCGTCAATAGGAGAATGTTGAACGCATTGAGGTCACCCACCTGGATTCTCCTGTTCCGATGTACCTACAATAATGGTGAGTATCAAAAGCGACCACCGACAAAGTTCGTCTCACGACGCCGAGGGATTTTAGCTTCTTCTGAGAATGAGATTACTATGGGAGAGATAAAAAAGATGAGATGGAATTGACTTTGGGTCGCCCGTTGATTCGCCATCGTCCATGCAGCCAGATTGCGGCTTCTGACGCCTTCCTCCCCCCAGCGAGGATTCGTGGGATGGTGCATTGCCCTCGAGTCGTTGAGGACAATGTCGATTTGGGTGGGTTCTCCAACCCAGCACCAAGAGTACTCTCGCCATTCAAATTGGATCTGCGCCCCTGGCTGGTTCAAGTCAACCCACCAAGTACGCTGCTTTGGCTACCCGAGGAGGGGTGAGGTCGCATCAGCTTCCGGCCATAAAGCGAAACCGACGGAAGGCTCACCTTATGCACCGAGGTAAACGGCGCAACCATCAATGTCTTCTCATCGATGTCGACGTTGATCACCAGACAAGGTCTGGGTTTGAGAACTGGGGGCGTCGGATTTGGCGGTTGCGGCAGCGGTTCCGCCTGTCTGTTGACTTGACCATAGACCTGCGTGCTCCTTGACATGGCCTCGTTCTGCGGGTCGGCGAAAATTATCATGCCAACGTGAAATTCGCCAAGGGAGCGAAAAGGAGTCCACTGTGAATGGGCCATAGAGCTCTTGAAGAATAATCAACTTGCCATGCCTGGTTAAATAGCTCTCCGTGCAAATGGTGTCAAAGAAGATAGGCCAGCTGACTACACGTTCAGCGAGGCTTGAAAGACCCTAAAATTTAAATCACTCACCCGCGATCGCATGCCACACGCAACTGCTACTGGACTCAAGGTACGAGAAAGGAGCACTATGTAAAGGATGTATTCCTGCAGTAATTTCCCGGCTTGTAGGAAACGGTAGTCGGCTTCGAGGACTACAAGGATCTTTGGAACCAAGTACTGCCCTGCCTTGAATACCGCGGCCTGTCGAAGACGGCACATGCACTGCGATTGCGCTGCTGCTCACTTGTCGTGTCTGCGCGTTTCGAAGTTGACCAGCTCGTGTTTCTGTACGTATATCCGATAGCCTAAGCAAGATCAGATCGATATCGGATCGGATTGGATTGGATGGTCGGACTGCTTCATCACCGTTAACACGTGAACTTCGCCTCCTCTTCCTGCTCCAAATCCTCTATGCAACCTGAACCCGTTCGACGCCACATTTGGGCCCTCATCCAACCCTCCGCTGTCGAAACCGTTGCGCACCTAAATTCGCACTTCGCCACCGCCGCCGCGCATAGACTGAAGTTCCCGCAGTACCTCGCGCTGATTGAAGAACTTCCACCCAAGGGGAAACATCCGGCGAAGTGGGTTGCCTTTCTGGTTCACCCAACCACTCAGCTACCCCTACCGGACACATATCTACCTATCTGGCCTTGTCAACTCGGGCCACGAGAGGCGCTCCGGCCAGGATTCGATTGGCCATTTGGACAATGCGTTATTTCTACGGGAGAGCCCCTAATCTTCTCTCCGAGCGTTGCCGACATGGGCAAAAATCCCCATATGCTACCTCGGCGTGAATCGGAACGGTTTCAGAAGCTGTGGAGGCCCGACAGAGATGCGTTGGATTCACGACGATGGCAAGCAAAAAAATCTCAACTACGAGCAGAACAAGAAGCAGATGGCTATGGCAGCGCATGTGGCTCTCTGTGGGTCGAATGGAGTGCGAGCAGTACTCTTCTGCCCATACTGCCCGGTCAATTCTTTCGGCCCGTCATACATATCTCTGCCATGGTTAGCTACGATATAGAGGCAGTTAATTACGGCACGCCGGAAGAGTTGGAACAGGATAGGAAAGCTATAAAAAGGTGGGAAACGCTGGTCTATCTCGGGCGAATCAGCACTCATTATACAAAGGCTCCTTGCTCGATTCTATCGAGTGTCCACAGAACGGACCATTCGATGGGTTTTGGATGTTCAGGTGAGTTCTATCGTACAACACAAAAAACTTTAGCTCAAATCCGCAGAATACTGAGCGTAGCGCTTATATTCTCAAACGTAGCGCTTTTATCCCTCAAGACCTGGACGAACCGATTTTAGACTTGACTTGTCCGCCACTGGTCGATTTTTGCGCTCATATCGAACGGTCGTCGAGTCCTGACCAAATCCCACCCCCTGCCACGCCGGCGGATGGCCAGTTGGCACAGGCTGATGACTTTGACTATTCTTGTGATGTGGAGGAGGCAGAAATCATGGAGCCTATCTTGCTCGCCACCCCTCCGCCCTTCGACATCACTTCCGTTAGCGTCATTTATTTCGATGTCTACGACACTTTAATCGTGCGGTTTATTGCCTCAATTGTTATGTCCGCAATACTGACTGCATTTCAGGACAGAGAGTCCGGGATATTCAGCGCTTTACGACCTTTGTTGAAGCAGTCCCGGTACGCATTCAATCGCAAAGAAGCGCTCTCCTTCTATTTCGAGAGCGAAGCGGAGATGAAGGAACAGAAGCCTGGTGCGCCATACGCACAGATTCTGGCAAACACGTACCGAGATGTTGCCCTACGCCTTGGCATCGCACCGGTCCATGCCACAGATGCATCTATCTTTGCTCAGTCAGCTGCAAACTGGCCATGCATCACCGACGCTGGCTGGCTTCTGCACAATCTGGTCCACAACTCACAAATCTCCCTGGCCGCTATCGCGGATGTAGACCGTGAATTTCTCCTTCGAACCTCCGCCTTCACATCCCTCGCGCCGTTTTTCGAGGCAGTGTTCACTTGGGATGCATGCCACGCATACAAACCAGCCACTGTGGTCTTCGATGCGCCGCTGCTGTACTATGACTCCCTCGGGGTCCCTCGTGCACACAGCTTCCTCGTGTCCGGCAGTCTATTGAGGGACATGGAGCCTGCGCGACAAGTTGGCTTGCCGGCGGTCTGGATACGATCCCCAGGCAGCCTCGCGGCGAATCTAGACGCCGTCGAAGACGCATCTCCCGTGGGGACCTTTTGCACCCTGTCCGATCTTGGAAACTGTTTCCTCGGGGCGTATCGCGCGCCTATGACTTGGGAGGACCCACCGGCGTCAAGGATGCGTACGGGCGGGCCACTTCTTCTTCCCTCGAATGCGCCGACCTCAGCATCGATATCTCCAGCTTTGCATCATATCATCCGCCGCATGTAGCTGTGCTACTATACTTCGAGATCTTGCGCCGTCGCCGTTCCCCTTACTTCCACTCTGGGTCCTCTGCGCGTAACGGTCGTACATACTGGTGTTTAACATTGGGTCTTTGGGAGCGATGCAACTTTATGCGGCACCACTAAGCGAATCCCTAAATTACCCGAAGTTCCATTTCTTGGTGGGGGTCTGCTTATCTGCGCTGAACATCCGGAAGCCCTCGCTATTTATAATTTACGCAGTGCGTTCAATTGCCAATGAGTCCCTAACTATTGAGGACTATGTCTATATGAATACGCAGGTTAACCAGATTCGAAGGCTACTAGGCTACGACTCTTCTGGATGCTGACCCAACGTAGCATGCTATGACGCACGCGAGTAATTTGGCGGCACTGACTGGGCACCGACCAAGAGGCTTTAATAGATGAGCAGGTACTGAACTACACTCATAGGACACCGAACTCTACAAATCGGCACATTTCCTTCCCCTGAGAAACGCCGGGCGAGAACTGCACTCGTCTGGAATCTGGATAAAATTTCGGACGTCTGCCTCCTGTCGTTCGAGAAGAACACAGACGACCGGAACGCGGAAATTCTGCGCGGGCTCGTTGACGTGCAACTCTCGACATCGACTTCATCTACAGCCTGCCACGAACCAGAACCTCGCTTCTGATATGGCGCATCTGAAGGCGCTCACGTCCGAGGGGCGAGGCGCTATCTCGGAGCTTGCAACTGCCTGGAGAAAGTCGTCGACCTCCCATAAATGGCGGGTCTGAATCGAAGCCTTCGCGCTATCGAAAGCCACCTCCAGGCCCTGCTTGTCCAATCGCCGGCAGCTCAGGCGCCCACCACAACTAGGTCGGGAGGGGGAGTACCTCAGGTGTTAGTACGTCTTTTCCCCACGTGGCGAGGTTTTCAACGCGGCTGTTAACGCCCCTGCAGCTACGTCGGTCAGATTCCCGCGGACGTGGTAAGCCCCCTCGTAAATTCGCTGTTTCCTACGGCGTTCAACTTCTATTTGCACGAAAAAGCCGCGACGACGTCGAATCAGTTCTAGTTCCGACTTCCACTTCTACAGTAGATGCAAATGCAACGTCCAGAGGCCGAAAAAAAAAAAACTCCGACTGGGAAAGGAATCATCCAAATACGACGGTTCATTATAGATAGGGTCGTCACAGATCATTACAGGTCGTTAAAGGGAACCTCTCCGCAATAGTTATACCTCCGCAATAATCAACGATTACCACACGCTCGCGAGCATCATGATCAGAACCACGGCCCCGAGCGTTGAGGCGAAGAGCGGTCTCGAGTCGACAGCGTTGTTGCCGACACCAACAGCACGCTCAAAGGCGCACACCTTTGTCAGTCCCGCAAGGACGGCGTCGGGGTCGGACTCGTTCAGGAAGGACTGTTGGTTGGTGTTCTGGAAGCTGAGATGTCATGTCATGAGAATCCTGCGGATGCGAAAGATGAACGACGACTCACCAGTCAACGCATTGGGCTGGAATCGAAGGAGATTGAGAACATGGGTTTGAGATAATAGGATACAAGACACACGGAATGTAGCATTGAAAGTGCTCGAGCAGGCGCACGTCAGAACGTCCACGAAGCTTCCAGGATTGGAGATGACCTGATTGACGTCAGTGTGACTACGACTAGCAGCTACATGATCGACCTACCTCGCTGAAATTGGCGACGACTGGTACCAGGGTCATACAGAGCTGAATGTCATTGTAGTTCTGTAATAAAAGAAGAATCAGAAACTGGAGAACCGGTATATGCGATCAAGACAGATTCGAGAGAGGAAATCAGGCGGTACGAAAAGTCCCAGGTCGTTCGGGGGCATGCAGAACTGTTTGAACGTGTACTTGCCTGTGAGCATAGACCACATGAAGGAGGTGACGCCGGGAACTGGGGGTCGTCGCGAGACCATAGAGAGGAACTCCGCGAGGGGTTCGGTGTAGCGCCAACAAGGAGGGCCAAGAGCGGCAGGACTGCAACTGCAATAAATAAGACCATCGTGCTTGTGTGCGACTGGGAGGACGATGAGGAGGACGGTCGTGGACGACGGTGAGAGGAGAGATCACAAGGCCTGTTTTTTGACAGATCGCCCAAATGGATGCCGAGAATCGCGATCCGAAGCAGGCCCGATTGGCTCCGACCTGATCCGACTCGGCATTCTCCGATGATGTTCAAGTTGGTTTTTCTTTAGAGCGTCTTGGGTAACGATACATACTAGTCTGCAGAAACATTCCAAGATCATCCGCTTGGGCTGCTGAGTATTAGCTACTCGTTTCCAGGGAAAGTCGTCCACGTTCAAGTTGAGTTGGCTTCACCCTTACTTCCACGATCCACGCGGCTTGCAATTTGTTGTCGACGAGACGACTGGTATCCGAGCTGTCTACAACGCGTGTCAGCTCATCTGAGATGTACAACCCTATTTCTAAGATCCCCTGGACCCACGCGCGCCACACACATCTCGCGAGTTACAACCCGCCGAACAACCGCCGTCGCTTGGTCTCATCTCAGCTTATCAGCGCCAGCGCTCAGATGCGCCGTGTCGTCAAGAAAGTCGCAATCAAGCGCCGACGGATTTCGGTTTTTAACGCCGTCGAAACGTCATCTGGAACTTTCCGCCATCTTGGACCCACAGAAACAAATCAGCGCCACTCTCCCGCACTGCACTGGCACTTGTGCGCCGTCGGCCTCGGCCTTCAATTCATCCCCGCCCCAAACCTTATTCTGAGATCAGGACTGCTCAACGGCCTGAAACAAGGTCCTGCTCGGCGTACCCGGAAAGATAATGGCCGCGAAATATGAGTCGGTGCTGATATTCTGCAGTGTACAGTACCTATCCGGCTGTGCCGGTACACACGCTCGCCGTGGTACTCGCCACTACAGGCAATAACGGCAGGTGCTCGACAACGAGGTCCCGCCGAACCACTGGACCCACTGAAAATCTGTCCACAACCATCTCCATGTCCTCCTGTAGATTCCCGGATTATACCCCGCAAGCGCCAGACAAGTTGGGAAGATTGCCGCTAGGGTGCGTGCGCAATTGGAGCGTTTTAAAACGGAGCTGACCTAGTCTGAACGTCGACCGATTGGGATATTTGCAACGATCACTGAGCGACGTAGCGATAACCCCAATTCAATTCACCTCGAGCCGTACAAGACATCATGTGTCGCCCCCGAGCGTAGTCGGCGCTCGCCAGCTCCGCTACTCTGACGTTCGACCAGAGCACAAAGTGTGATCCCCGAAACGGAACATCAATGTAACGGGATCCGCGTTTTCAACTGAGCGTTGATCGGAGGTTCAACGCGTCAAAGAACAGCTGCCAACCCCACGGATTCTGAGTCTCTGACCGCCACTGGCCTATTCTCAGACCACCCTTCGGACTTGGCGGGCATGGCTCTCTCGGTCACTGCACTGACTAGTCGAGAATGAATCAATGTGATGACCGACGAAGCTATGACCATTAACTAGCGGATGCCGTCTGAGGGTGGAAGGGAGACACCGGACAGTGCTACTTTGAAAAATGGTTTAATGTACAAGAATAAAGAACTGCTTACACTTTGCCTAGATACCCTGATCTACTTTCTGGGTATCAACTCGAACGCGAAAATAATTTGTACGAAACCTGTCACAGGCCCACTGCTTTCCCTCGCTGCTGCCAACTCTGGATTCGAAGCAGCTCTTGCAAAAGTTTGTCCGGTTTACGATACGGCGCCGGTGCACGAGCAAAGAGCCGTGTTCTTGGCGCTCGCAATAACCGTGCGCTGACCGGCGAGTCGAGAACCAATACCGCTATACTACCTCTGTCGTCGGTGCGGGGACGATCATAGCGCTCGACCGCCCTCGACTTGACGGCCTCCTTGTCTTCGAAATGGTCCTGCCGGTGGTGTACAAACACCAGATATAAGTTGAATATTGGCCCGTGCCGAGGAGCAGGGAAATGCGGAAGGGGGAGAAGGTCTCGCTTCTGTTTGCGCGGCGGGGGAATGAGGTTCGGACCGAGCTCCAGCTCCTTGAAGAGCGATTCCAGGCGCTTCCAATGCCATTCCTCTACTTCCTTCGCGCGCTCAAGGGGGTCGGTTGGCTGGCGCATAAGCGCGCAGAGCCCTTGCACGATCAGGCGCACCTGCCCATCATCGGTGATCATAATGTTTGACGCGTGAATGCCCGTGAAGAGGAGTCCAGCCCGCTCAATTTGAGCAATAGCCTTGTACACCTGTGCAAACAATGTGACCGTAAACATCAGCGCTTTCTAGACGGAATCCAACCAACCTTGCTCTTGTCCGAGTGTTCAACGATGCGACCAAATGCGGGCTCAGTCATGAGCGCACAGATTTCGGCTGTCCCATGGCGAACGACGTGCCCTATAGCGGGGTACGCTAGGTGCTCGAGGTTCCGTTCCATGAGTAATCTATACGCGGCCATCATCTTCTGGAGATAATGCATGGTGGACTCGTCCCACGCCACGAATAGGTCGACGTCCATGCCGTTCCAAATCCCTTGACGGTCTGATGCGTATAAAAAGCTAGTGATTTCGACGTCGCACTCGTCGATGAGGGGGCACCATGGGATTTCAGTGACGATCGGCCTGGGAACGAAAGCATGGTTGTGTATGTAGACTTTTATAGAAGATTTTAAATAACATACAGCTCCTGGTTCTTCTGAACGATGCGATAATTATTGTCGCTGCCGACCAGATGCGCCCAGTTGGTGTGACCGAATTTTATCGTTGGAAGGAGTGTTTGCTATGAAATGGAGCGGTCAATTTACGCTGCGTTTTTTTTTTGGCAATGACTGAATACAATTATTTGAAGACCACTGGACCGTTTTATGAGCAAGAGGGCGCAGGCGAGAAGAAGGCGGGTTTACTAATCGAAGTCCCTGTCCCACTCCGGGAAGCATCTCATTGCAACTTCGATTTCCATGTGTGATTCCGGAACAACAGCGGAGGCCTATCCTCAGTTGAACAGTCAAGCTCGGAACAGTGTCGACGGGCTTGCCTGGATCACGATCAGTTGGTCTCCCGTAGGCGTTGATTGCTGGAGGACGTAAAATCGCCCTTAGATCCAGGATTAGGACATTGAGAGTAAATTCGATGAAGAAACTGCTTCACCGTATGCTTCATTGAGGCCGCTGGATGAGGGAATCAGGTTAGACGCCGACCACCACAGTCAGTGGATGATTTCCGCCAAAAGTCGGTGGAATATCACCTGATGTAATCAATGGATCCGTATTCCTTCATCGTCGGTGGGTGTGCTATCAAATCATCGCGGTGGAGGCTCTACAACGAGCAGTGTCAGAGGGACGGGAACGGAGACAGACGAGAAGCACGGGTCGCTTACCTACTACTTGATCCACTTCTCCATCAATTGCCTATTTCGGTTTCCCCGTGGTTGCCTATGGTTTTTTTTCGCAAAGGGTCGAGCATGCTGTGTCAAGAGGTCCAGCGCGTTTATCGCCGTCGATGTAGTGAGTCTGAGCTACACGCAGCCCCCCGCTCAATTTTTGATTCAAGTTTGGGGAAACCAGATCCGCTGTAAACTCAGGACCCAAAACGCGACGGCGTCAAGACCATGCCTAGTATAAATTCTCCGGGTGCATTTCTGGATGAGTGTATCCTCTCACCGTTTCTGCGCCCGGTCTCGATGTGCCTTCTTAGACGGTTGCGTTGCCCGAAACACGGAATCTGGACCTTTGTTGTGCGGCCTTGCCCTCTTCAACTTGGGGCCAGCTGCCCCAGAGCCACCTTGGACATGGGTCAAGGCTCTGAAGCAACTCAATACTGCCCGAACTGTGTTAGGAGGTATTAAAACGTCAGTCCCCGCCTGTACTCCAACAACAAGGAACTAATTTTTTATACCCAGGACATCGAACCACGTCTTGCCTCTCAGAAAATACGATCTCTCAATCAGGCCTCCTTAATTTCTCACTGCGCTGGCGCCTTGAGCCGACTCCCATTTCCTCGGCGTTCGTTTCGGCCCTTTGCACCGCATGCTATCCGGTATCATCAAATTCCAGTATGATCAAATTCATTCATTCTTCTTCGCCATGCAGTCCTGATCCGTCTCATAGCCAACTAGAAGCATCAACACACCCAATATAATCGTCTCAATATAATCGTCTGGGAATCAACCCAGACTCCGACTCTCTCACTCTGTCTCTTGCATATTTTAAACGACCGCTGTATCGCAACCACACCGCTGTATTTCCAGGAAATGTAAACCACTGCAGACAGCTTTGTACCCGTAATCTGTAATACTGTACACCACCCATATTCCGATTACACTGTAACTTAAACTACACACCATCTCTATAAATCGAACCTATTCTCGTTGAAGTTGAAACGCTGAAATTGAACCACCAGTTGTTCCGCTGGAATACTTGCAGGACAGATGTTTTCTTCGTCATTGACAAAGTAGATAAATAGTCTACAGTAGTAGATACAATGTACTCCAGAGGTTACCAGTCCAGCTTAACCACCGGAATCTGCAGATAACAAAAGATTGCGGCGGGTATACGGATGCACAGACGCATGTAGACGAGGACGAGTTTTTCGTGACGGCGCCGATGCAACGAAATCGTCTTGGGAATCTTCTGGATACGACTCGGTTATGTGGACGACGAGGCGGAAGAAGAAGTCTGTGATTAGCGGTTTCTCGGGCGAAGGGATTGGGACGAATGGGACAGCATCGTTCTGGATACAGCGCAGAAGAGGTATTGGGTTTGGGTGCTGTCGCAACTCATCAAAGAGGGTGGAAAGGGCCTGCCAGTGAACTGCGGAAAATTAGTGCGGCTGTCAGATGGGTGAGCTATGTATGTCCCACATTTCGTAACAGCATCGTCAACATCTGTGACCTCCGAGAATTTCTTCACGGTTTGGGCATCAAGGAGTCGAACTTTCCCCCGATGAATGCAGATGTTGGACTCGTGAACCCCAATTATGAGTCCCTTGCTTTGAACCTTCGCGACGGCAGCATAGACAGCGGATCGGTCTCTGTATTCCACTCGTCGTTCATCGCCCGCGTGCTCCTGCGCAGTTGCGATAGTTGTAAAGAGAGAGACAAAGAGAAAGCTCTTACAATCATCAGTCCAATTATTTCTCCGTTCCGCACGATGTGGCCAAGGACTATGATTGTTATTTACAATCATTCTCAAATTCGCAAGAACTGGGAAATATATGAAACTAACCTTCAAACGTCACGCCCAGACCATTGAGCAGTCGGTGTCCTTTGAGGAAGTTAATCGGACCGATAATAAAGCGTAAACAATGGCGAACCTCTCATTTGAAAGTCTACAAACTCCCGCCATCGGTCGTTCCACCCGATTGTGCAATCCACTAAGAGATGGTGAGCGATTGCCTCGCGGTCCCACGGAGGATTATCTTTGACCTATTCTACCGTTCCATAGTGCTTCTCGGTCCTCCGCGTTAATGTATTTGGTGTAAACGATATCTTCCTCCGGAATCTAACCAGATGTTAGATAGGAGGACAACCAATGTGAGGATGGTCAAATACCAGCGGTGCCCACGGCGAACAAGAAATTGGCAGTATCGGCTTTTCTTTGTAGTGAAGACGATAACTTCCGTCTTTGCGAGTAACAAGGTAAGCCCAATTGGTTCGGCCAAATTCGATACTCTTGACGAGGTTCTGGTCGTCTTTGCGTGAGCAAATCAAAGCCAATGAGTGGAAGTGAGCGGCCGCACCGCTATCTTCCCAAGATCGCGGTAGAACGTCGTCATGTAGAGGTTATCTGCTTCGGGATCGATGCCAAATTCTATGTAGCCCGGAAGCTTCAATTCCGGCGTTTGGATGACAAGAGAATGGGGGCCTCGCTCAAAACAGAACAGACGGCCTTCCCAGTCATTGTCGCTACCAACATAGAGTGTGACGTTCTGTCTCCGACGCCGGAGGCTTACGACGTCGGTCGGCATATAGAAGCGACGGGCAGTCCGAGAAGGGTTCTTTAGCGCCCATCTCGAGTCGTTGTCAAGTACAATCAGAAGCACAAGCTGAGGTCCGTGATTGTCAAACCAGGTCAAGCAAATGTCAACAATCTTTTCAGTTTCTCCCAACGACCAACTCCGACTCTCTCCGTAAGGCATGCGTCCCAAACCGCTGAGGCTCCCTACAGCTGCCAGGCTTACTTCCAAGAGACCCCGTCTGTTCGCCTGTCTTGTGACTCGATTTTTCCTCTGTTGTTTTACCATCAATCTTTGCACCCACGACTGCGCCACACTATCATCAGCTTGGATCCCGGAGGCTGAGAGAGACCGCTGCGTACTCGCGGGCTCTTGCTGTAGACTCTGGAACCTAAGGCAATGCATCTTAACCCAATCTGTACCGTAACATTTTTATGCTGGCTTAATTTCGACCCAATGATCAACAGCAAGCTATACGGTGCGTCGGTAACCACCAGGCCAACACCAGGCTATACAAAGCGGCCGCGTGTGCTCTTCTCTATTTGGTCAAAATAAAATGGGTGTCACGCATACCGAGCTCAGAACGACCCTGTTCGACCATAACCTACTTGCGCCCACTTCAACTCGGTCAATATGTGCAGAGCGTTTCAAACGTAGGTAAAAGACACACCGGTATAAGTGCTCTGCAGACGGATGGAAACTGTATTCCCCGTCCTCCGTTCATTTTTTGCGCTCCTGATCATGTGCATTTTTAACAAGGCCGTCTGTCCGTCATGTAGAACGCTACACTGGGTCAAGACTTTTACCTGCAGCCCGAGATATGCATATGTTCCCTGTCCCACGCGTATATTCAACGACGGTCCACCCAAACCTATATCCTGCCCCAACTGTAGACGATAATAATGTGCGCGGTTTTTCTTTTTCGAATTAATACACTTTGACGCGTATTCATAGATCCTCCCGGTTACGGTTCTAGTTTCTGTATAATCAGCCTCTCAAGCGCAGCGAAATTGCGGAACACATTATTCTACCCTACGAAAAGTCTGAGCTGCATCTCTTATGTATGCCCTTTTCTTGTTTGCTTTACTTGGTACGACAGTTGATCTATACAGATATATTGCAAATAATCTCAGACCCAACAATACTAAAGCCCATTATCTGTATCCCATACTCTACCGCTGTATCTTCACTGTATCCCCAGTATCCTTGTACATACCGAAACAACAACGTTAACTGTGGTTCAACTTTTTGTCAGAAAGCAGTGCGCGAAGTATGTACTGATGTAAGATAGGTGTAAGTGGTCTATCTAGATGTGCAAGAAGCCCCGGAAAGTCCAAACGAAGACAAGGAAATATGCAATGTAGATATAGTGGAAGTGGGGTATAAACAAGAGAACGAAAGAGCATTGAATACCATTACTCTACTTCGACTATCGAGGCACCGAAGGTATCCTCTCGCTCGGGCGCTAACATAAGGAGACGGGAGTGTATCCGTCCGTGTGTTACAGGGACTTCAGTATATGCAGGTGGTGCCTCCTTCTCGATGCTACGGGACAGGTTCGAAAGAACAAAGCTGAAGGCTTTCGAACTTTGCTTCGCGGTTGGCGGCATCGTCCCCATATTACTGGTCTTGGCCTTTCCCCGAGTTCTTTTGGATGCTTCCTTACGGTAACGATTGGTCTTCTCGTCTTCCACAAGGAGCGGTGACCGTAAATCAATCCCCCTGATAACCAAGAGTCTTTCGGGCGTGGGGGTCCTGGCAAGAATCGTGGTCTCTGGTTTCCAGAATTGTGCGGGAAATCCGCATGTCGGCCCCATGTATTTGAACAGGCGATTGAGCGATTCCCAGTGGAATCTCTGCGCGTCCTGTTCGAGCTGTTTTCGCTGATGGGGGGCGTAGAACCTGATGTCATGGATGTCCAGGAGTCGAACCCGTCCCTTATCCATCAGGATGCGCTGGTCGTCTATTATTCCTGTGTGAAGCATAAAGGCTCTCTCCAGCTTGGCAAAAGCAGCGAAGACAGTAGCACGATCAGTCTGTTTTTATTATAATTGAAA
The DNA here is from genome assembly GCA_029449255.1 of Mycena polygramma. Taxonomy (NCBI): domain Eukaryota; kingdom Fungi; phylum Basidiomycota; class Agaricomycetes; order Agaricales; family Mycenaceae; genus Mycena; species Mycena polygramma. Next base: position 410,510 of record JARKID010000078.1, on the reverse strand, counting down.
ACTAAAACTGAGAGCAGCGGCATTGTGCTTACCTGTCGGAGAGGTCGCGCCGAGCGGGAAGGCTCGTTCATAACTCCATACAGGATATCACCCATGAAGATATGGGCGACCAGTTCATAGGTGAGATCCATGCCGCGGAGTGCCTTTAAAGCTCTAGTCTCGCGCTCCATGGCTCTCAGTGCCAGATCTATCAGCTTTGGTTGAATACGCGTTTATACCATACCACCAACAAACGCACCGTCGCATGCAATCTGAAAATCGACCTCTTGACCCCGCCAAATCGCCTGACCGTATCCGTGATTCAAAGCTAACAAGGAGGTTGGCTCAAGCTCTCTCATGTCCACCCGCGGAGCCCATAGAAAATCGCAAGGAATGCGATAGTGGTCTCTGGCCCTTTGAATGAGACGTGGTCCAGTTGGCCGGTCGAGGAGGTAGGCTGACATGTCGCTATGCTCAAAATCTATAGTGTTGAGGAGAAGTTGCTGGTGAAGTGTCAGCAAGTGGTCGGATTCCAAAATGCAATGTGCACACAATCTTTTCCAACCACAGATAAGTGAGCCTGTGGTCGGGCTCATCCTGGGGGTTATCTAATCCGATCGCGTTGACGACGATGAGTTTATGGTACTTTGTAAGGTTGAAATTGGGTAGAAGCTGCGTTTTAGTCGTTACATAGACGGATTACGAGTTAGGCACCTTGTAATTCCACAAGATGAACATATCGCCAGTGGTGCCCCGTTTTTCGGGCGGGACCCGTCCTGAACGTATTGGGATTGTCAATGAACATTTCTAGGGGGGGATGCGCGCACGCACCGATAAAGGCAGTAATGTCCCCGGAGAATGGCATAGTCGCCCACTTACGCCCACTTACGCCCACAGAAACCTTGAATCTGTGTGGCGATGTTTGCGCCCCGACCGGATTGATTCGATCAATCATTCTCTGTTTTTTGCCAAATAGGGGTGGATCCATCGCTTCGCCGCTATAGGCCATTCTTGCGGCTCGCTTATTATGAGGCGCATGTCTAGCATGTCGGGGAAAGTTTTGGCCTTGACCGGATTTTCCGTTTTGCTGCACTGGCGCTAATGAATTTCGATGCCCGCTGTATCCATACAGTTGCTGAGACGCCCACGGCTCTTCTAGAGGAATACATAAGATGTGCGCGCAGGCGGTGGTATGCTATTCCAAAAGTACCTACCGGGATGTGCCTCCTTCAACAGTTTCGGTGTCCAATCTGCGCCAGGGTCTGGTACTTGAAGCTGTCCGCTTGTCCGATGCATCCTGGTGCACACTCCCAGTGTCAGCCATCCGGCTCAACCGTCGTGAACAAACCTCGCAATGATGTACTCTGCGGCTATTGTAAACGATGAGAAAGGTATTTCTCCTGCCAACATTGCTAACCGCCAGCTATTGACGACGTTGATGATCGCAGAATCGCCGAAATGTCTCATCCACGCACGACGCACCAAGGACGAGATCTTGCCAGGCCACGGATCCACTAGGCTCAACATCTAATCACGATTCAAAGATCGTCAGTGGACCGTTGACAAAACGAAAAACTTCCACGTTACGAGAAAAATCACAACACTACATAATACCTAATACCTGTCGACCCCTCAACTGTATCCTTACTTACCTAGAAACGGCCCCCATGTTCGCCGCCGCACTTTTTGTAGCTTTATCAGCGATGTTGCACAGAGGACAAAGATCGATGAACATCTGCGCCATCGGCCATGTAATAGACGCCTGCATACAATACATTAATTATAATTGAATGTGAAGGAAGGAAGCAACGAAACATACAATGTTCATTCTGCGAATTTCCATCATTACTGCAACGGACGATGCATGGCCACGGTGCGCGTAGACCAGACAATCGTAGATTTGCGGCTGAACGGGAAGGCGTTCAAATTGTTGTCCGTCCATGCCCGACATGCTATCCTTGTCCGATTTCTGGCTTGCCGAAGGACGGTCGAGCGAAGAACGATACTCTTTGAGCATCCGAAGTTGGTCCTCCGGCGAGGCCTGGAAGAAGGGATCCCGCGGAGCGACGATGAGATTGAGTTTGTCCGACCCAGAAGAAAGGCGATGGCATGTCGCCCAAGCCCGGATCCTCGGGGACAGTCTCGTAATATTGTTCTTCGAAAGACAGTTCGCGAGGGTTGCGTATGTCTCCGGTAGCAGAGACGCCGTCTCTCGGAGGTCCGGCGTGAGCCTGGAAAAGAATTCCTCGAGAGTCTGGTCGAACTCCTCCCGATTGGGCATTTCAGAGCTTTGGGTGCCGCCTATGGATTGCAGGACAGGCCCGGGAAGAGGAGCGAAGGATGGATGGGACCAAGGCCTAATTCGAGAATTTTGAGTTAGATCAGGGAAGGAGTGCGAGATGAAAGGCTGCTGTGGTGGAAATGAACTCGGAGCAGCCGGCGCAGGCAGCAGAGCGAGCGGCGGTCCTTCGGAAAACGCGGCTCTGTGTGGATACGGTGGGATGGACCTATCTACGTCCATCGCTCTTGAGTCGGACCTGGAGGCGGACGAGATGTTTTCGTTGACGAATGGACGATTATACGAAGGGAGAGTTTCCACTGGTCCAGAAATATTCGTGAACATAAACGAAGCTGTTTGGGCCTGTGTGTTATAGGGGATGCGGGACGACGACGACGCCTGCGTTTGATCAACGGGAGGCCGGGCGCGTTTCTTTGGAGTGTAGCGGCAATCGGTTACGTTGCCTTCACGACAATATTGGCACACCGGAGCTGCTCTGTCGCACTGGGTTTCACGATGAGCTAACAATCGCTCTGAGCCACTGAGATTCAACGAACCTTTAAATTTGACTCGCGGCATCTGCAGGACCAGGAATGAGTCAGATAAAATGGCAGGGATATAAACGAACCGATCGCAACGAGGAACCCCTCTATGAGCTAGGCAGAGTTCTCGTCAATCGAAATCATTTTCAGCGCAGTGGCGACGCACCCGGAGTAGGTAAAGGCGTATATGTACAGTCAGTGACAGGAGTCCATCGGCACTGATTGCACGTAGGCAAGATACGATCGCACTATCCCGCTTTGTGTAAGGAATATTTTATTCGTATTTTTTGGCAGGACCGACCTTCAGATTGCGCAGGCGGCAGGAATCGCATCGAGCCTTTCCTCGCCGTGAGGTCCAGGCCGAGTCTGCGGTCGCAGCACTATTATTGTTACTTGCGACAGCACGGCCACCGTCGTCAGAAACGTCGCCATTTGAGGCTCCTTCGTCTGGCGATTCTGTCATGCTCTGATGCAAAGAGGCAACAGTAAATGGAAAACAAGATCGATGAGGGGCTGGGAAGGAGTGTGAGTTATCTCGTTCCACTGTTCCAATCTACTCACAGACCTGGATTGAAGGTGGCGCGAATTTAGATACCGTTAGCCGACACGATGCACCGCATGCACTTCGTGGCAGTGGTACAGATATACAGCCGCAGAAAGACGGATCTAGGGCGGGCAAAAGAGTGTATGAGTGACTGGGAAAGGATTTGAAGTGGAAAGAGCAGACCAAGGAAGCGCGAAGGACGCACCGAGTGAGTCGTGGCGAACTTACTAGTCTGTCACATCAACGGAAGTCACGGTGATGGCAAAGAAGCATTCCACAACAAAGGAAAGCGCCCGACACAGCCTTAACAAACAACTTCTGTTTTCAAGCCCGGAAGTCCCCTGGAGGCAATTTGTTAGCCGGTTTTTCTTCCAGCTAGCATAACTCGATCGACGTGAAATTGCCCAGGAAAACAGCAACTTCCGAGCCGGCATTCGGCGATATCTCCGGATATGGTAACCTAGTTAGCTGACAGTCTGTTTCGGCTTCTCGGTCCGAAGGCTGCGGAATCGCCGAAACCAGGTTTCATTGTGCAGTTCCAGCTCTTTTCTGCATGCAGGTGATGCCCCAGCAATGCATCGCAATTTCTCGCCAAAATACGACTGGCCGGTACAATTTAATATCGCTTCGTGCATCTGAGAGAAGTTTACTCTAAAGGAATGAAAGCCTATTAATTGACAAGTGTCAGAGAGTTGCAACCCATTTTGAAATTCCCCGAGGACACGTTTGTAGAGAGAATCATCATAACGGGGATCTGACAATTCAGAAGCAGATGCGACGCTCCATCTGATTCTGGCGCGGTCGCGTGAACACGAATCTGAAATCGTTCATGGCAAGGAGAAATGGAGAGGGAAGCGGATAAGGCTGGTTTTGTTATCATTGGAAGTGTCCCGTAGACTCCTGCCATATACTTACTCTCATTCTTCTTGAAGTTCATGCGAACTGTTGCACGTTTCTTCACTGTCGGTTAGATCCGAACACTGCCGACACTGAAATCAGATGCCTCTCTTCGAAGGTTGACATATCCGAGCACCTCAGGCCATCCTCTTCTCGCACCAACTCTAACGATTTGGGTGCGTGCGGCGTGTAGGAGCAAGCCGCGTCTATAAAGATCCAGAAACACTTAGGCATCCGGGCTTCACACCTCCCCTCACGACCGTTCCAATGCTAGGATTCGACCTCATCCCATTCGCCCTCCAGGCCATCTCCGCGGTTTTCAGTCCTCGTGTCGCGTTCTACGACCCCACCAAGAACGGAGGAGCTATGCTTGACAACGGTTCGCCTACCTTCATTCCCGCGGATAAAGTTGACACCCTTCCCACAGCCGGAGGTGGAGGCGGCGAGCCTCTCAATGCATGTGTTTCTGTTTTCGTAGCCAATCCTAAGCTGACTGGATTGCCAGGTTATCATCTCCGGATTAAGCTCCCCTCAAGTTTTGACGGACGAAGGAATTTTGCACTATGCGCAGGCCATAGGGTTGTAAGTACGTATCATTCAGTTGTACTTGAGCATGACCCTCTCCAGCTCGTTTGAATGTCTCACCATCCATCTCGGTTCGTCTTTATATTCAACCAGTCCGGAGTTTGACCGAGCATATTATACTTGAAGGTGACCCTCAATCCGCTAACCTGGGCGATGGTAACGGCTGGGTCAACCAGACTGTTCGTAATCCCTGCTATCGCCAGTTAATTTATGTGACCTCCCAATTAACTTCAGATGGAGCTGCGCCAGGACTATGGTGACGACGATCTAGGCACTTGCCTAGAGAGCTTGGTCGGAGGTAAGCGCTGTATGCCAAAAGGGATAAATTACACGGGATCTTAAAAAATGCATACAAGGCAACCATTTCAGGTGAGCCTGGACGCTCTGACCGAACCAGACCCCTGAACATTATGCAGGGTATTCCGACAGAATGGGACGACTGCAAACAGTGGCGCGTTATTTCTGGCGTGAGTCTCACATCCGCATTACGGCCTGAGATACACTTCCTTGTTTTCAGTGTCTCGCAAGAGGAGGTACGCTGAGCTCCAAATTAACCGCGGCATCGAACGAAACCCTCCACGCAGGACGTATTCGAAGGGCACACCATCATCCCGGACGGTTACAACGAGGGTCCCTCGTTTTTTTTCTAGGTTCATTGTCCGGCAAACTCACTTACTTCAGGCCGCAACAAACTAGTCACCAGCGCCGTCGGTGTAACATCGCACGAAGCCGTCACATATTCCACCATTGCGCAGAATTTAACTGGTCTACTTCCGGCAGGATCTACTGGGTGAGCGAAACTTCGAATTCGAATTCAACATGCGACTTGCTCTAAAGCACGTCCAACCGTTCAGAGTGAACCATGGTTAGCCATCTTTCCGCAGTCCTCTTGATCCCATGTCAACCAAGCATACAGGTATTGCGACCGATGGCATAACGGTACTTTTGACCGTCACGATCGTCTAACGAATCACGACTGCGACTTCTCTTTTCAACAGGACCGTTGCAAATTATACCAGGAATATACCACCGATTCTCATACATACATTTCTCCGAGCTCATGATTAAATTAAACGACACTGTGAATTCCTCGTGTGCGTGTGATATCCCAAGAGCCCTAAAATTGTACCCGCCCAGTGAATTATCCATAGAACGTCGTACAGCCCGGGAGGAGACATAGCCGGCTGCGGCGTGCGTGGGCCACAGAAGACAAGTTGTCGTTAGCCGAGTTGTCGTTAGCGGCGCCTAGTCATGAGAAAGCACCCTTCGTATCCCGGAACCTCAGCAGGACTAAGCGTGTCCCGCCAGCGGCCTGCCAAGTTGCTATTGATATTGCCAACAAGATATCCGCGGTAGATCCATTTCCCTCGGTCGTGGTCCACCTGGTTGAGTGATAAGGAGCGGGGTTGGAGCGGATCGGCGATAAGAGGATGCAAAATGGGAGTGGCAAGGAAGAGGGTTGTTGGAGTGGGAGAAAAAGAAGCACGTACATATTCCTTACACAGGCTGATGAACCCATCGCAAGGTCGGACTAAAGGATATGGTTAACGTAAATCACAGTAAGTAGATAAATAAATTCAATACCCCGACCGACAAGGTTGAATTGGCCTTTTGGTTTATTGTGAGTAATCAAGATGGCAGAGCGGATTCAAACGCACCCCACGCCGAATGTCCCTGAGTAACGTTAACGAGCGGGAAAAAAGGCAACCATGGAATGGACATACCTCGCCCGTGATTATGATGTCCTGGACCAGGGCCGTAGCCTGACTGTCGTCGTCGGGCGTATCTGGGGTGGGCAAGCGTTCCGACCGGTAGTATCGCAATTCTGTCGGACGGTTAGGATCGCGGACTTCCAGTCCGTCGCGCGTTTCGACTATATGTGTCCCAGTGGGGAAATATGCCCGGAGAGGGTCGCCCGCAGATAATGGTACAGCATCAGCGGCTATATCGACGACCGGTCCAGTGCCCACGACAAAGTGGTGCTCGCGAAGCTTCCACGTTTGCCGGTGTCGAACAATGACACTTTTCTGGAGAATGGGCGGTGGTGCTCCTTGTAAAAGGGCGGCATATGCAGTGAACTCGGTGTACTGGAAGCAATAAGAACCATAGGGTAATGAACGATAGGTGATTGTGCGCACCGTAAATATGCCTTCCCATGTGCCTTCGACACTAAAGGAATAAAACGCACAACCGATCAGAATAGAATTGAGAACATAGAACGCCGCCGAGATTTATCCCTACCTGCCGGGTCGGAAAGATTGCGTGAGGCCGTTGTCGAATTCAGGTCTGCTGAGACTGAGACAACGCCCCAGTTCATATTCCCATTCGTTGCTCTCGGGTTTCGTTGGCACTTCAAGATGCGAGGAAAAGTCGATAAGCTTTGCCTTGAGGTTCACAAGGGTGAGGAATGAAAGTATCGCGGGAGTAGCCAGAGGGGGGGTTTTGAGCTGATGCTCTCCGGAATAATGGACGGTGTGAGTCGGAGGCTGGGGCTGGGGCGAATCAGGCCGAAAACCGACCCAAGAAGGATCTGTCAACGGGTATTGAACTCGGTTAGAATAATGGACGGTGTGAGTCGGAGGCTGGGGCGAGTCGGGCCGAAAATCGACCCAAGAAGGATCTGTCAACGGGTACTGAACTCGGTTAGTGCGGAAATTTGGACAGCGGAGCCACGACGCACTTTGTGGGCGCCCAGCGCATAGACCTTTAATACATTTAATACATTCCAGGTCGAGTCATCGTCGATTGCATAGTCGTCTAGAGAAATCGTCAATCATGTGAGACTCGGATCCAAGTACCCACTTGCCTGGCCGAAGAAGAAACCAGAATAACCACATTGCAAGCGAAGTGTGGTCGTTGTGCGGGGGCCAGTCAACTTGGTGAAGAAGTCTTGGCCGCGAGGGTAAGTGCTCATCGAACAAGTACCCCCGTAGCCAGTCGCCCATTCTCGCATAATCGCGAAGCTGCCGCTCGTTTTTTCCCGCATTCTCGAGCATCATGAGATACGCATGGAAGAGCAGTTCATGCACGGAGTCGCCGTCGTCCGCGGACCCAGGCCTTGCGCCAGAGTCTATCTTCGCCCGGATTCTGTTGAGGACACGGAATCGGCGGATAAGCTCGTGTGCCAGGATTGTGGGGGAGGATGGATCGATGAACCGGCGAGACGATTCACCGACGTCAAATTTGGCTGAAAATATCCTGGCGTAGAGATACTGGTTGGAGGTGAACGAAAGCCGCGCATGGATATGGCGATTGGCTGTTAGCAACGTCACCAGGCTGGACGGAGGTCCCACGAGAGTGTCCGTAGCGGAGATGAAGGCGATGCGCTCAAGAATTTCATGGGGTATCGTATCAAGACCGGTCATCGATGGTGGAGATGGGCGAAGGAGACAAGCAGATATGTTGCCGCACTGCGTCCATGCCGCTGACATACGCCTTTCTATATTAGGCAATTTAAGGCCGCGGGCCACTTAATCCGGCCACCGTCCTCGAATGCCTAGGAATAATGTCGATAAAAGTTACGGACTCCATCTGCAGGTCGACTGTACAGGCGGAGCCCATTTAGTTTTCATCTCTGCCAGAAAGCGGTCACGTGCTGCTACGCGCTATTTGCTGGCCGCCGACGCGTACCAAAAATAGTATCCAGTGAAGACACGAGAATTTCGAACGGAGAATCTTGCACACAATGTTTTTTGTAATATTCCAGTTTGAATCAATTTATCACTGAAGATATATATCATTCGTTACGCTGCACAAAGCTAATAGGAATTATGGTACGGCTAGCTGCTATTACTTATCATAGTTGTAACTCCTCCGTCTTGCACAGGCTAAATGCTGCTTCCCACTCTGCCGGCTCCGAGTCGTACCCTGTCGGTATGGCTCTATATCTGCCAGCAAAGTTTTGGAAGGAAGTCACTGCCAGGGTAGACAAGTTCAGCGGAATTTGGGACGGTGAAATGAAGAAACCGACTGTATCCTCGCAGTAATGTTGTACCCAAGCCAGCGACCTGATTATCTTCCGTGAATACAGACTGGACGGGACAAATCGAAGCACTTGCGGATTCCCGTCGAAGTACTATCATTCCGTCGGTCAATCGAACACGTCCGGTGATCTTGAATGCCCCCCATGCGGCAGCGTATTGATCTTCCGTCTACGAAGTGAATCAATTTTACTGCGCTGTCCAAGAAGGCAAGGTAACTTACCTGCCCCACAACGATCACATCCACTGCAGTCTTGAGATATGCCGAATTCTTGTTGGCCTTCTCATAAAACCGTGTACAGTTAGACTCGTCAGAGACTTCTAGCCCACCCTAAATAACGATCAGCATTTCAGCATACAATGCAAAGAGCCAACCACTCACTTCCTTCTCCACCCACGAAGAGGGAAACCGCGCATCGATTCCTTTCGGGCAGCCAATTTCGAGGCCGTTCAGAGTTGGCTTTTCTGCATAACATACATACTCTTGGAGTGTGATATATAGCGGTTGTCTACAGAATACGTCCATGGTCTCCGGCGCCTCGGGTTCGTTCAGCCAGTGTTTATATTGATTGAGACATGGTACCTGGGAGGATCTACGTCAGTTGCGGTAGCATCGAAATGAACGAGAGAGAAAACGAACAATGGACGAGCCTTGCCAGCGGCCCGAAAGTGATCCAGGAAAGTAGGGCCCCCTGAGGCAACGGGTCAACGAATCGTCGGCCGATGGGTAGTCCCCAACGAAGTCCCACGGTTCAAACCGTGTCTGGCACTCGTTAATGAAGTGATCGACGTCCTCGCGGCGCGGACCTGGTTTGCGCGGCGCTGGAGCGGCGGAAGATAAATGAACGGGGAACATCGGCTTTAGAGTGTCCAGTCGCGTAAAATAGCAAAGAATGGAATAAATCGGCGCAGATGGGACTTGCACTGTCCGGGTGCCAAAGTACTCGACCTCTCGAGAAGGGAGGGAGGGCGGTGGGTAGGCTCCATGCACTGAATTGTTTGTCGGATTTTCTGGCATGGCAGAAATCGTCCGAAAGCACTCTCCTTGGATGCTTGACAACGGATACTTCGGAGGCGAGGTCAATTGAATCAATTCAAACGGCGGGTATAAAAGGAGGTACATACCCGAAAAGCCGCCAAGACGTAAGGCCGTATTCTCTCCATCACCGACTCGCGCGTGGCTGTGGACTCGGCTCGGACGGATGCTGCCAAAAAAAAACGCGTTAGTTCGAATATTGAAGGTTGGTATGCACTTACCCTCAGTTGACAACAGCCACACCAAGGCGATTACCAGTGAATTCGTCTCGTTGCACGTCGGCCATCCATGCTGCGCCCCGTCAGTTAACCGTTGTTGGAGAAAGAGAAGCAGCAGGTCTGGAAGCCCCGCCCACAAGAGCTGGTCCACGTTCATCCGACGGGGTTCTTCTGCCCTCAACATAACGTATGCGACCCACAACGCGTCCGTGAAGGATGCAAGGTCCCCGTAGGATCCGCTCCCGCGTTTGAAAAGCTTGAGGGCCAAAAAGCGGCGCCGCATTTCCGTCTTCGCGTGCGCGGGCAAGAGGTGATGCGCGTCCACAGGTACATGAAACTTTTTGGCGAACAGGAGGGCGTGTATGGCGGGGGTATCCAGCTGGCGGCGGAATGTCTGGCAGCACAGAACGAGGCTGTACCACTCGCGTGGTGGTCCGGGGGCACCGACGGCATGCAGAACGATGTCCCGAAGCACTTCGGGGGAGGCGGACAGTAGAGACACGGCCATGGAGTCGAGCCAACCCCCTTGCCATCATCCCGCTATAAGTATACGGACTCTCAGATGAACGGCGAGGTGCGACGTAAGCCAGACCATAGCCGTAAACGAAAAAATTGGATCCTAATGGAGAGCTGGTTATTGATCTCCGTACAGCTTGTAGCTATCCGAACGCGCCAATCGCCCGGGACCCTGAAGATCAGACGGGCCTCGGACGTCAACGGCATGTACCGGCGTGTGGCTCGGATGACGACAAAAGAACCAAATGGATTATTTAAAAACTGAGTTCAGCACTCTGTAACTTATGGCAGTGTAACGCGTTTCCATGAAAATTTGATGCTTGTATGCTGTTTATATTGGTCTTGGCGCGTCAACACCGTCGCCGATGCACGCGCTCCATGATGGAGACCCAACAGGGCAAGCAGCGATGTTGAATGCGTGGCAGGGACCAGCAAAACGGCAATGCCACAAGTCGGACCGGTACCGAGACAAAAAACATGGTTTCGGACAACACATTGGCCACCAAGTTGTCTGTCAGAGATCATGAGACGACTGCCATGTGGTGGATAATAAGTACCTTAAAAACTTGCAAATGACACTCGTTCGGCGAAATCCACACGGATAGATTGTCAGACTGTAAAAGAGAAATTAACTTGCGATAATGTTATCGTGTTGTGCCACGCGTCGTGGAACCTCTCCGCCTCCCGGCGGACCATTGGGAACGGAGAAACCTGCGAGGCAATCATCAGGGCCGCCAGGTAAATTTGTATCTGCACTCGCTGGCTGGCACGTCACGGTCGAAGATAGACCGGTTGAATTCGGGTGTCGCTGTGTGAGAGCACGGATCGGCTCGAGGACCGGAGTTACGAGTGCGAAGACATTTGAATGCCTGACGGAAATTAAAAGCGGCAGGTTGGAAATGAAAGCCACGCGATGCAGCCGCCACGGTGCGGCGAGGAAAAATACTTGAGCAACGGCGGGTTTGTCAACATTTACAATGTCAGAGGCCATGGCAGTGGTGAAAATAACAGGCGCGCGTTTATCGGGGTATTTGCTGTACATCCAGAGCCACCAGGGACTAAGGCTGGCATGGGATAAGAACATCATGCCACTACTAGCAATCTGCTCGCCCATCTTGCGCCCGTCCCGTTGGAAGGCATTTGGCCAGTCTCCATTCAATTGAGAGATTCCAGGGGATTGGCGGGATAAAAGGAGGATCAATCGAGGCCTCAGCGAGCATTATACGAGTGAGGTAAAAAAGAGTAAGCTGTGGCAAGAGCTGAAGCTTGAAAACTTTACATAACTGACCCAAAACGTGATGTGTTCATTACATAAGCTGGAACCAAACAACGACAATCCCAGTTTTCTTCTTCCACTTCATCGATGGCCGCCAATATCACCAAGCTTGAGCAGCACCTTGCCTCGAGGTCTTACGTCGAGGGGTAAGTGTCTTTCCTTTTCCCCTCTCCGTGATGATTTTGCTATGGTCCGTGTTTCCAAGAAGCGACTAGACACCGCTGCCAAAGAATGCCGACAATTTTTTATACCTAGCCTTCTGATCCATTTCCATCGTCTCATACTCTGTGTGGATGGTTTCTGATTCCTTTTCTCCAGATATACGCCTTCCCAGGCTGATGTAGCCGTCTTCAAGACGATCTCATCACCGCCCAAGAGCCCCCACGTCGCGAGGTGGTACACCCACATCAAGTCATACGAATCTGAGTTTGCCTCTCTGCCCGGCTCTAGCACCGCCGGTGAGGCCTTCTTGGGTGGCTCTGATGCCCCTGCCCCCGCTGCTGCCGAAGACGACGACGATGAAGTCGATCTCTTCGGAAGTGACGATGAAGACGACGCCGAAGCTGAGCGTATCAAGGCTGAGCGTGTCGCGGAGTACACCAAGAAGAAGGCGGGCAAGCCCAAGACTATTGCCAAGGTCTGTCAATTACCGTCAAATTCGAGTCAAATCTGATACGAGTTGTTATCTAGTCCGTTGTCACTCTCGATGTCAAACCCTGGGACGATGAGACCGACATGGAGGCGTTGGAGAAATCGGTCCGCTCGATCGAGAAGGACGGCCTTCTCTGGGGCAACAGCAAACTCGTTGCTATCGGATACGGTGCGACAATTCCTCCGTTTCTTGAGCGATTTGTGCTGACGGTTACCTTGATAACTAGGAATCCGTAAACTCCAGGCAAGTCCTTGATCTATATTGTATCTTCTAGGTCTGACCCGTACGGTGTCTAGATTACCCTCGTCGTTGGTAAGAGTATCCATCCCTTCAATTTGTCCTTTTCTGATAACGAGCTTTCGACAGAGGATGAGAAAGTTTCTCTCGACGAGCTCCAGGAGCAGATCGCCGAGTTCGAGGACTACGTCCAGAGCACCGATGTCGCGGCCATGCAGAGTACGTCCACCACTATTTTAATGCGCCGCACTCATCAACGGTGCTTCGACAGAACTCTGAGTACTGTAAATATAGTCCTGTGATGTCAATCGTGTATCCGAATGCGTTGTGAATGTGCCCAGATGTTTATCCACGTAGTTGGTCTCAGTCTGGACTGTGATCGGGCGGGCAACTCTCGTGTGTTCATTTCCGACAGTTCCTGACAAACCTCCGTTCTTCAACGGAGATAACGCCCCGATCCAACTTGGTTTCTAACGTCCGTTTACTCCAGGCGCCTCCAGCTAGTGACCCTAGGGCGGACAGGCCCGACCGTTAGGCCTGTACGTACTACGGGCCTATGCTCGCGGGTTCCCAGCCTCACCGGGCCCAAGACCAGGTGCGAGTCGTACACTTAATAACTTTTACTTTGGCAAGGCTCGGTACGCATAATTCTTTGGCACCGCGTATCATTGGCTGTGACTCGATGATAATACATATCTTAGTAGGTCCAGGTCGACGGGACACACCTTTAATTGTTCTGTCTCGGTCAAGATATCAATAAGGTTACTTCGGTGATAAAATGGCTAGCTCCACAGGCTCTCAAGCATTCCCAACTGAGGAACAACGGGGGATACAGAGATCTGGATCTTGATGTCGAGTCCGTCAAACGGGGGACCTCAATAGAGGAGGCTCCGGCGAACTGTGTGCGGCGATCTTTGCAAACCCGAGCAACATGTTGTTCGTTAACTTCGGGATAGCGCGAACGCCTTTAAAATGCACTGCGTGTTGCAGGTAGATGGTCAACTCAGTCCCCAATGCTTTCCTCTCTTGACCATGTTCCTCACGACGTCCTGCAGCACATTGCGCTTGTGGGTGCCTCACCTGGTTCCGCACCACCAATGGATCTCTGTTGTCTGCTCGCCACATGTCGGACCCTTTACGACGGTCTTAACATACATTCCAGTCCTCACCTCTATGCCGCCATCTTTAAACTGAAGTACGAGGCCCCCACCATCCGCCAGCACACAGATTCATCCCTAGCCTCTGAACTCGTGCAAAGATGTCGGGCGCTCCGGCGTTGTCATCGCTTCGACATGTCTCTCCCTGGTCTACGACAAGACTTGTGGACTCTTTTATGGATGGCAGTCGAGGAGGGGCACTGCGTTCCCCTCTCCGACGCTTGCTTTTCCAAATTCATCATTGAACTGGCTCAATTCTATCTGAGAGAAGATGTGCAACCTCGAGGAGAGATCAAAAGCTTGGTCATTTGGTTACTTTGCCTCGGTTTGTCACGACGTAGGCAGTTTTCCTGTCTGGTCGCGGACCCCATTTGATTTAATACCTAGAGGACATCTTGTCGCAGAATCCGGAAATCCGGAGTACACTGGTCGCCTTATTACGTCCCTTCGTTTCCAACTCCGCGTCGAGGGTACCACCTTTTACCTCACTACCTCCTTATTCCATCCCGCCCCTCACAACTATTTTGCCACTTGCGCCGTTGCACGTGGAGGACCCCGGAAACGAAGTACTAATGCGCTATAACGTTCCAATGTGCTCACCCCATCTGCCTTCGCCTTCGGATGCCGCAGTAATTCTGATATTCGCCCTCAAGGAGGCGATGCCCCTGCAGGTACCGTACCACGTCCCGGCGACGCGCGCCATCGCCGCAGCCGAGAACCACGTGGGGCCAACAGCTGAGGACTACGCCGCTTTCCAGCGCGCACTTACAGTTTTGTTCTCTGATATCCGAACGGCGTTAACTCAGTCCTCGGCAATTTTGAACTTCCTTGATATTGATCCGTGGATTTCTGAAATGCTCGCTGTTCCTCATTCTGTCGCAAACCACGCGCGCCCGGTGTATATTCCCGGGTTGCTAACGGGAGTTTGGGAAGGCGCGATGATGGTAGGCCTAATTTGCGGAACTCTCCAGTGCAACTCTCATAGTTCTTTTCAGGTTTCCCGCGTTTTCTTGGGAGCCCTCGACGCCCAAACACCCCTTCCGCCCGACTTTCTGTGCCGAACACCAATACAATGCGAATTTTTGGAATATCACTGTTTCTCCCCAGCCCGTTCACAAGATGGGCCCGCTCCCATTGACAAATTGGACTTGGAGGTAAGCCTTGTAATACGCTTGGCATCTCCAACTTTATGAACAGCGCGATAGTTCGGTCTCAAATGTCCAGTCGGAAACTCTTCATACCAGAAGTTCAATCCTGGGGAAGACTTTCAACATGGTCCAGCCCGTCCTATATCAGACCATATTCTCCTGGGCCAGGTATGTTTACCTCATTCCACAGTGGCGCCTTGATTTGACCGCCGCTAGACACGACCAGACCACGAGGATGCGTGGGGGTCTAGTGGGTACGATTTCGTTGGAAGAGTGCACAAGGACGGTCTGATTGTGTTCACTCGACGACCCGTGAGTGTCCGTTTACCTCTTCTCAAACCGTCAAGTCCGACATTCGCGTTAGAAGAATGATGAATCCGAGACCTCTGAAACGTGGATCTTTGAAGGTCGTCTGCACTATGGAACAGCCTTTGTTGGCACCTTCCGATCGTCTTCTGACGCGTCGTGCGGTGTTCACGGTATTTTCAGCATGAGCAAACGAGCAACAGCAACTATGCAGTAAAATGTAAACAGCTATCAGACTTGCTATATATCGTGTGCACATATCACCCCCGACGTGCGAATATGTTACTCAACGGTGTCGTACTGTGCTCGGCCGAACTCGTCTCACCAATCCTTCGTAGTCCCGTCTTTCCGGTTATTTCCGTCGCTTAATTCAAAAACTAGTGGGGAAATCAGTGGGCACCCCGCCTTTGCCGGGGTGAATGGCACAGCACTGAGCGTGTTGTAACTCTGAGGCTTCTGGACTGCACGAGACAAATGAACGCATGTCTTCGTCTTGCCACAGTCACTGCGGAAAATAAGATGTTTTGGCTTTGGCATCAGGAGCGTTTGCGGGCAGCCTGAAAGCTTACATTTTCCGGAGTGAGTAAAGAGCAATTTTGCGTGTTGGATCAACGTATTATTATTGGCAACAAGTACCGTTACGTCGTATCCAGTAACATAAAGACTCGACGAAAAGAACACCTTGCTTTCGGGGATGCTTGCGGTCCCCGCTGTGTTGAGTAACATAGAGCTGCCGTTGAGATGAAGTCGCCGCCAACAATTTGCCCAAAAAAACATGGAGTCTGTTCTTGGCACGAGGCGGTGGACTAGTGCCACGACGGCTGCTATTGAGTCCAGCCCGGGAAAACAACACGGAGAACGCCGAGTACTGCATGGAAAATAGACGTCGCTCATGTATAATCGAGATTTGCATAGATATGCGACGTCAATTTTTTTGACATTTAGAAGTTCGATCCGCTCGGAAAGTGCCTGAGATTGATAACATTCAGTTCAAACGTTGTACAAATTTCGAGCGACAGAACGAAAGAAACAAAACAGGGCTTCGCGTCCGGTTTACCGCCGCGATAGGTCACGGAAGAATAAAACACGCGGTGAACCTTTTTTTCTGTGATTTTAATCAAAAGGCCTCATTACGTCGTTCCCTCGAACGTCAGTGGCGAAATTACTGGACGTCCCAGGCGTCCAGCTGGGGATCTCGAATGTCGACGTGTGGCACCAGGGTTTGAGGGTCAGCTCCTTCTCGACGACGGAGGCAAAATGTTCCGACTATACACCAAACTGTTAAGTTTCTGCTCCGCACGGCAACAAGATCACGAACCCAGCCGTTTCGTGGAAAGTTTTTGACCGTGTCGGCGATGAGGGTAGGGTGGATAAGGTTTGCGCGGCTAAAAAAAAATCCACGTAAGGCACGGCGGGAATGCGAGGTTGAACGGGGCCGTACATGCCAACATTGTCTAATAGTGGAGATGAGGATAGAGGTTTCAAGTAACATGCCAAGGACATACCAAGTATTGTAGCGAGCTGGAGGGCCTGACCTACTTCGCCGTTAGCACAGTGTTGAATGCTGAGCGTGAATGATTTTAACCTAGGGCCGTGATATTGCCTCTGAATGTGCCATCAGATCGTTTCTTGCTGAATATGAGGGAGCCGTACCCTTTGACGAAAATATCTTGGTGGCGCACGATGGCGTCGCAAACACTGTCAGCCTGGTCTTCCACACCACCAAGCTGGAGAATCAGGTCACGCGCAACGATGGCGCCCTTGAATTCGAAAGACATCTTGGTCGTGGATAGGTATTTCTCGGCGGTACCTTTCGAGCTTCAGTTGCCATCGATCACTTTGCGGTAAAATTTACCAATATCGTGCAGCAAACACGCAAGATAGTACGTCTCATTGTCGTAAGTCCACTCCGGAAAATGCGTCTTGACGATCGCCGCACCTGCTCAAATGAGTGAGTGAACACCTTCCACTAGTATACGCCGCGTGGAAGGGATACCGTATATGTATACGCGATTACTGTGATTAAAGGTTTGCTCGTCAAGTTCCTTCTGCTCGGGTCGTCAGATGCGGCCGGAGATACTGGATCGGAACGCACCTTGACGAAATCTCGTACATGATTGACCAAAGGCGACTCTGGCAGCGGGAAATCCTTCACGGTGAAGAGATCCTGCTTGGGATGTTCTCCGCTCGCAGTGGGATGATTCTTGAAGAGGACATCAGAATCGCGGGGAACTGCTGTGAATCCATAGTATGCAACGTTGGGGTCAGTCATGGTGGTTTCGGTTAGAGCAGCCGACGTTTCTGTCAATGAGTCGGTCACACCCGGTTATATATGAGACGGACCTCAGCTGATCAACATGCCGAAGATATATTTGGACTTCCAGTTCAACATCGGCCATTTGCGCCATTCGTGGGCCCATGGGCCGACGACACCCGGGAACTCAGCGCGCGCGCGCGCGCCATAAAGGCGCGGCCAGTTGACAGAACTTCCTTGGCAAGCCAATGGCAAGCACTAGGTTTTTGGGCCGCCGGCCCAGCTTGGGCCGCTTCGCTGCAAGGACGTCGCCAAACACCGCAGGGATGCGCAAGTTGGAGCGGGCCGCCATGCGAAACATTATGTATATGAAGCCGGTGTTCCTGGTGTCTCCGCCTCGCGAGTTTCAGAAGGTTTCGTTCAAAAGTCCGTGAAATTCAAAGGAAAACTCGCTACAAAAGGCCGCCATGGAATGGAAGTTATATTCTCAGTAGTATTCCGCGACGGTCAATGCTAACCGACAGGCATGTACATGCCGACCTCGTTCCCCATGTGGCGACACTGGCGAGACAGCTGTACAGCTCGTTTGAACAAGCCATCGGGAGATACTATTTCTCAAAGCAATTTAAATCTGGTACGACGTCTTCACCCAATGAACAGCTGTGCCCATAAATAATTACACTGTAGAACCCATGGTTTCGACCGCTCAAGTTACCAACTCGAAACCAATACATCGCCGTTGATACCGTTGTTGGCTTTTGACGTACCCCTCCATTTCCGACGTCCGTGCACTTTGCATGTGAAGCACACAGCACCCTGTAGCGGGTTAGCTGCAAACTTCTCGATGATAGCCTGAGACCGTTCCGGCGGAGCTCGTTAGCCAGGGTACTGCTGTCCATCATAACACCAGATACAGTGAAAATGAAGCTCAAGTCCAGTGCGGGATGCAAAGCTGAGGGCTTATGTTCCGTTGTCTCTCCGTATTCAGGAACCCAATTCTATGAATTGTACTCATCTCTGTAGATATTTACAATTGCTAGAGGTTCAGGAAGTCCCACATGATCTTTCCCGCCAGATGAGATCTACTCAAGCCGAAGCTCGATGCCATTGACACAGTTTTAGATACAGTAAGTTCGGGATGAGTCTAAAGCGCTCAAGTATGTCCGGCGCTCAGCCCTTCCGTCTCGTCTGTTGCCAAACTCGAAATTAATCATCAGGTTCGGAATTTCAACGAAAGGTTTAGTGGAGGAAACTCTTGAATCTTGAGGTGGTCGGTAATCACACGGCGAAAACAGATTGCCTCTTGTACGACCGAGGTCAGATTCATGACTGAGAGAAGATCTGAAACGGAATACATGGGCGATCGAGTCAATGGTTGAATCCCTTGCCTTGGTCATCCCGCGAAGTGCACGCCTCGAGAATAGTACTTACCTGCTCACTAGGTCATTATTGCAAAATCCGAAGGCGGAAACTTCGCATACTACGTAGAACTCCTCCGCGTATGAATTGAGTGAGTGTACTAAACAACCTTTCAGCTCCCGATCACCGGACGCATCATCGGAGACTCGGAGACCGGCCATGTAAACATCTGTGGTGTCGTAGATAGTCCAGCAGTATCGGAGATGAGCTTTGGTTTGTGTGTTAGGACAAGTCTCCACAGGAACGCCCGATCACTGTCAGTAATGATAACGAGGTCATGTTTAACATGCAGCGAGCGGCTTGAATCGGGCCGAACATGTTGAAGATGATTGTTCACTCGGTCGAGAAGCAACCAGCCAGCGGTTTGTTCTTTGTATACCGACTGTGGGTCCCCTGGGCACCGAAGAGAAGCGGGCCGTCCAAGTTCGTTTTTTCTTTCTTCAGATACCCTATCAATGCTGCATGCATGTTACTACTGTTCACAAGCTCTGTCACAATATGAGAGAAATCTCAATAGAATCAATGTTCTCCCGCGATCAAGTCGTGTCCTTCACTCATGAGTTGTCCTTCCGCCGGGAATGAGAATGACGTCGACCTGCGCCAAGTTAACGGGAGAAGTGGTCTCCCGGAGATCTCCATCGAGTTCGAAGATGCCAGGTCCGTGCCTACTAGGACACAGGGTCCGAACCATCCCGTCGCGGGACGGGACATTTGAACTAAAGATAGCGATTGACGAACGTGCATTTACAGCCTCTCCACGCGACGGATGGCGGGCGCAAGAATATTTTAGCAACAGAGCGCTTAATCGGTCTTCGCCGACACACTCGAGATTAGTTCCGTCGTCCCATGCAAACCTCAAAGAAGAAGAGCGATCACCGATGTTCGCCAGAGCGTTTCTGGCCCCACGGATCATTTCGAAGTCCAAGCGCTGAACGTGATACGGAGGGAACACGAAGACCGAACGTTGGTATATAGCTGCTCCAAAAAAAACACGGTGGACACTGGAAATGAATGTCTCGATGACTCGAGGCGGAAAAATGTTGAACAGGGTGCCATAGGTCAACCCTGGCTGTTCATTTTGAAAGCCCTAAAAAAAATAGAATCGGGGATAGCGAGCAGGTAGGTAGGTATTATTACACGGCAAAGATGCGACGATCCCGGGCATAGATTACGAGTCGAGTCGTGCAACAACTTGGACTCGTCGGTACCGTGACCCTGGAAGAAAAGAAAAAAATTGTCAACGGAGGATGCTGAGTTTCTCTGCTCCGTGTTTCAAACGCCGCGGACGTTTGCCTTGCTATTTTCGCGTCGCTTGGTTCTGTCGGGCTCCTGGGGCGGCATTGGCTGCCGCGACATTCCGACCGCTAGCCGGGTGATCGGACCACGATGTGCCGGGCATCCGGGCAAGTTCAACCATCCCCGACGGCGATTCTTTTCAACTAGATGCCTGGTGGTTCCCGTGATACTCAGCGCCGGTGATTGGAAAGGTGGTCGCGATACAGGCTTTGTGGGAGGTCAGGTTGAACATCCCGCCGTGGTTCAAACCGCGTAGGAGTCTGGACCAATCAACGGTTACCGTGATCTCGAACGGGCGAGTTGGGGAGACAGGATTACTTGGTTTGATAAGCTGCTCAGGCCTAACGTTCATGAGCCTTGTCATGAGCTGGAACAATCCGAAAAAAATGACACATCAGTTCAACCGAGGGAAATCGAGATCCAGAACCACGATTTTGCTCCATTCGATTTTCGTCAGGCAAGGGGTGCACGGTATTGGTACGGCGGCGTACCTCGCTGGTGGTAAATAAGACCGGTCAATCAGCTTCTTTGTCTCTCGTTGACCGACGCTCTGACGCGACGTCGAAGCTCGTATCTCGCTAGTGTCTCGCTTGTTTTATGCCCCACTTGTATTCGCTTATCGCATCAACCTCTCGAAGTCGATCGACCATCGCATGCGAATAACTTTCCATCTGCGGTATACCACACGCGTAGATGGTGCAGGTTCCGTCTTCTTCTTAAGTTTGCGAACATGATTTTTGGGTGCAACCTAGGCTATTGCACCATGGACGGAGAGAGTTCATGCGAGAGCTCTCGAAGGGAGGGTCAAGAGTTAGCATCCAGGCACAGCGAAAAAAATGGGGCCTGTAGCCTGTTCCGTCCATCCTGTCCTCGGGCGACCATATCGGTCACAAAACCCGAAAGAGCCGGGCACAAATACATACGCCAACGTCCTCGAACTGGAACAACCCGAAAAATATGATTGCCTGGAGGCTTCAAGTTGAAACACCCCAGATCGTCAGAATACGGAAGGCGTTCAGCGCGTTGTTCTACATAGTACAAAAGACACCGAGGTCAGTGAAGGATGCACAGATGTACAAGGCAAATCCCGGGTCTACTAGTAGCCCTTGTCTGCAACGAAGGCTCCTTATCTCAACTCCAAGTTTGTGGGTTGAAGCAATCCAGAAAGGAAAGGAAATGGGTGCATTGCAGGTTTGCGACAACAGGCTTTCGTGTAGTTAGGCTCTTGAACACCAGGGAAGATGCAAGCGATTCAGGCCTAGGTTGTAGTCGACGGCAAAGCGCCTGTCATTCAACGGTGTAAAAACCATAAAAACAGCTTCAACCACATACTGTGAAGACGGATGAACTATCGACAAAGGGTTGAAATACACGGCGACTGGTGAGTCCCTTGGTGCACGGCACCAGCCTCCAACTTGTCGCGGCCTTATGTGAACACAGTCACGGTGTTGTAATCCGAGGAAACTTGAACTTCGCGGGCTTCCGAGACTATGGCCGAGAGAGCGGATCAAGAACAGAGGACGGGTACTACCTCCGAGAAACCTTATTCAGAGAAACACCGTGAGTCTATTAATATTGGCTCGTTTGCAGTTGCGGTGACCGTGCCAGCGCGGGTCGGTATTCAGGGACAGCGGAGGTTAACGGCGAGAACTTACCAGCGACGTACGCCTGTGTGGGCTAGAACTTGGCTAGAACAACCATTTTTATCCCTTTGAACCATGGCGCCGGCTTCCAGGTCTCGAATATTATACCGATCGCCTGCCATGGCCAGACATCCAATAGCAGAATGGATGGAGTGAAAAAGAAGACCCATACTATTCACCCAGGACTCAATTGGCTCGTTTGTGGTTGCGATGCGCTCGTAAATATCCGAGGACGGAGATCAAAGGTGAGAACCTTACCGAGTTAATTTCAACCAGTCCTGTGCGCTAGAGCGACATATTTCTATCACTTTGAACCATTCCTTTGGCTTCAAGTCTTCGAATATACCGATCGCCTGGACATCAGAATGGGGAATAAAGAAGATGCATACAACACTCTTAGGTAAATTGGCCGCTAATAGCACTTAAGGTTATGGTGGCGGCGGTACAAGCCCGCGGTTCCGAGACGAGTCAGTGTCGACTGGGGAGCAGAGGTACCGATCCCTCAATTGAACTATCCAGCTCAACCAAGAGCTCAAGCTTCAAGTGGAACTGTCGCTGCTGGTAAATCGATTATGGCATGGAAACGTAGTATGTTTTCGGACCTTCAGGTTACTACATAAGCGGAAAGTCAAGCCCTCAATTTCGCGTACCATTGAGCAGAAAATGAGTCGCGTGGACCACATGATAGTCGACCAGTCCGACTTGTGCCAAGGCTCGGGTGAGGCGCAAGTCTCAGTAACGAGACCTCCGATGAGCAATGGGACGACTATTCACCGGTTTTGAGGCGAGAGCCGCCAAGGCTAAACGCAAAGTAGCACTCACCAGATCTGAGACTGCAAGAATCCGACTCAGACAGTGATGCGTCTTGTTTTCCAACTGTGTCCAGCGACTTGTCCAGACCGAGACAGCCTCAGAAGCGGCGAAATCTAAATCTAGTCCTAAGTAGTTCGTGAGTATGTACTTTCAACCAAAAAAACTCCACTTGTGATCAACTTGTAACAGGACGGACATCAAACTTTGAATGAGCGAACGCATGTTTGGAGGATCTTATTATCCATTAAGCCTCTGATCATCGTATCAGAATATCAGAACGGGGAAGAAAGAAGACGCGTCCAACACTCCACACTCCCAGATAGATTGGCCGCTCGAAGTTATGGTGGCGGGCGGACTGCACGTCCGCGGTTCTGAGACGACTCGGTGTCGACAACCCCGTGAGGCGCGTGTAAAATCCAGAAGACTGAGAGTCCAAGTGGACGAAGATGGTAAATCATTGTCTGGTATGAAAAGAACAGAATTTCGGACCTTCAGACTATGCACTGGGTTTGGGGAACGCAAAGTGGCGCTCACCAAAATCGGAGGGGATCGGCGTGGACCAACATCAGTGTGGGCAGATTTGCGAGAATTCGACTCTATCTGCTGTCGCGCTGGAGTTCAATATGGAACGAAAGATTTTGGGACAGGGTACTTCACCATGATGTTCATTCTGGAGTCTTTGGCCGCTGCAAGACAGTTGGTGGTATAATCATCTTTCTGTATAGGATTCGCTGAAAGACGGTCGACAGATCAGATTTGGTTGAAATTGAGTCGTGGGTGAACGAGATACGATGTGTTAACTCGACGACAGTCGGGCTTCGACAGAGATCAACCTTGAGGATGTCGGGCGTCATTTTATACATAGAGGCGAGATTGTTTTTCATCGCTTGAAGTTGTACTTCCACTGCTTACTTTTGTTTAGGAGAACAAAAGTTGGAATTCCACGTTGAAGCCTCCACCAGTCGGATGGATAGAGTGACAGGGACCTCCAGAATACCTACGGGACATTCACCTCCCGAGGCAGAGGCCTATGTTTGTTTACCCGCAAAGTGATTGCAACGGTGTGGAGCGGTGCCGTTATCGTGCGGGCTCGCCTCCCCGGGTGGGGACGTCGATGGTCGGACGATGATATGTTCCGCGCCGCCAGGGTTCGGGCTTTGCGATTTGAGGTTGATTCTCGTTGACTGGAATATTAATATGAACGACAGCACTTGCTATTGACAGCTCGACTTGAACTAGTGCAAGACGCGGTGTGCTGACCGACTGCGCAAACTTTGTTGGGGGTACCCCAAGGATCAGCGGCGAAGATGGCTCGCGTTATCGACTAGGTAGACGCGAACGAGGGATATTCGTTTACTTGAATGGCAGCTGGCTTGAAGTTGGAACTTTGGGTGGAAAATATTGAAAATGCCACCCAGATGGTTGTTTTTCACCTCCCGCAAGCCCAAGACCAGAGATTTCTTCGCAGGTAAATTCAACATATGCGAATTGAACACAAGATTGGACATCACAGAAAGGAGTCGCCAACAGGTTCCTGACGGTTGACATGGCGTCGGATGGAAGGCAAGTGTGGCAGTGCTTATAGGTTGTACATATTTTATTCAGCCACTCTTGTCCTCACTCCTTCTCCGCAACGTTGTAGACACGCACTTGTCGTCTTCCCCCGACAATAAAAAGTCGTCCATTCTTTCCCCGCAATCCACCATGTTCTCCACAATAACCGTCCTCGTCGCCTCTGCCGTCGCAGCCCAAGCTGTATGCCCCCCTTTCCCCCATTTCTCTCGTGTACTGACCCTTGTTGTAGGCCTCCTCAGCCTCTGCGTCGGCCTCTGCTTCTGCAGCGTCCTCGACAGCCAACCCGTACATCCCCTCGGGCATCAGCGCCGCCTGCACCACATACCTCACCGGCCTGAACACCGACACGGACCTCACCCCCTGCACCTCCGCCCTCATGACCGCCACGTCTGCCTTTGGGCCCGGCGGCAACAGCACCGCGAGCAAGTCGGACATCAGCACCGCGCTGACGAGCATCTGCTCGACGTCCACCACCGACACCTGCTCGCAGAGCCTCCTGACCGGCAAACTCGCCTCCTTCTACTCGGCGTGCGGCCCCGAGCTCACCTCGAGCCCCAACACCGAGGTGAAGACCATCTACGACACCATGTACGCCCTGCAGCCGCTCCTCCAGGCCGTCTGCTCCAAGGACGACACGGGCGCGTGGTGCGCCACCCAGGCCAACGCAAGCACCGCCGACGCCACGCTCTCCCCCGCCGTCAAGGCTAGCGCCAACGCCCGCCGCGCGGACAGCGTCACCGCGTACATGCCCAACGCCACCGCGATCAACGACAACAACATCCTCTTCATGTTCCTCACCGCCGCGCTCCCCAAGGCGTCGCTCTGCACCACCTGCACGCGCAACATCCTCTCCGCGTACATGCAGTTCGAGAGCGCGACCAACTACGCGCCGGGGCTCGCGCAGAGCGTGCTCATGTCCGGCCAGACCGCGCTCTACTCGGGCATCGTCTCCACCTGCGGCTCGGACTTCCTCTCCGGCGCCGTCAAGGCCGCGGGCTCGCTCGGCCAGGGCACGGGCTCCAGCGGCGCGCTCCCCCTCCGCGCCGGCAGCGTGCTAGCCATGCTCGTCGGCTCCCTCGCCACCGCTGCCCTCCTGCTCTAGACTAGCGCAGACTTCACGTAGAAGAGGGCAGGCACAGGCTCATCGGGAATACCTCTCTATATTCGTTACCTATCCATATATCATATATACTTCTCTCTCTCTCCACCCCCCGGTGATACCTGGATTCTGCAGCAGTGCTAATTTCAATGGCTCGATTATACCCCATTGTCCTTTACCGTGGTGTTTTGGCCACACTGAAAGGATTTGATTGCCTGTACGACGACACTTTGAGCTCCCCCTGTAAATCGAGAAGGATGCCAAGAGAGAACGGTGCCTGGATTCACCCTTTCCGCCTCGCGCAGATATAGAGGAGTTGAGGATGGCAGATTGGCATGAATCAAATTTCTGACAACCCGACATGCGTATCCACGTGGCATCTACTCATGAGAAAGGGGAGTTTATTGGAGCAGGGATGCGGAGTGCGGATTCGGGGAGAGGAAGAAACAAGTTGTTATTATCGTATGGCCGTCATGAGAATCCGTAGTACGGTACAGCGTCATACGTTGTTCCTGCCAACAAGCTCCGACTCGCTCGCGAGGCCATGACCGGATTGCATCCTGTGGCACCGAGTCCAGGGGCGGCGTCGCGGCGGAGAGTGCGCAGGGGCCTGGGAGTTGTGTTTCCCTGCGTTGGGCCAGAGGGCGTACCGCTACTACCGTTTCCAACTGGCGCAGACGCATAGCCACCCCCAGGCGGAGGCGGATGCAGCGGCAGCATCGCTGAACCCGCTGAAGCTGCTTAAGCACGTCTCATCAGTCCCAAGCGACAGAGCTCGAGAGAGAGAGAGTGACGCACCAACATCATCCGCCGACCCGACAACTCACTCGCGCTCCCTCGCCACCCTCTCAAACACACCCCGTCTAAACGCCTCGAGCTCCCCTCTCGCGCGCGCCACCTCGTCCGCCGCGCCGCTCAGCTCTTCGTCAAAAACAGCGGCCCGTGCGCGCGCCGCGTCGATGTCTCTCTTCAGCTACGTAGCAGGTCAGTACGAATGATACAAAGGGAGGGAGGCTAAGCCAGGCAAAGAGAGAAAGAGAGGCAGAGAACGAAGAAAGAACTCACAAGAACCTTCCGCGCCTCCACATTCTTATGCGTCACATAGCCCACGTGCTTCACCAGCGGCGAGACGCTCCGCGCCTGGTCGACGCGCGTCACGGCCTGCTCCGTGTAC
This sequence comes from Mycena polygramma, assembly GCA_029449255.1. NCBI lineage: Eukaryota > Fungi > Basidiomycota > Agaricomycetes > Agaricales > Mycenaceae > Mycena > Mycena polygramma. The sequence continues at coordinate 383,886 of JARKID010000078.1, read as the reverse complement.
CCCTCGACCGCGCTCGACGCCCTGCGCTCCATCGTGCCGCTCAGTGCGCTCAGCCTGCATGCAGAACGCGTTTAAGGTCTTGTTGCTGGATAGAGATGGATGGAGGGAAAGTACGCACGCGTCGCTGCCCGCCATATCTGCACCGTGTGGCTTAGCAAGCTCCAAGATGGAAGATAAAGAGAGGGAAAGGGAAAGGAAGACGCACGCACCCGAAAACGCCCCGCCCCGCTTCCACCCGCGCGCCTCCTGCATCTTAATCTTACCCCCGTACAGCGCGACGTACGCCGACCGGAGGAGTTCCACCGCCTGCGCCTCGCGGCTGAGCGATTCCTGGAGCTCGGTGTGGCGCTGTTGTGCCTGTGCAAGCTGGGACTGCAGCTCGTCGTCTTCGGGGTACTCTATGCACAGCGTCTCAGAACTGGGTCGCATTGGAAGGGGAAGAAGAGGATGAGAGGAGAGCGCACCTGGTGTGGGACCGTCAAAGATCTGGCTGTACAGCTGCGCGAGGTCGTTCTTGGTCTGCTCATATTGCTTGAGTTGCTCGTGCAGTTCGGAGCACTGCGCATGGCCAGTGGTTAGCTGTGAAGAGAGCGAGAGAGACGTGCTAGTACGCACGACGGCCTTCGCCTCCCCGACCTTAGTCTCGACGTTCGCGAGCTGCCGCTTGTGCTGCATCTCCTTCTCTAGCGCCTCGGCATACTCTCTGCACGGCGCTCAGTCATACAACCCTTGTGAAAGCACACAAGGAACCCGCACCTCTCTTCCTTACTCGCCTTGGCCTCGAACTTCTCCTTCCGGCCCGTAAACTTCGCCGCCAACCGCCTCGTCATCGAATCGCGCAGGTCCTTCCGCTCCTTGCTCGTCTCGCACTCAAGCGCCCTGATCTGACGCACCAACACCCCTGCCTCCTCCTCCAGACTCGCAATGCGGCTGTCTTGCTCCTTCAGCGCGGACGGGACATGATCGAGCTCAGAGAGGGACGCGAGAAGTTGCGCATGGTAGGTGGCGTTCTGTAGGATGGCGTCCCTGGTGCTCATGATGGTGGTGATTAAGAGGGACTGGAGAGTGTATGAGTGCGAAGGTGTGTAAATCCTTTGGTATTAGCGAGTGCGGGAGGAGGATCACATAGTTGTGGAGCCCAGTGGAGACACAGCCTCCTTGACTGCGATAATGTCGGCGCCAAAGCAGATACCTCCGTCTGGCATAGACGAGCCAGTGAATCCCTGGGTATTTCTGAGCTTTGAGGCCAGGAGGTATTACCAAGCCGACGGTCTTTGAAACTGAGTGCGCATGGTGGAGATTCGACAAGAAATTAACACTTCAATTGATTTTCTTCTGAAAAGCGGACTGAGCGCTAGTGAGCAGGGCGCGGAATGAACGTGCAAATATGACATACCGAGCGACACCGAAAGTGGAAAGAAAAAAGGCAGGTCCGTACCCCACATCCCACAGAGCTGTAATGCATGAGTCAGACGGACCGCCACTCAGTCTGAATGGGACATACATGACAGCTACGTCCACAGAGGTGGTTGATGTCACTCTCGTGTGCGGGGTTGTGTTCGTGAAAAGCACCTGCTGCAGCCTGGTCCGCATTCTACTTCTGTTTCCATACTGGTGGGGTTTCGAGGCCGGCATGGGCATGTTGCTAGCAAGTCGAATTCGGAGCGAGAAAGAATCTGAAGCGTCAACATCGGTCGTAAGTATCTTCAGGTCCGCTGAGTAGGAGAGCTTCAGGGTCTTGCGATGTCCGAGTTGAGACCGCTGCGCCAGACTGGATTCTAATAGGACGATGATGTCGCGGCTATGTGGGCGCTGCGTTTCGAGGTCCGGATGCCATACGGAGAAGAATTGAGGGTCGCCCAAGCCACCGAAGGACTCGAGAAAGATCGGCCGGGTGACCAGGAAAATGTCGACTCAGAGCATCCAAGCAGGTTGTAGCGCAAAGATGGCGGTGGGGATGAGACTATCATTTCCTCATTCCCTCGTATTTGCACAAGGCAGAAAACCTCGAGTACTTACCACTGATCGCAGATCAGTGGGCTCTGGACAGATGGGTAAGAGTTACATTCGATAGCTCGTCCAATGCGTAGCTAGCTCACATATTGGGTTGCGCCGTGAACCCAGTAGCTAGCCATTCGACAATCAGCGGTGTTAGCGTGCTCAGCTTCTTCTCGTTCAGCACAAAGTCTAAGAACATATCCTCGTGGAGGCCATTCTTCTGAACCACGAGCTTCGTATTGAGGTGCTGTTTCTTGAACGCCTCCCCAAACACGACGATGTCGTCGCGCAGAAGTTCTGCACCGCCGGCAGTGATGAGTACATGCTCCGCGAGCCCGTCCACGCCATGGAACCACCCCTCCGGCGCCCGCACGGCCTCCACAAACGCGCGGTCCGCCTCGGGAACACCTGCGAGGATCTGCGCGCTCCAGGCGCAGACCGCGCGCTTGGTAAGAAAGTCACGCCCGTCGTTCTCATCGTGGGACTTGCTGTCGGCGGAGAGGTTGACACATGGCGAGATGAGGAGCACGCCGCGGAGCGGCGCGGGGAGACGGATCTCTGGGACGCCCCCGCGCGGGTGGAGCATCTGGGAGAGGACCTGCAGGATGAGGTTTCCGCCCGCTGAGTCGCCAACGAGCTGCAGGTTTTGTGGCTTGACGCCCGCAGCCGACAGGAAGTCGAGGGCCAGCGCCGCCTGCTTGAGAGGGGCGGGGAAGGATACGAAGGGGGACAGCGCTGCACAAATCAGGTCAAGAGCCATTTCAACGGTGAGAGAACATCGACATACAATAGCTAAAGAGCGCGAGGCCGACGTCGATGTTCTTCTTCTCCAGCTCCAGTTGCACATATCGCCAGAATGAGACGGTGAACCCCGCAGCAGGTAACACGAAGCCACCGCCTGAAATGACGGAGTGAGAGGCTACAAAGAACAAAAAATTGTTCGTGCTCACCGTGCAAAAAAAGCACAACGCGATCCAGACGTTTCGGACCGATCCACAGCAGCCTCGCGTCCTCGCCAAGTTCGTCAACAATCGCCGGAAGCTTGTTCTTCTTCGTCCACTGCTGGTACATGCCCAGCGTCGTACCCAAGGCGCTCTGGAGCTGCGGAGAGTTCAGACGGCGCAGCTACTGCCTGATTTGAGAACATACCTGCGGAACGCTCAGGTGCGCTATCGTGTACCGCAGAACAGTGTCTCCGACGATGCGCTTCAGGGTGCGCTCCCTATTATGTGATGCGTGGGCCGTAGTGACGACGCTCCATGATATGGCAACGGCTGCGAGTCGAATACCGGTGTGAGACCAATGCATTGAGGCGGGATACGTACTTACGAAGGGGAAGCATCTTAGCCACCATCCCAAGAGACTGTGACCAGCTCAGCTGCCCGTATTTCGATTGTGGGGCGGCAGACATGGTGTGGAGGAGACGGATGATACGAGCTCGCGAAGACCGGCGCTTGCGACTATCTGAGCTTTTGGAGCTGAGTGCCACAAATCCCCCTCGGCCAGCCCGCGGTGCGAATATTTGAATAGGTTTATATTCAAGCCAGGACGTAGCTCAATGGCTTCAAGCTCAGTAAGTAGCAAACGAGCAACAGCCGCGGGTTTCGACGTCTTTAGGTATTGGGGCGAGGGAGCGGCGAGTTGTCGCTTGGCTGGAGAAGGCGATGTTATGAAACGGGCGGGAACACGACGCTGAACCTGGTCAAGCACAGTGGTTTTGCGCAGAGGCGTCCTGTCACATGTGACGCGCCAAAACCGGTCGTTTACCAGCGCGTTGAGCCCCAAACAACGCGTGCAGCAAATCAATAATGAAAAAAAAGGCGCTGGGCGCGATTATCGGTCCACAGGTACGAAAGAGAGCGCGGAAAAGTGAATTGGGATCAGACTCAGACCACCGAATTGTGCATGGTATATTTATTATCACACCGTCATCTCCGAAACCTTCCCCGTCCAAATAGACCAGTACACCCAGCTCAAGGCTCGCTGACAGCTACGACTTTCCCTCCAGTGGAGAGCGCCCCCACTGGCACAACCGGACTCCCCCCAGTCGCAAGCGCCGCCGCGTACGGATTGCCTACAACACATGGTTGGATGAACTTATACCTGAGACAAAAGGATGGACGACTCACGATTCCCCCAATTCGACGGGGACGCGGCGCGCGAGCCTCCCGTGGCAGGCACCCCCAACGCCGGCGGCGCGTAGTTCCCCTGTGTCGGCATCGGACCAGACGGCATCCCGAAAGCGGGCGGAGGTGAAGCAGCAGGACTGTGCACACCCGGCGGAGGGTGCGTAGGCGGCGTGTAACTGCTTGTCGGTGGCGGGTGCGCAGGCGGCGCATAAGTCCCAGGTGGCGGAGGCGGACCCGCCGGTGGCGCATACCCGCTCCCTCCCTGCTGTGGCCCCTGCGGCATCATCGGTGGCGGCGGCGACGACATCACGTACCCACCCTTTCCCCCGTCCTCTGGCCCGCGCGGCATCGCTGGGCCTGGTGAACCTGATGGTAAAGACGAAAACATCGAAGTCAGTTACAACGCGTCTGTGAGGAAACAAGAGGGAGAAACGCACCAGCAGTGTACGCCGGCAGGTCGCCGCCGCTCCCGCTCCCGCTGCGGGAGCCAGAAGACAGGCTATCGAACACGTTCCGCCGGAACGTATCGAGTGCGCCTCGGGCCCTCGTCAGTGCATCCGCCGCCGCGCTCAGATCCGCGCCGATAGCCCCTGCGCGCGCACGCCCCGCCTGTAGCTCATTCTTCAACTAGCATCGCAGGACTCGTGTCAGCAACGTCTCGAGAAAATGAGGGACAGAAATCATACATTGAACATCACCGCTTCGACGTTCTGCGCGGACTTCTTGATTTTATCTGCGTAAATCAAGTAAGGCTACAAAATTTGAGAAGAAGGGATTGCGGAGGCACGGACCGTGGAACGCCATGTCAGTAAAGATGTTGTCGAAGAGCACGTCCGACATAATTGAGCTGGAGCCCAGCAAGTAGTAAGCAACATACTTATACCACGAGAGGAGGGAGAAGACGCCTCACCCATGCGCGATCTGGATGTCGCCTATGGGCCTGACCTGCGGGGACGCAATCATGGCCTGCTGGACGCACGTCGCCGCCTGCATCGAGTGTCCCTCAGCCGCGCTGAGCGCGTTGCGTTCCATCATGTCGCTCATCCTGGATGAGTTTCAGCTTCATGTCCCGCTCGTCGGATAGATAAGGAGAGAGAAAGCACGCACGCGCCACCACCCCACATATCTGCACTGCGTTTAGCAGGCTTGAACGTAAGAAAGAAAGAGAGGACGCACCCCACTGCGAATAGTCGCGCGCCTCCTGCATCTTGATACTGCACTGCTGCAGCGCAGCGTGCGCCGACTGTAAAAGATTCACGGCCTGCGACTCGCGGTTGAGGAAGCCCTGGATCTCATTGTAACGCTGTTGCGCCTGGCCGAGTTGGTACTCCAAATTGTCATCTTCGGGGTACGCTGCCAGCCCCGAGTCTCAGCACTGTGTCGCCGTAGGGCGTAAAAATTGAGGCGCACCTTGTGTAGGGCCGTCAAAGACCCGGCTGTACAGCTGCGCGAGGTCTTTCTTGGTCTGCTCGTAGCGCTTGAATTTCTCGTTCAGGTCGAAGCGCTGCGCGTTTGTGCGGGTTAGCTGTGGACATGTAGAGCGCGAGCAGTAGTGATACGCACGACCGCCTGCGCCTCGGCGATCATTGTTTCAATGGTCGCCAGCTGCCGCTTGTGCTGCATCTCCTTCTCCAGCGCCTCGACATACTCTCTGCACGGCGTTCAGCAATACAATCCTCGATAGCCCAAAACACGAACCTCTCCTCCTTGCTCGCCTTGGCCTCAAACTTCTCCTTCCGGCCCGTGAGCTTGGCCGCAAACCGCCTTGTCGTCGAATCGCGTAAGGCCTCGTGCTCCTTCCGCTCCTTGCTCGTCTTGGACTCGAGTGCCTTGATCTGGCGCGTCAACCCCGCGGCCTCGCCCTGCAGACTTGCAATGAGGCTGTCCTGTTGCTTCAGTGCGGACGGGACATAGTCGAGCTCGGAGATGGACGCAAGGAGTTGTGCGTGGTATGCAGCGTTCTGCAGGACGGCGTCCGTGGCGCTCATGGTGGTAATTGAAAGGGAGAATAAGGTAAGTCTGAGTCCTTTTGTATTGAACGAGATGTTGATCAGACTCAGATAGCTGTAAAGACACAGCCTCGTTCAGGAGATTGACTCTTGGCATTCATGCAGGCTGCCATAACAGTGAGGGCGGTGTGCTTTTGCAATTCCCTCGCATTCGCACATGGCTATCGCAGAAAGACTCGAATCGGATGGGGTGCGCAAACAAACAACCGCTTTTTGACGGATTTGGCAATTTTGCTTGTCCTCGAGATGGCGAGTCCGCACTGGACGAAAAAATAGTCCAGCCTGTTAGGTCTTCCTTCCATCGACGTCTGAGGTGTGCTGACTATATTTATTCAGGAAAACATGTACAGGCGCGCAATCACCGTGCGCCCACAAAAAGGCTGTGCCTCTTTGTTCTTTGTTCTTTTCCCCCTACCATGGCTCGCAGCCGACGTCGTCCCGGTCCTCCCAGCCAGCCTAAGGAGCCTCAACGATGGTTCCCTGACAGCGGCCAAGACATTGTCTTTGTGAATTATTCTTATAGAGGTCGTCGTGGTCCTCCCAGCCAGGCTACGGAGCGTAGAGAATGGTTCCGTCAAAACAGTGATCTATTCAAAGACTTTCTCAAGTCAGACGGAACGGTCGTCGTCTGTAGAGGATGCGGCCGCAAGGTCAACGTGATCAAGTACAGACTCGGAGGGCTCAGACCACCACAGCCGTAGAGCCGAGCCCTTTGGAACGAGCACGTCAAGATTTGCAAGACAGGCTTGTGAGTGGCGTATAGTCACAATTTTCTCGCACTTGACGCTTTACACAGCAAGACAAGGCAGGTTCAACAGCGGAAGGACATCCTTCTACAGGACCCCCACGTGCGGCTGCTCGAGGATCGAACCAGTGTCGCGAATGTGGACGTAAGATGGCGCCGACATATGACCTTGGTGTTTGGATAAGACACCGCCAGAAATGTGGCAAAGGTGCGTCCCGCGGTCACCCCAAGATGGCGGCGAATGTGGCCGTGGCAGCAGCCTCCACCCCCGCACCCGCGCCAACGCCAACGCCGCCAGCTCATGCGGAATCCCCCTCCGATGGGGCTCCTTCGCGGAAACGCAGGCGCCGGAGCCGAAGCCGCGCGCCGCGCCTAAGACGCGTCCTCTCCACGGCACTACCAGAAGAAACCGGAGACGAGCTCGACGTCTTAGGTGAATCAAGCCAAGGGCCGTCGCACACACCCATCGATCATCCCGGGTCCGGTAAGCGTCTCGTCTCCTCACTCCAACCCCAACACTGACATCTCAATCGTCGTGGGTGTGCCCCAACGCGCGCTGCAGCCCGTAGCAGCCCGGCTCCTAGGTTTGGAAGCTGAGTTACTGAGGGACGGTCTCAAAGAAGACACATCGGTAAGCTCGTTTTCGTTTCGCATGTTCGACCACTCATGCTGTGTTTGCCTTGCAGGTTGAGGAATTTACCCAAAAGAGGAGAAAGTCACTCAAAAAATTGAGCCACTTATGGGAAGGACTTGAGGGAAAATATGTAAGGCCCACCGCCGAAAACGATATCATCGATCTACGCAGCGGTGAGGTCGTCGTTGATCGCGGAAACCTCAGAAATGTTCGACGGTTTGGATTTGGAAACGTTTTGGAGTCATACGACGACGCCGAGTCTGAGAACGCCGAGGAAGATAACTGGGACTTTGCAGGGTTTGAGGCGGCGGAGAGCAGAGCACGAGCCAAATTCGGTGACGACGAGGGGGGTGGAGACGACTACGGCGACTACGAAGAAACGCTGAACGAAGGCACAAGCACCAGGAAGCGCAAGCGCTCATCGCTCGAGACTTCGAATCGCTCATCGATTGACCGGTAATACGCGTTTCTGATGAACGTGCTCCTCGACTGATTCGTTCTTCGCGCAGGATTGATGCTGGCCGTGTACCCATCAATCCTCATCCCCGTTACGATCGTCCGACTCCGGAAGGCGTCAGCGGGGCCTCAGAGGCAATGAATCCCTCGTGGGACCTCTCGACGGACGGGTAACTTTGCTTCAAAAGATCTACAAGTTCCTTAACTCATTCGTTCTCTCCAGCCTCGACAGCGACTATGAGGATCTCTTCGATGGCGGCGTCGATTGTCTCAACCCTCACGCTGCTGACGCGGACAACGAGCTGCAGCCAGACACAGAGGCGACGCATGATTTCTCGATGAGCGAGTATGTAGCCCTTATTGACCAAAACTGCCTTACTCATCCATTCATTTCAGCCTCGACGACGATGATCTATATCGTCCCGATGGCGGCGCCGATCTCAGGAGGATCGCGCGCCCAACGGTCTGGCCCCGCAAGCCACTGAAAAGCCTCAGGTGACGAAGGCCTCCACCCAGCCGACTGTGGAAGCCGGCAACGAGCTACAGCCAGACACAAAGGCGACGGATGATATCTCGATGGCCGAGTATGTAGCGCTTAACTTTTATTAATCAGAGCTCCCTTACTCATTCGTGCTCTTCAGCTTCGACGGCAACGACGATACGGATCTTTTCAATGATGGTGTCGCTCCTCATCTCCGCCAGGAGGATCGCGCTTCCGCGCCTCCAACTACGCACGACAGGCTGCTCGAGCTGGGGGCCCCGGAGACGAACAAGATCGATTTGGCTAGCAAGCTCGAGCTGGCAAGGATCGAGCTGAAAAAGGCCGAGTTGGCAGACAGGGTCGAGCTTGCGAGGATCGAGTCAGCGAGCAAGGTCGAGCTCGCGAAGCTCGAGCCGACATTAAAAAACATCGATCTCGAACAAATGAGATTGAACAGGGAGGACGCGGCCAGAGTCGCGGCCAAAGAGGAGGCGGATGCTGCGAGAGTCGCAGCTAAAGAAGAGGCAGCCGCAGCCGACTGGAAGCTCAAATGGGCCCTGTCAGGGGAGGCACCGAGCGCGGTGAAGGACGCCGCTGAAAAGTACCTGATCAGGCTTTTCGCTGCCTAAATGTCGTCTCCTTTGTCCGTGCTTTTCCTATACAAGACGTCTGTACAATGTAAACTACCAATGCTATGAATCGCTCGATTTCTCCTCGTCCCTCATCTCAACTTCCTGAGTCTTGTGTGCCAGACTGTCAATGTTGCACCCAACCCTTGAGCTTGAAGTAAAGTCGTGCATCGCTGGAACTGTGCGAGGCTGCGTGTTGCGTGCGGTGAAGCCCGTAAGGATATGAATCAGAGAGCAACATATATAATTCATCTATCTGCGCGCAGAGGGAATCAAGAGCCACGTCTCATGTCATATCAGGCTGCAACCTCCCCACTACTGTTCGATCGCAAGCTCGGACTCGCCAACCCCCGCTCAGCCCGGTTCTCCTCGACCACCCTACTCGGCGTCGGAACATTAATATGGATGTTCCCCGGCGGCGGTCGCTGCTCAAGCGGCACCCCCAGCTCGACCTCCTGGACCTCGTCGCCCTCCACACCCTCATCGTCGCCACCCTCCGGCAACCCCACGATGCTCCCGCGCTCCCCGCAAGCCCGCCCGCCGACCGCCACGCGCGCCACGCATGGAACGTCCGGCTCGCCGTCGCATTCAAGAACAGCGGCAACAAATACCGCTAATCCAGTGCCTGGAACCACTTCCCCCCACCGCATTCGCATTCGCGCGCGGCGGGTGCGTCCCCGCCTCATCCTGGCTCAGCGACGTCTTCGCAAGCTGCAGCACCTCCCCGTCCGAATCATACGAATCTGACGACGACGAGGAGGATATCTGCGCATTCCCATTTGGCGAATGCGGCGGCGCAACCTGCGCCGGCGCCAGCCGCTAGTGATTATACGCAGGATCCGCGCCGCGCCGCGCTCGCGCTCGTAAATCTGGCCGCCGGGGAGGTAGCTCGCTTGCAGCGGCCCAACCGCCCCGGGTTCGCCGCCGCGTTGCCTCTCCGCTGCTGCTCGCCGCCTCATCCTCCACGCCCGTGCGGATGCCCAGCGCATGCGCGCCGTCGTCCGCCAAAGAGCAGCACCGTGAGCTCGACGACCACCAACACCGTCATGCGCAAGATATACGCGCAGAGCGCGACAAGGCACGACTTAATGGAGGGGTACAGGCTGAGGGAGGAGTGTTTCAGGAGGAGCGACATCTTGAGGCTAAAGGTGACACCAAGCGCCATGGACATACTGAAGGAGCAGGAAAAATTCCGACTCCTTTGAATACAGAGCTGATGATAGTCCCATGGAACTGCGTCAGGGTCCTGAACGAGGTCAGCTGAATAGCACGAAGAAAGCAGAAGGCAGAGATAACACGCACTCGTACGAAATGATGCCCACGGCACCGTTCAGCAGACTTTCCCCAAAGATGATAGTGTACAATTTCGGGTCGACTTTGTACTGACTGAAAATGGCGGTGATGGTAACCGGGTCAGCGTGGACCCGAACTTGAGGCACTCAACCAGTCCGAGGTCTCGAGGGATTCATGGCTAAGGAACTCATGAACGTACACGAGAATTCTGGCTGCAAGTGATCAGTGTGCGTCGCCTCCCAGTCGGCGCCACGTACCCCACTCCCACAGCCGAGATGAATGTGCCCAGGACCGCGAAGGTGACGATGGAGCTAAAGTTCCTGGAGAAATTCTCCTGCGCCCCCTCGGTGTCGGTTAAAAAAATACTGCGGATGCGAGCAGCACCGAGGCACCTGCTTGAGCTTGTGCCCCGAGTTCAGGATAATTGGGGGAAGCAATAGGTTGAAGAATAACGTGTGTTTGAATGTCTAGCAGCGCGTTGGTGTCGCCACGGCGGAATTAGCGCCAGCGCTCACTAGCATCTCCCTTATCATCGTCCCCGGCGCGAGTCGTACTATCAACCCCACCGCCATCCCAGCGAAAATGAAGACACCAGTCTCGTGTACAGCGCTAATGGCAGCTTCACACGCGCCCGACAAGTTCCTGATCCTGCTACCCTGGAGAGCCAGGCTCTAGGCGGCCATCGTCTCGGTGGTCGCGTTCAGTGCTTTCGGTATCGGCCGCATGCGTGCGTCATTGCGCATCCCGACGACGATGGGGACGATGACCAGTCACCAGAAGACAGTGGTCGCGATGAGCGTGTAGAACCATGGGAGGCCGGTGAGCAGGTACATGGCCTCGAAGGAGTATCGGACCAGGCCCGCGGGCGTCCAGTTCGCCGAGCGCCTGGAGGTGCCCGGATTGCAGTGGGGGTATGGAAGCGATGGTGTGGAGAAGGGTGTCGGGATCAGACAGTAAGTTCTCTGATTTCGAAAGCAGGTCGTCCATCCTCAGGCAAACGCAGATCTCGCGCGACAGCTTCAGTAAATACCTAGAGAGAAACACGATTATTATCACCTACATCGAATAGGAGTATATGCTCTTGCCGCAAACGCGCGTTGGTCAAACACAACGTTGGAATTGACGCGGAAAGGGAGACGAGAAAACGTTGTACCAACTTGTTTGTTCTGGACAATTGGTTCTGGATGCCAACAACTATACTAACGACCTTCAGCGGCTTGCTTCGAACCCTCGTCTGCATAACGCCTGTCCTCGACCTTTACGCTGCTGATGTTCTTGTATCTCGTCAAGCCGCCTGTGAATCCTTGCGTTGCTCATATTAAAGCTACCAACGAAACTGGCCTACATTTTTCTCAACAGCTCCTCGATGGGGCTCATCTCGTGCCCCTTCCCAAACTTCAGCTCGTCCCGAATCACAACTTCGACGGAATACAGCGCTATGAATACCGGCATCTTGAACTTCACTGATATTTGGCAATTTAACTTGTACCGATGTACGCGGACGCCCGACGGTTCAGCTCCCGTTTCCCCATTTCGTTCATGGGCCACCTTCAAAGTGACATTGGGCCGGGGGCCCATTGGCCCCATAGTATAAGTCCCTCGCTCTCCTGGTCCTCGAAAATCCACCACAATCATGATGTTCCTGCCTCTACTCCTCTCCAGTCTCAGCATTTCCTGGGCATCTAATCCCATCGACTTCAGCTGCCAGCCCGGGCAGAAGTGCTGGCCTTCTCCCAAGGAATGGCAGCAACTCAACACCACCCTTCATGGCCGGCTATACGTCACCGTCCCCCTAGGCGCGCCGTGCTACCTAAACTCGACCTACTACAATGCAGCCACCTGTTCCGCCGTCGAAGCCAACATCACCAACGACCTTGCCCGCGTAGGCGACTACGGCCAGACCTACTGGCAGAATTGGGAGGCCTGCGGCGCCTCAGCCTGTTCACTTTCCCCCACAGCGCCAACCTATCCGCTCTACACAACCTGCTCGCTCGGCCGACTGGGAGCATATTACATTGACGTCCGCTCCCCGTCGCACATCGCCGCGGCCATAGCTTTTGCCAAAACTCACAGCATCCGCCTCAGCATTAAAAACACGGGCCATGATTACTTCGGCCGCTCGGCGGTACCCAACTCGCTCGCACTGTGGACGCACAACCTGGACTCGCTTTCTTTCGACGAGACCTTCACGCTGTCAGGCTGTCCCACCAGTACGCCCAAACTAACGAACATCGGTACGATGGGAGCGGGCGTCATCGCGACGGACGCCTACGTCTTCTTCAACGGCCAGCACAAGATGGACATCACCGGCGGGTACGAGGAGTCGGTCGGCCTCGCCGGCGGCTTTGGTCAGGGCGGCGGCTTGGGCGATTTCGCAGCCTTGTACGGGCTGATGGTGGACAACGCCGTAGAGTTCGAGGTTGTGACGGCAGACGGGCAAGTGCGCGTCATCAACGAGTGCGTCGAGCCAGATCTGTTCTGGGCCATGCGCGGTGGCGGCGGCGGGACCTTCGCCGTTTTGACCAAGTACCGCGTCCAGCTGCACCCGGCGCTGCCTATCCACACGTACGGTCTCCTCGCCGAGTTCAGCGCCGAGGGCAACGGCCTGCGCGAGATCCTCACCGCACACGCGGAGAACCAACTCGCCTGGTCGCAGGAGCTGGTGACGGGAGGCGTGGACTATCTCGTCAACGGCGTCGAATTCAACGTGGTTCTGCCCTTCGCGGACGATGGGTCCAAGCTGGCCGCGCTGGTAACGCCGTTCGTGGAGGCGGTGGGCAATTCAACGGAGATCACAATCCTCAAGAGCAACTTCACCTCGTACGCCTCGTACTTGGACTACACCGTCTTTTCCAAAGCCGACGCGAAGGCCACGGAGCCTCCGGGCATATCGCAGCTGCTCGCCTCCCGCCTCATGCCGCGGTCCCTGTTCACGACCAACGCTTCGATCGCCGCGCTGGTCGACGCTGTGATCCACGGCATCACGACGGCGCGGGGCTTGCTCCCGGTCACGGACACCACCGCGACCCAGGTCGTTTTCGAGATGCCGCTCTCGAACCCGGATACGGAGCGCAAGACGTCCGTGAACCCGGCGTGGCGGACGTCGCTGTGGCATGTAATCCATGTGGCCGAGTGGACCGCGCCGCTGGAGGCTGCGGCGCAGAAGAACGTCACGATGGGGTTCCTGGATATGTTGGCGCCGTTGAAGGCGTTGAGTCCCGGGGGCGGCGCGTATATGAACGAGGCGTCGTATGAGGAGCCCGAGTGGGAGGAGACGTTCTGGGGGGATAATTATGGGAGGTTGTTGGAGGTGAAGGGCAGGTATGATCCGGAGCATCTATTCGATTGCTGGAAGTGTGTTGGGTGGCGGGGGGAGAACGAGTGAGTGTTTACCCAGTCCTTTCCCTGGTATCCCAAGCTCACACTTCATTCTAGCCCGTTCTATTCCTGCTACAAGGAATGGTGAGTACGGTCAACCTTTCGTGCGATTAAAGAAATCAAGCGAGCTCGGGCGGGATACTTAAATGGTTCATTAAATAAACCAATTAGCTAGACAACATTCTGAACAAATCCGAGACCTTTGCATCACTTTTATGTTTGGAAGTAGGGAGCGAGGAGTGCTACATGCCTTTGTGGTAACCTTACAGACGTGTTTGTATTGCCTTGTTTACGCTCGAGGCCAACGACCTTCGGCGGTGTCCTCCCAACCCTCACCTGCTGTTCTGTTCGCCTGCATGAGGCCTTGACGCCTGTCCTTTGCGCTGCTGGTTTTCTTCTGGTATCTCGTCAAACCGCCGTTTGTTCCTTGCGCTGCTGAATAAAGTCACCAACGACACTAAATTGCGACACAACTAAATCGCTCTCGAACTTCCACTACGGCGGCTTTGCAGATTGTCCCGCTAGACCAATGAGCCATCGTTACCGGTCAATTGCCTGACTCCTCGCCCGGCCAACTTCTCACTGGATCCAAACAGCGGCCACCGTGCCAATTCCTTCCAAGCCGCAGACCTAACCGAATTGGTCGAGCTACGGGCCCGCCAACGCACTTTCCATGGCGCATACGGCCGCACCGCGCTGAGTAACCTCGGCTACTCCCTCACAATCCTCCGTCTCTTCGACCCTCGTTTCTATCGCAGTCAGTCTCCATCTTCTTTCCGTTTTCTTCGTATGATATTGATCCAACACTCTTTTCCAGTCGGCCTGCTCTTCGCCGTCCTCGGCGCGTCGCTTTACGTCCTCGCCTTTCTTCGCGCGCGCCATTCGCGCCATGACTTTGCCGACTACGAGAAGCCGGAGAGCTCCAGCGCCCTCTCAGCGCAGCGCGCGCAGGACGGCGTAATCCGCACAAAAGGGCAGGACTGCTCACGCATCTTCGGACGTCCGTTTGTCACCGCCGGCTGGATCGTCATCGCCGTCGCGACTATCGTCGCCGGCGTGGAGATTGGCCTCCTCGTTTTGGTACTGAAGATCTGATACCGGATTTGAAGCTTGAAGCTGTATTTGATAATTTGCTGTATCATTAGCGTCTCGGAAATTGATCTCTTTCTTCTCTCGGCGTCCTGTTCGAGGAACCGTTATCCGAGGACAAGCGGATCTTGCGTACAATCGCACACTTCCGACGACGACCTTCTTGTGCGGATGCTGGTCCCGCTCAAGTGCGGGGACATCCTCCAGGACGGAAGGACATCCCTCCAACTTCGGCCTGAGCCTGCCGTCTGCTCGATCCTCGGTCGCTATCTTAAGAGGCAAAATCCTGTCTCGGTGTCGCGTCAGCTATTGCTGGAGTACCTCGCAGAGAACGCACCGTCAAGCGCCTGGTCAGGTCCACGGTGCTCTATCTCCGTTGCGAAATGGAGTCGAGCTCGAATTCTTCGCTACGGTGCTCGCTGAGCCAAGTTAAATTACCACGCCTACTAAACGTAGTCTCCGCTTTCAATTAAAAAGTGGACGAATAAATGAACGTTTTCTAGTGTTTCTCTTCGGCGCGCTTGTACTGTCTTTGCCTCTTCCCCGTCTGTTTGCTCAAGAACGAAGGTACGGAAACGCCGCAGCACACAGTCGACGTCGACAGACCACCAAAGGAACAGGGCGAACGAGCATGAACCGACGAGCGATATTGCATGGAAATTTATCTAGTATTGTACAACTGTAGAGAATTGCCAGTCCTGCCGCCCTGGGCGCTGCAGAACACACGAAACATTTTCCATGATCGCGAAGCATTGCAAGTTTGTCCCTTGAGTGTCGATGCCTAGAACGTTGTGCATGGGCTGCAAAGCAATTTTGCTGCCGAACCCCATGAGTTGGTGGACACTGTAACCATCCGGCATGTCGACAGGAAGCCCGTGCTCATCGACGAAATCGAAGAAGAGCATGCCCCCCAGGCCTCTTGGTAAGCCCAAGCCCATGCCCGCACCTCGAATCGGAAAGCCGCCTCGGAATAACCTGACGGAGAGGCCGCCACTATCCGGGATGGACAAAGTCTTCAGAACTGGCTCGTTCGCGTTCGGTCCGGGCTTGCGCTGCAATGCAGATGAGCACAATAGTCTGGAAACGAACCGTGAAGACGCACCCCAAGGACCGGTATCTCGCCTCCTGGCCCTAACCGTCGTTCCATCTTCGCTCTGAATTGTGCCCTGGCCTCAACTAAGACTTCGTTCGACACATCCGTCCAATTATGAACTCCCATCACCCAGTCTATCTCCTCATCGGTTGCGGGTGGAGGCTTGAACGACTCGATTGAGAGGTTTTCAGGTATCCAGGCCTGTATGGCCGGCGGTGTGTGCTATAATGTTTCAGGCATTATCTGCGGTGAAAGAGGGCAAACGCACTGCGTTGTTGGTCCGTGGTGGCATTGGGGGTGTTGCAAGGGACTTGTATTCTTTGTATGGTGCACTTCGCTGCTCACCTTGTATATGCTGGCAGAAAAGCGTAGTGCAAGTAGGACTCAAGCTTGGAAACCGGACAAGGGAAATCGCTAGACAAAGGCTTCAAAGGGAAGGATTCGATGCCATCAATGTGTACACAAACAACCGCTTTCTAACAAAAGAGGCAATCTTAGTCCAATCTTCCACCACGCGCCGACACATAACGGGGAGAACACCATCCTCTTGCAACTGCAAACCCCACCGCTTCCCCACCAGTCATGCGTAGCGATCGGCAAGCATACTTTGCGTACGACTTGACTAGTTCCTCAATGCTCATCAACCACAAATTCCACCAACGCACCCGCCGCTTTCCTCGTACGGTGGAGTTGCAGGGCAGGCATTCTGTCTCCCTGCGCCCACTCTTCGAAAAAATCCAGCAGCTTGTTCATTCAATATGAATCCAAGACTGCCCGACGGATCTGCTCGCGCCAGACGGATTCAGTATGTGGTCCGGGAGAGGGAGAAGCGGGTCAAGTTGAGGGAGCTTGAATGTGGCAGGAACGACAATGAGGGATACGACGGCCAGATTAAATACTTCAACTCGGGACGCCGTGCTCGCCCCACATTCGATGCGAAGGATTTGGGTTCCGAGAGGTGGCCACGGTTCGGGGCGGCAGCTAGACGTCCCATCGGACCAGAGTGAGGGCCTAAAATTGGGGGCAGGTGGATGTTCGAGGCTCCTTACTAATAGCAGTGCTGGAGTGTCCGACCCAATGGTGACTGTCAGACCCCATAGCAGGCAAGTCGGCTATGGGGAGTCGAACACCTGATGAGTACTGCCAGTCGAACGAGACTCGAGATGTTATTCTATGAGAAATCCGCATTCATTGTAAAGACGTCGAGAAGTTCCAGTTATCTTGCCCTGGGCGCTGTAGGACACACGACACGTTTTCCAAGCTCGCGAAGCACTGCTGTGCGGCTGGAGCGTTGATGCCGAGAACGTTGTGCATGGACTTCAAGGTAATGTTACCGACCCCCGTCATTTGGCAGACAGTGTAATCATCCGGCATCTTGACGGCGAGGTTCCGCTCATCAACGAAGTCAAAGAAGAGCATGCCTCTACCGCCGGGGAAGCCGCCTCGAAAAAGCCGGACAGAGATAGTCTCTCGTAGACAGACGCTCTAACAACATGATGCTCGTTCCTCGCTTATTAGAGGACAGAGAGGCCGCCACTGTTCGGAATGGGCAACGTTTTTAGAGCAGGCTCGTTCGCGCCCGGCCCGGGTTTGCGCTGCAGTGGGGCTGAGTATATATACACAGTACGCCGGGACGGAACCAGCGACGACGTACCCCAAGTATCTGTATCTCGCCTCCTGGCATCTGCTCTGCCATAACCTCCTTGTATGCTGCCCTCTCCTTGGCTAGGGTTGCCTCTGACACATTTCGAGTATGAGCATTTAACATCCAGTTCAATTCCTCATCGGTCGGTTCTGGTACTTTGAAGGACTCAATTGCAGCGTTGTCGGGGATATAAGGCTGTATGAACGGCGGGAGGCCAGGCATGCCAGCGTATGACGGCATACCAGCGTACGGGGTCTGAAATGTTTCAGGTATTAGGCATAGTGAAAGAGGGCAGGCGCACGTTGTTGGCGTGTGGTGGCATTGTGGGCGTTGCAGGTGGCTTGGTTGTTGGTGCACCTTGCTGCTCACCTTGTATATGCGTGCAGTGCGAGCACTCAGTATGGAGAATCGGAAAAGGAAAATCGTTGGGAAAAGCCTTCAAGCTTCAATGTAGACCGAAGCAAAGGCGAAATTGATGCCATCAATGTGTACACAAACAACCGCTTTCCGACAAAGAAGGCAAATCTTGGTGCAGAATGACACCACGCGCGCCAGCGTTGCGCGCTTACCCCCTTGCACCGTGCTTTATGTTTGACATGATGTGCATAGCAGCCGTGTGTGCAGCGGCTGGCGTACACTCAGGGGCCCATGCAGGGCTTCGCGAACCCCGAAAGTGCTCAACATCGCAGACTCACTAAACGATGAGGCGGTGGATCGACCATCTGTAAGAATGAGAAAGCCGTGGGGAATCCAAGGCGTTATTCATCGCGCGCGCGCGAGAGCATCCCTGAAAACGGATGACAACATACCGATGATACCTGGGGTCCGACAAGTGTTGTCAGTGAATAAATGAGTACAAGACGTCGACCCTGCCCGCGGAGAGGACGCGACGCTCGCTCCACTTCGTTCCGAAGGACGTGGAGCTTGAGGTTTATTAGAAAAAGGCTTGCAGGCACGGTACTGAAGTTCGAGCGCGTTCTTAGCATCTCGAATTACAAATTCCAGGCGGACCGCTGAAGACTTAAAGGGCGGGGGTCGCTTAGTAGATTTCCAAGGCTCCTCACTGATAGCGTTTATTGGAAGGTGTCCGATGCAACAGCAGACCCACTCATGATCAGCCGGAGGTTGGGACTGAATACAGCACAGCAAACGCGGGATGCAACACAAATGCCAGTAGCTGTTCCGGTTTATGCAAGGTTGACTGTTGACTCACAGTGAGCCTTGTTGGATGCAACCCCCGGGGTTGCTTTGATGGTCTAGATCCTCTGAAACTTCGAAGTTCGAATTCGTCGGTTGTGGATGGAGTTGAATGTGCCGCAATGATCCGTTAAATGATCTGAGCCTGCCCGCGGCCCGCGGCGTGCGCCGTGCCGTGCTTCAGAATTCGCTTTCTCGTCACCATCAGCCGCGCTCAGTCGACCGCCGGTTGTTTCTTACCATATGCATACGTTCAATACAACCAACAATCGCTATTGACAGGAAAAAACTGAACAGACAGTTTAGTTGCGGGATGAACGGTAGTTGTCATGTCTCTTCGTCCAAGAACGTCCAAGAACGTCCAAAGGGAGGTCGAAATCTAAATCCACTGGCGTTCAACCCGCTCATCAAACTATCCGTTCCTTCCGCGGGAGGCCGTTGACCCGATTGGCCAAGGCCAATGGAAGAGCTGCAATTTTCAGCCTGTGCAGGGTGTCGGCCATTGGCTGGGTACTTGAACTCCTTGTAATTGGCTGGGTAGACCTCCCTGACAGTCCAAGCAGCCTGAAAAAATGCAAGTCCAGCTGTCCAAGACTGTTAGTTGCTGTTCGACCGGTGTTAGGCCGTGAAATTCTCAGGGAAATCGTTTGCCCGCTGTTGACATCGCTACTATGCTACTTAGCCGAACTTCTTCTGTGGACGCCAAGAATACACCGCAAAAACATGTGCGAAAAGCCAGCGAGGGCACCCACAACCACTCCGTCGGCATTTTCTCTCGAATTTTTTGTAGCCATAAGCACGAGAGGTTTGCAGGTGATGTTCTGTCTGTGGACCTACGCGGCGGCGCGCGCGCATCTACGTGAAAGAGGTACGCGAAAGCAGGTACGCGTTGGCGCGGCCGGCAAGGGTCGGCAAGGCGGAGCCGCTCGGCGGGCCGCTCCGACGTCAATAATTGCCGCGGATCATTTCACCGACGGTCGGATTACAAATGGGTTTCCTTTTGCACTCACTACGCCAGGGCGCTCGCGCGGAACTGCGCTGTAACATCTGGAAACGAGACTATACATTTACCTGCTCACGATGGTTTCGAGGACGCTCGGTGGTTGCTCTCCAGGACAGATTGAGCAAGACGCCGAGGAATGTCTAGGCTGTCGGCTAGCGAAATCGAGAAAATGGACGCGCAGACGAACAATGTGTAGGTCGACGATGCCCAAGACCTCCGGGACTCCCACCAGGCACAGTCTGCAAGCCAGGAAGAACACAGCAAGGACGAAACTTGTCTCGAACTTTGCTTAAAAACTTGGCTGGGGTCAATCTTAACCCGGGCGAGGCCTATTGCCAAGATTCCAAAATCCAGAACGTGCTCTGGGCTTTTTCGTTTATCTCCTAGTCGACATCAGAACCCGCGTCTCCAGGTCGACATGGATCCGCTTTTATAAACGCTTTCCGTTTGTTTTCTTCCTTCAGCGGACCTCCATCTCCCCATCTCTCTTTCCCTGCTGGCAGCGTCTCTTCCTCTCGCCCTTATCTCTTTCAGTTGATTCTTCCGACACGGCCAGGCAGCCTAACCCGTACCTTCGTTCAATTCTTCACTCGCCTTTGCTCGCCCCTCGGAAACAATGAGGACCTCTGCATTTATCCTTCTCACCGGCGCTGCGTCGACGTACGCCCACGCCGTTATTACTGCGGTCATCGGGGCCAATGGTGTAACCACCACCGGCTTCGGCGTCAGTGAGTCTACTTCTGCTCATTTTCTTTCCTGCGCGCTCAACAACGTTTGTAAAGCCAACGACACGCTCAGAACTGGGACAACAGAACAGCCGTTCCAGCTTGATACGACTGTATGTGATTTTAAGCACTTCATCCCCTCCCGTCTCACCACCGTCTCAAGGTCCTGAAAAATCTCAAAGACGGTAAGTTGAGAACCTATCTTTCCTTGATTTCGCTCTGACCGTACGTCATCAGATCCTTGCGGAGCGACCCTGCAAGGCGGGAGCATCAACATCGCTACCGCCATGAAGACTGCCCTTGCTCAAGGCGGAGGCGCACTCCCGTCCCTCAGCGCCGACGGCGTCGTCAACATGACCCTTCATCAGGTCAACGCGGACGGCGGAGGCCCATTCACAGCGATGGTCAACGCAGACGCAACGGGTGCGACGTGGGTCCCGGCGACCGTCCTTGTCCAGGCTCCCGGCACCAACGGAATCCTCCAGTGAGTTTCTTATTTTCGTATCTCTGCCTGTTGCTGACCACTATTCCAGCGGCGGACCTGCTAACGTGCCCTTCTCGGCCCAGATCCCCGCCGGCACCACGTGCACGGGTGGTACGGACGGTGCGACCTGCCTTATCCGCATCAACAACGGAGGAACCGGGAACACGCTCTCCCTTGCCCAAGGTGCGGGACCGTTCGGCGGCTGTGTCGCCGTAACGCAAGGTATGTACGCTCGTCCCCATCCATGTACTATTCTCATTGCTCCGCAGACGCCACGGCTGTAGCAGGTGCCTCGAGTGTCGCTGTCGCAGGTGCATCGACCGCCGCTACGGCTACCGCAGCCGCCGCGACGGGCAAGGGCAAGGGTGGCGCGGCGGCGGCGGCGGCTGCAGCAGCAAAGGCAGCAAAGGCGGCGGCAGCAGCACAGGCCGCGAAGCCCGCAGCAGCAGCCGCAGCAGCGAAGGGCGCGAAAGCGGCAAAAGGGGCGAAAGTTTTCTCGCGTCACTTCTACCCCACCCTCCAGAGCCGTGAGGAGGCCGTCGAGACTTCCCGCCGTTCCCGCATCATGGAGGACATCCAGTACCTTGTTGCCCGAGGCGAACTCACCGCGGACCTCATCGACGAGATCAAGGTGCGTTCATTCCTCCTGCAAGCATGCGGGATTGATAGCTGATTTTATCCCAGACCGCCACCGGTACCGCGATCGACATCCCCATTGACAACCTCGCGGGCCAGGACGACTCCGCCGACCTCGGGGGCAACTCGACGACTGCCGCAGGCGCCACCTTGACCCTCCAGCAAGCCGTCGACCTGAAGAAGGCCGTGCAGGACGCCATCGCCACCGCGCTGACGATCCTCTCCTCGGGAGGCACCGTCGTCGCCCAGAACGCGCAGCCCTTGGTGAGTAATCGCCATTTCCAGTTTTGACTTTATGTTCATCATCTGCACAGGCCGACACCGACGCGGCGAACGCCGCCGCCGAGGCCGCCCTCGCCGACGGTACCCTCACCTCCATCAACCTCGGCAACGCCGGCGTAGGGACGTTCAACACCGCGGTCGTCGACTCCCTCCTTGGCCCTCGTGAGTCTCCTCACCTCCCCCTCATACTTAGCAAGGCATTGACCGCGACACCCCCAGTTGCTACGATAACGCAAGCTGCTGCCGCCGGCGCGACCACCGCCGCCGCCGCTGGTGCCAGCGCTGTTGTCGGCACCGACACCACTGCCGCTGCGGCGGCGACTACGGCCGCAACGAAAGGTACAGGGAAGGCGGGTAAGGCGGCCGGGAAGGCGGCTGGGAAGAACCGCCAGTAGTTGTGATTCATGGGTCGCCGTACATGTAAATTTGAAGCTGAGCTGAGCTCGCTGTACAATACCTATACCTAGAGAATGGATCAGAGCCGGCGCGCCTGCTGAAATCATCTTTGCCCAGCAACGATGAAGCTACGAGCAATACTCTCAAAGCCGAACAGCCACTCAAAACCACAACACTTGAAATGAGGCGGAAGAGTGGTATTTCTTCAATAACATGGCTCTGGCCGGTGCATTGAACTATATTCATGGTACAGACGTCGTAAAATCAAAGTCAGGCTGCCCTCGACGCTCTAGTACACACCGGACATCCTCCAAGACCGCGAAGCACTGATTCTCTGCTCCGACGTTGAGACTCATCACGTCGGGCATGGGCTGCAAGGTGATTTTGCCACCGAAAGTCTCTTGAACGACATTATAATCATCGGGCTTCTTGACGGCGAGGTTTCGTTCATCAACGAAATCAAAAAACATCGGCATGCCCATGCCTCCCATGCCTCCCATATTCACCATTATACCGCCGCTCGGGAAGCCGACACTCGGGAAGCCACCCCGAAAAAACCTGATCGAGTAGCTGCTATTCGGAATGGGCAATATCTTCAATGCTTGTTGGACCGCGCCCGGTCCATCGGGCTTGCGCTGCGAGGCCATTGAGAAGCAGTGAGAGACGAGCCGAAGTGGCGACGCACCCCAAGTATCGGTATCTTGCAATCCGCAGGAACCATTTTGCGCGCGCCCTCAAGGAAAGTTGCGTTGTGTTTCTCTCGCTCTTCCTTGTCCGCATAGAGGGGCAGAAACCGTTCCACCGCCTCATCGGTTAGTGATGCTGAGATGTCGGGCACCTGGGGCTTGAATGGCTGTTCTGGGTGCTGTGGGTGCTGTGTAAACGGCGTAAGTGCACGCAGACATGGCAGGCATGAGTGCAAGAGGGTGGACATACATTATCGGCACGTGGTGGCATTCTGCAAGGTTGAAGATTGCCTTATTCGTCAGAAAGCGGTTGTTTGTGTACGCATTGATGGCATCAGTTTTGCCCCTTTGTTTTGCCTTTGTCCCGTCTACATTGAAGGCTTTGTCTAACGATTTCCTTGTCTGGGTTCCCTGACTTGAGCTCTGCTCGCACTGCACTCTACTGCGAGCATATACGAGGTGAGCAGCGAAGTGCACGAACAACCAAGCCACTTGCAACGCCCACAATCACCAGCAATGCCACCACACACCAATAACGCAGTGCGTTTGCCCTCTTTCACCGTGGCTGATGCCTGAAACATTATAGTATGTGCCGCCGGTCATACAGCCCTGGATACCTGAAAACCTCTCAATCGAGTCGTTCAAGCCACCACCCGCAACCGATGAGGAGATAGACTGGGTGATGGGAGTTCATAATTGGCCGGTTGTGTCGCAGGAAGTCCTAGCTGAGGCCAGGGCACAATTCAGAAGGCGTATAGAAGAACAGTTAGGACCAGGAGGCGAGATAGCGGTACTTGGGGTACGTCGCCACTGGTTCGTTTCCGGACTGTTCAAGTACTCAATTGCATTGCAGCGCAAGCCCGGACCAAACGCGAAGGAGCCAGTTTTGAAGACATTATCCATCCCGCACGACCACCTCTCGGTCAGATTCTTCCGAGGCGGCTTCCCGAATCGAGGCATGGGCTTGGGCTTGCCAGGAGGCTTGGGAGGCATGCTCTTTTTCGATTTTGTCGATGAGCACGGGCTCGCCGTCAACATGCCGGATGAGTACACTGTCCACCAACTAATGGGGTTTGGCAGCAAAATCGCCTTGCAGCCCATGCACAACGTTCTAGGCATCGACACTCGAGGGACAAACCTGCAGTGCTTCGCAATCATGGAGAATGTGTCGTGTGTTCTGCAGCGCCCAGGGCAGCAGGACTGGCAATTCTCTACAGTTTTAGCATAACGCGGGTCATACTGTTTCCAATATATCACATCGCTGGTCGAGTCGTTGTAAATGAATAGGAGGCGCGCCGTGCAACGACCGTGATCCGGGTGCCATCCGGATCACCAAATCTCTTGTCCCTCCCATTCTTGCCCGCTCACAAGTACACCAAACTGAACCGAGGTTTGCTGGGACTCGCATTGAACTCGTGCCGTGTTTTGGCCATTCACAGCGGCGGAGATGGGAGAGAGACAGAGAAGCTGATCACTGGCATCGATCTCCGTCCGTGAGCGGGGTTCTGATCTGTTCTGATGGCACCATATCGTTCTTCGCCCCCACGACGACCTACAGGAAGTCATGGCATCTACCCTGGTTGAGCTCTCCAACCTCATTTCTTCATCCGTTGCTGTCGTGGACGCTCGATGCAAGGCGCTATCTCGGACATACCCTGACCTTGACAATCCGGACAATGCTAAGGAGAATGAGAGCGTGGTGAACGACAGCGAGATAGTTGAAGCGACTTCCTTAGTACTGGCTGCAGCATCGCAGCTCATCGCCAGCATGCAATTGCCCGCGAGGAGTATCCTTGAGACGTCGCTTTCAGTGAGCGCTTGTTACCTCTGCGGTCAACTGCAAATTTGATTCTCTGGTAGTTTCTCGTTTCGGCCGCGTTGGGGGTAGTCGCCACATCCGCCACTGCGGAAATTATCAGGGAAGCCGGACCACAGGTTGTCATCTCTTGCTTGTTATTCCGGGCAAAATTGACAGAAAATCAGGGCTGCCACATCAACGATATCGCGAAGAAAAATGGTATGAATCCCTTGAAGATAGGCAAGTAATATTTCCTCTCTGTCTTTGCGCGCGTAAATAATTTGTTGTAACCACAGCGCGAGTTTTGCGTCCATTGGCTACACAGCATATCTTCCGCGAGGTATCACCCGACGTGTTTGCGCACAACCGGATCTCCACGACGCTCGACACGGGCAAGAGCTCGAAAACAGTCTTATCTGCGTATGTTGAAATCTTTCTCAATGATTCAACCAATCTGATCGGAGTTCAAATATGCAGACCTGAAGATAAACATCAAGGAGCAGCAGGATTCGCAGCGATCGTTGAACTCAGGTCGGTTTTCTTGTTCTCCGCAAACAGCCATTCTCATCATTATCAGTACGGATGAGACGTTTAAGGCAGGGGCTTATATCCAGGATGTGGTTACCGACCCCAAGACTGAAGCAGACGAACTGGATACGCCGCTGAACCGGGCATTTAATACCCATCTTAATCTCTTTTCCTGGTTCGAGCTGCCCGAGAACAAAGTCCGTTTCAGACGCTTTGGAATGGCAATGGACGCCGGCCGCAGAGTTTCGCCCCCGGGTTCAGCCGCACAACGTACGTGCAACTTGGTTCCATATGAGGTAGTTGCCTAAAGATGAGCGTGCAGGATTCAACTGGTCTTCCCTTCCGGAGAAAACACTCATAGTCGATGTTGGAGGAGGGATTGGCTCTGTCACTCTTGCGATTGCTAAAGTAAATCCTGAAATCCGAGTCCTCGTCCAAGACAAGACTGCAGTTGTCGAGGAGGGGAAAGAGGTACTTCAATCTAATTATTTTTCTGTCCATATTAATTGAAGCCCCCTCGTAGTATTGGGAGCGCGAATTACCTGGCGCTTTCGCAGCGGGAAGAGTTTCGTTTCAAGGTATGGTCATACGAAACAATCCAACTCAACTTGCGTCCTGATCTAGCCTCAAGTGCACGACTTCTTCAGCCCGCAACCGGTGAAAGATGCGGATATCTTCATCCTTTGCCGCATCTGTCACGACTGGTCCGATTCCTACGTTCTCAAGTAAGGAAAATGTACCATCCTGTTCGCTTTTTGTCTAACCACTTACATATCTAGGATCTTGAAACATCTTCGGGCCGCCGCTCAACCCACCACAAAGCTCATGATTATAGAACGTATCATTCCATTTGTGTGCGGGGAAGACGAAACCTACAGTCACATTCCCGGCGCTATCCCCACCACGACCCCTCCGAAGCCCTTACTGGCTAATATGGGCCGTATGGGAGCGTATCTCATTGACATGCAGGTGAGAACTTGTTCAAACTTACAATTGCTCTTTGTTGACTGGAATGGAATGTAGATGATGGCTCTCTTGAGCGGCAGCGAGCGTACTCTGCCTCACTACTGGAAGATAACGAAGGAGGCTGGTTGGGAGATCGAAGAGGTTTATCGCGCCGGCGCCGACCCGATGAACCAGATCATCGCCAAACCAATCTAGTCGGCGATTCATTTGGCATGAACGCGAAAAGTCGGCGTTGTAGGATTTGTATGTAGCTACGTGGATTTTTTGGCGTGTCATTTTGCGGGATGCTGTTAAAATGGTCGAGCTTGAACTACGTTCACGTGGTATGCCATCAAATGGTGTGGTATTTGATTCCGGCAATTGCCGAACCTCCTCTCCCTTTACCGCCCAGTTGCCGCCCTTGCTCAGATGGCTGCGGGCACGGACACTGTGTACAAGCTCGATCTCGAAGACATCATCGCTTTCCCAGACACCGCGCATGTACCTGTTCTCCCTCCGCAGCCCGGCGAGAGCTGGATAATCTTTGGGGAGGTCAGCTTTTTTCGCGGCGACGCTCATCAGTGCTCCAATCTTCTCAATCCAGATCGTGCGAGACGACTCCGTGTTTCGCCCTGTGTTCTCGATACGAGACAAAATCGGCTGCCAATTTCCTGTCGCATTCTATACAGACAATCCCGCCCAAGACGCCGCTGCTTGTAAAATAGGGCATATTTTGTGTATCACGAGTGGCATGCGGCACCACTTCTTCGATGGATCTAACGGCTATAGGATCGAGGATGCAAGTACCATCTTTGTAGGTTCGGGCCCCCAAAACATGAATATGTGGCTTATGTACCCGCCAATTATAGGTTCTGCCTTGTTCGATGTCGGAACTCCGCGCTTTGAATCAACGTTTACGCGACAAGAGCGACGCCGGGGAGATGGAGCTCTGCAATCTTTGTAAGAAACCATCGAAGGAGCGTTGTTCCAAATGCGCGACTTGTTATTGCAGTAAGGTAACTCGATATTCATTCATCCGAAGTCGAAGTGATCTTATGCTTCATTTATTTCAAGGAATGTCAGGCTGCTGATTGGAAGCTAGAGGGACATAACAAGGAGTGTCCGGTTATTGCCAGGCTGCGCATCTGGAATCGCACGGACTGGGGTTGAGTGTGCTGAGTTGTTTACCCTTCTTCTTCCGTGTCATACGCTCAATCGTAAGGCACCCGCGCGTCTTCTTTTTATTCTCCGCCGTTATAAGTTGATGAAGAGGAATTTGAATTGAACATTGAACAGTCCTTGAGATTCTAGTAGTTGCAGATTGTTATTCGTCCTTAGGTCGAATGTATGCCAAACCATCATATGTAAACGAGGCTATTGAATCCAGAACATTGCAAGCAGTCTTTCTTTCTTGTGGAAATTATTTGCCTTCCAACCAACGAACCAGCCGCTACAATAATTAGGCGAAAAGGGGCACAGAAGTCTCGAAAAAAGAGAGCTGAACGCGTCCACGTGACTATTCACCGCTTGTCCTACGCCTTCATCGTCACGTCCGCATATCTCCAATTCTAATCAAACGCCCAGACCAAAAAGCTCACAATGATTCCAGAAACCACCTACGAGAATCACGACAAGGCGTTCCTCAAGAAAGCTCGCCAGGATGTCGAAGTGTATTTGAGGACTCCGACGACCATCTTGCCAGAGTTCCCGACCACGATGACGGCCCTTCGTCTCGACAATACGCAGGCCTACCACTCGGCGGATGACCCGGCGAGGGCGCAGGAGATTGCGGAGGTGCTGGGCAAGATGTACATGATGGGCGCGCTGGCGGATATTTTGACGACCATGTTCGCGGACGACGGGGGCGTTGTGGGTTCCTCATCGGTACGTTGCTTTGCGCGACTCCCCGCGTCCGAGACTTGACTAGATGAAATTACAGTGGATCAGAGACGTCCTCATCTCAGAAACGACCCGCGCCGCCATCGCCGACCGCTTCCACTGGACCTCGCCGAAGATCAGCAAGGCGGCGATTGTCTACCACATGATGGCCGCGCTTCACGACTCCGAAACGGTTGAGACTGGCGAGGAGGACCTCGAGCGCTGGGCCGGTGAATTTTTCAGGCAGCTTGCGCGTGTAGCGAAAAAGACGAGGACGACTGAATGCATACATAATCAGCTTTCAACGCTCAGCATCTAATGCGAGATACTTTAGCACGAAGGGAGCCTATACGGCGCGGGTCCACTTGGCCAATGATCTGGAAAACGACAAACGGCCGCTCGGTGTGTGCTATTTTTTCAATGACGCTGTCGAGGTGAACTTATTCGTAAAATTCAGCTGTTGTTCAGATGCAAGACTATTTGAGGCGAATGCGAGAAGCTAAAAGAGATGAGCTTACAATGGTGCCGGGGTGGGTGGAGGATCATCATGTCATCAAGGACTTTTTGAGGGGCGACATTTAGAGTCCCCAAGTCAGTGCCGGTCGATGAAGGTTCAACTTGTATATGTTTGCACCAGAGCAGTAGTCTTTGAGTTTTGTGTACCATTCCGCCGTTAAATTACGAACTGGTATAAATACAGCGAAGCTCATACTAAACTTGAATTAATCCACACATTTGAACTCGAGGCCCAGAGCGGAACGGAAAACTTTCCAATATACGTCTTGCTCCTCCACCAGGGGGACGACAAAATGTACCTCCTCGACGGTACTGCATGTCGCCGCTATCTCCCGCACGAGGTTGGCTTCATCTCGTTCGTCGGGCACCGGAAGTACGCGACCGAGGTTGAAAACCTGGACATTTTTCGGAAAGTGAATAACGCGGAGGCGGGGGAATCCTCCGAAAACGTCGAGAGGCCACGACCCTATGAACGGCAGCAGCCCGCGCCATTCATCGAGAGTTGGTCCACAAAGCGCACCAAATCGTTGAACGAAACTGGCCACGAACTCACGCTCTGTTTGGTCCCATTGGAAAAGATCAAAGTCCACGATTTTCAATGCTCCTAGGCGTCCCACTTTCTCCAACGCATCTAGCATGCCCTTGATCGCTTCCGGATTGAACGTCGCGCAGCCAAATGTGAGCGCGCGGAGGCAACTGAAGCAGCGCATACCAGCGTGAGCCATCATCGTCACATTTCGACAGTGCCCCCGGAACACCTCCAAATTCGGCAAGAAGTCCGGGCTGAGCCCGGTGGCAGCGTCGAACAGGATTGCACTGGGGGAAGATAGCCCAAGGTTGGCCCTTGGGCTGTGTCGGTCGGTGTACCCAAGATCCAGAGCCTCCAACGTTTCGTGGTGTGCAGATAGAAAGGCGTTGAAGTTGTCCGGACAGGACATTTGCGTATCAGACGTGGTGTCGATCGCCAAGGAGCGTAGATGCGGAAAGTGCAGAGTGCGGAGTACGCCCAAGTGCAAGTGCAAGCTCCCTGCCGTGAGCGACAGCGACGTGAGTCTTGGCTGCGCAGCCGTGATAATTGTTCGCAGCCGTGGTACAAGAAGATCTGCAGGTCGTCAATACACTGAGGGTCGCGCATGGAAAAATAAACTCACCGTTGTGGTCCACTGGGCCTCCATAGATTGTCATGCATTTTGCATTCCCCAACTGAGCGAGCTGTGGGGCGCTCAGCGGGAGTATGAACGCCCGCACACCCGGGGCAGGGAACCGAAGCTCATCCAGCTGCAAGTCGTGCAATATGTTGATAAAAGTATTGATGGTCGCCCGTCCAGCACGGCGAGAGACGTCCCCGATAATTGTGACGCGCTTCATCTGCGTAAAATTCCGGAGCGACGCGATATGCATCAAGTCGGGGTTTCGGTAATAAGATTCGAACTTCGAACAGGAGTCGAGGGTCAATTCCTGCACATGTCGCGCCAAATCTGCGTCGCGAGCCAAGAGTGCGAATGTGTCCAGCACTGCTGGGTTGGGCTGTGACTGCTTTTCTGCCACGAGGGTAAGATTGTGGTATAGAGGGGGTCGAGCGATTGAAAGAACTCGAGAAGAAGTCAAGCAGAACGTTGCGACATCGCGAAGAGGGATGAGGTCCAAGATGCAAAACCAAATTTCGACGGGAAGAGAGAGCCAGTCAGGGTTGGCCATATCGCAGTCCTTCAGGCAAGATGCTGAATTTAAATGCTTGCTAGCGGCCCCGAATCCTGAAACCGTGCGGCAAATCCCCAGTCAAGAGCAAGGCGGTGTTTAGCGGTGTTGACTCGGGGAACTCCCGAGGCTGTTGTCAGCAGCGTCAACCACGTCCACCTTCAAGGCAGCAAGCGTCCTCGCCCTGGTCTTTTCTTGCTTGCAGACTAGTCGTATATCTCGCAATGGACGCCAGAATCCGCAATATCGTCTTACAAGCAATAGCGAGCCCCGATTTTGTTTTCCATTTCACGCCGCTCGATGAATATTGGACCACTTTGACGACTTCGACCAATCCCTGGGTACGCGACGCCTTGGAGCATGTCGGCGACGGCCGCATTGCGCCCTGTGTCTTCTCTCTGCTGGTGAATCGCTGGGCGGGTGAACCAGTCAAGCTGCTCAAGGTGCGGTGGGCCGTGCTAGCTTTTTCTCACCGCTGACTTGGACTCAGATGGTGTGCCAGGCGCTCGTCAGCAATCTCGTGTTCAGTGCAATCCTAATGAGCGTCGGAGCCTACCGCGGTCGGATTCGTAACAGCAGCGACGTCAAGATCGTAGCAGACAATTTCGAAAGCTATGTCGCGGCTTTCGCGCGTCAATACGGTACCAAGCGTCTCAAGTCCTGGGTCTTTGGCGAGTTCGGGCCTCTCGTGGATTCTGTTCGCTCAGCGTGCACCGCAACTATCTTGTCGCCGCTCCTCGTCAATGCGTCGCGCATCCGAAGTCGCTCAGCGGAACCCGCGAGGACTGCCACAACCGTTACTGGAAATCGACTCTATGCGATCGGCACCATGGAGAGCTGGCCTGCGCCAGTGGCGAAGAAGCCATCCGAGAACGACGCGCCGAAGAGCAAGGTGTCTGACGAGAACGAGCCGTTGCTTGGGAAGACAAAGCTTCAGCTGAGCACCGTGGGCAAGTCTTCCTCCCCAGAGTCCTGCACATCTGCCTTGGGCGACCAAACGAATGGCCAGGGTACGGTGTACTCCCTTCTTCCAGCATCCCTATCTCACCGAGCACCCCCGTAGCCTCCGCCACCATGGGTCGTTCCAGTGCGAAGGCCACCGATGTATCGAAGGACACGGTCCGTATCTCTAGCACATGACGACCCTCGCCCAATCTCACTCTTTCACCCAGACACCGCTCTCCCTACTCCAGAGATTGTCGCCTACGCCCGCAAGTTCTGAAGCCGAAAGCGAAGCACTGCCCGCAAGCTCCCAGGCCGAGGCAGCCCTGACTCTGCTCCAGCGCATGCAAATTCCCTCCACGTTTGTCGGTCGCCCGCCGCCCCGCCGCAGTCTCCCTGACGTATCGGATGAAGACTCCGCCGACAAAGGTCCGCCTACCGTGTTGGCGTCCTTGTTACCCTGGTGGACGAGCTCCGGCGTGTTTGCGTCGGCGATGAAAGACATTGGTCTCGGTCTCGAATGACCATCTCCCTTATTATACAGCGCAAACCACATAGACGGTTTCTTTACCCCCCTCGTTTCCCATCCCAGACTACGGACCATGTACAGCTTCCAGACAGCTTCCAGACACGAGTACTTAGACGGAGATGCTGTATCTTATGTAATCAACACATCTCTTTCTCTTTCCGCCATGCAGATTGGCACGAAGACGCGGTACACACTCGACCTGGACAATGTGATGACATTCCCGGATAATAACCACATACCTATGCGCCCGCCCGCGCCCGATGAGCGCTGGGTCATCCTGACCGAGGTGGTAAGCGCCCATTCCGCACAGTGCCCCTTTGACAGGAATCCGACAAACTCGTAGTTATCCAACCCGGCGCCGCGTCCAGGCGGGCGCGGGTTCCTGGTGAAAGACACGAATGGGGACACCTTCCCCGTCGTGTTCGCCACTCGGACCCCGATAAAGGATACGCGCCCGTACAAGCAAGGGCGGGTGCTTTGTCTCGCGAATGGGAGTACCTCGGATTTCAAGCCGAGGTTGGGGTATATTGTAAGGGACAGGCTCTCTGCCTTTGTGCGTTCGTTCCTCTGGCTGCTTCCCTCAAGTCGCGACTCGGGCTTAATTCTCTTGATCAGATGCTACCGTGCACTCTCGCGACGTTACGTCGACTACACGCGCGCCTACGCGCGCAGAGCCAGGCAGGCGAGTTTGGACAATGCTGTAACGTCTGCAAAGTCCGGACTGGGTTGCGTCGTTGTCGCTGTCGGACGCGCTATTGCGGAACGGTTCGCCACATCAATATCTTCTCTGTCAACAGCGCGTTAACTCTATTGATGTAGGAATGCCAGCGCAGGGACTGGAATGAGAATGGGCATTCGAAAGAATGCAGAGCCATCGAGGCGCTGATTGTCTGGAACCGCACGGAGTGGTGGTGAGATGATAGAGTGGTAAGTCGGCCGTGGAGGCCTAGAATTCTTTGGATGTAACGAACACTGTAAGAAGAGCGGGTTTGCTTGTATCAACTACTGTACGAACTGTACGATTATTCTCGTGGAACTCATATTCTGATTTTCCCGGCGCCGCGGCGGTTTACGCCAGAAAGATTTCTTCGGGATGCCCTTGATCCACTGGCAATTTTGGGGACCAGTGGGGTGTAATTCGGTATTTCAAAACTTTTCAGCGCGTTTGAAGACCGCGTGTTGAGCCGTCATTCTTCCTCACAACACCATCGAAGAGGAATCGAACCAATTGAACCAAGGTCCAACAGACGCTTGAATCAAAAGTGATGTCGCCAATTGTTTTCTTGCTTAGACCTCACACGCTTTGACGACGCCCATGTACTATTCTTTGTGTTACAAACCCGGCCACAATAAGTCTCTTTGACAAGACCATGAAGCCCGCCAGGCGCCCAAGCGATGGGGTATATA
The DNA here is from genome assembly GCA_029449255.1 of Mycena polygramma. Taxonomy (NCBI): domain Eukaryota; kingdom Fungi; phylum Basidiomycota; class Agaricomycetes; order Agaricales; family Mycenaceae; genus Mycena; species Mycena polygramma. The sequence goes on along the minus strand of JARKID010000078.1, from coordinate 350,657 downwards.
AAGAACTTGCGCAAAGGCCACGTTTGAGGCAGTGGACTTTGTCGACCTGTGGCAACCTACAGTACCTACCCTTTGAACCGCAACTTGGGAGCTGGATCCGACTTCAACTTAACCCGTTACATACCCTCTTTGGCCTGGCCTGAGCCACTGCAAACATGCCGTTCTCGCTCGCCCCTGCTCTTGCTGCGTTTGTCGTGATTACCATCGACCCTGTCGCCACCCTGCAGGCGCTCGATGACCCCGTCGCGACGGAGGCTTCGCTGAAGATGGTCCCGCAGAAGTACGTGGGCTACGTGAGCAAGGTTCGTACGACTCCTGTTTTCGCCGTTTCTATCAAGTCTAATATACAAAAAAAACCGTCTAGGCCGTCAACACCTTCGACTGGAAGGCCCCGTACCACACGTACGCCATTCAGCTCACGAGCCCGATGGTCCCAGCGGCATGCGAGAGCGAGGGTATCAGTGCGGACATGTGCATCCCGCTCTCCCCTGCGGAGCCGCATCCGCACGGCCGCGCGCCACTCCGGCTGAGGGGCGCGCTCCCGTGGAGCGGCTGCCAACAGCCGTCCTTCATGCGCAGCGTCGTGCATGTGCCGGTCAGGGTCGACGACGACTCGGCCGCGGTCTTCCTCGAGCCGGCGGACGCGTTCCGGCATCGCAGGATTGTGGCGGAGGAAGACGCACGGCGGCGCGCCTTGCTGCGCGACTTGGAGTCTTCTGGATGTGCTACGGGTGCCGTGCTGCCTGGTGCGCGTGGGTATGTGGAGTTCAGTGATCTCGATGAATACACGGGGGATTTTACGTGTCCCATTCCCATCGATCTCATGGACTGTGACTCGGACTCGGACAACTGCGAGGAGAGGTACTACGCAGACGCGGTCGAGGCGAGCCGGCCACCGGACACGATGGTTGTGGTGCATGTTTCGTATGATCTGGCCCAGCTGGACGAGCTTCCCGATCCTCTCCAATTTTTTGAGGAGAAGCGGCTGTTGGAGCGGTGGGTCTTAGCCGTTCTCCCCACCTCACTAGAACTTATTTGAGCTCGTTCAGATTGGAGGCCGAGTCGAGAGCGCGCAAGGCTGGGACGCTGAAGATAGCAACGGACTCATCGTCGAAGGTTTCCACGAAATCGAGCCACATCGAGCCCCCCGCGGCGGACGAGCTGGCGCTCATCGCTTACCCCGATTCTCGATGGTCACTCTGGGAATACCACAAACTCCTCGAACTATTCACGACCATCCGGATCCCTGTGTCGCTGATTCGCGAGGTTGCGACTAAGACTCGACGGTTGGCAGTTTCTTTGGGGCGCATGAGAGAGGATGGCTTGAACTGGGTGCAGGGTTGGACAGGGCTTTTCTAGGTCGAGTCGTCCGTGTCTGTATCCTCACTGTATACTTGGTTAATTGACAGTCACGATGGGGCGCTTTTTTTCTTTTTTTCTGCGTTGTTTCTTTTCGGTGAGGTTCGACAACAGCGACTCTTCGACAACAGCGACTCTTCACCCTGAAACGAGCTCTCAATGGCTCCCTGGGTCTCGTCCTCCGTAAAAAACTGTTATGGAAATGGTCCGTGCGCAGGGTCCGTGCACGAGGCTGTGCAAAGCCTCTTGGATCAAAAAGCCCAGTGACCTGGCAGGTCATTCTTTCCCTCGTGCCCCCCTCGTGATCGTACGCGCTCCAGCGCCAGATTCCAATTAGTGCCGTCTCCTCGACCGCGTCCTCCTCCACACCCTCCACACTATTGCGATCTGTCTCTAGCCGCCCTATCTTGACCCCCCAGGCAACGTAAATCTCCCCAAAATTGCCAGCGTTCTCGACACCTTTTCGCTTACCACTTTCTTCCAGGTCCTTGCATATCCCAAGCGCACCTGTGGCCACCTGCGCTACATCCAGCAGCTATCCATCTTCTTGACCCACCCCCCGAGCCATCCCCCACCATCATCAATGGCTTCAGGAGGTCCTAACGATTCGACCTTATCTTCCGCACCTGCCCCGGCGGGTGCGCCCCCCATGAACCTCTCTGGCCTCGAAATCGCACAAATCCAGGCAAATGGCAGCTCGGTCATGCCCGGGCTCGACCCGACGCAGCTCATGAACCTCTTGAGGCATCTGCCGACTGTATTTACGAAGGTGTGTGCGTTTGCCCGTTTTAATCCCAATTTCCTTGTGCTCTATGGGCTGCCCGTGCCGTTGAGCATCCCCCATTCTCCAATGCCCCTACCCCCGCTCCTCGAATCCCAAATTCCGCGCCGTCTCCCCGTCTACACGTGATCGTTCTGTGCTCATCACGCCTCCGCGTCTTTGCACGCCGCCTCACATGACGTTCTCATAAACGCAAAAGACATTTTGCGTTGCAGAGGATGGGGGGAGTTGGCTCTCTCGCCCCGTCTGTGTCGTTGGAGTTCGTACTCGGCGTCGATTGGCATACGCACGATGATAGTCGTCAAACTATCCGCACCAGTGTTGGAGGCTTGTCCTCTTTCCCATCCTCCCCCCCTTCGTTCTGTTCACGGGCACAAGAATTCTCCCCCCAAATTCTCCTTACACGTATACTTACCTCTCCGCAGCAACTCGCCGACGGGACCCTCAAGGAAGACGCCGCCCAGACGCTCTCCAACCTTTCCCAGTTCGCCCAAGGTGGCACGGGTCCTGGCGGTTTCCGCGTGAGTGACCCAGGCCCGTCGTCGCACCCGCACGGTCCCCCAGGCCTCGCCCACCTCGGCGCCCCGCACCAGAACCTCAACATGCTCGGCACAGGCGGCATGCCGAACCAGCAGCCGCCCGGCGGCGGCGAAGGCGAAGACGGCGACGACGACGGCGAGTACGTCGACAAGGGCGAGTCGGGCGACGGGGCGCCGCCGCGCAAGTCCGGCGGCGGGGGCAAGGGCCGCGGGCGCGGCGGCGCGACGATGGGCAGCGACGAGTGGAGCCGGCAGCGGAAGGACAACCACAAGGAGGTCGAGCGCCGGCGCCGCGGGAACATCAACGAGGGGATCAACGAGCTGGGGCGCATCGTGCCGAACGGGTCGGGCGAGAAGGCAAAGGGCGCGATCCTCTCGCGCGCGGTGCAGTACATCCACCACCTCAAGGAGAACGAGGCGCGCAATATCGAGAAGTGGACGCTCGAGAAGCTGCTTATGGACCAGGCGATGGGCGACTTGCAGGTGCAGCTCGACGAGATCCGCCGGATGTGGGAGGACGAGCGCTTGAACCGCCAGCGCGCGGAGCAGGAGCTCGAGGCGCTGCGCGGGAGCACGGCTGCCGCTGCTGGGGGCGAGAAGCGCGGGAGTCCTGACGGCGGCGATGGGGATGGCGAGAACAAGAGGCAAAGAACCGAATGATCTTTTCTTCTTGCGGCTTTTCTTCTTTCTCTTCCTTCTTCTGTGTGTACACTAGCTCGCTCGAAAACTCGCCGAACCGTGTATTTGTTTCGCCATTATTTATGATCCTGAATCAATTTCGGAAAGTGTGACGTGATACAGCTCAATATTCTTTCGAATAGCCATGACATCGGACGCGGAGCAGCCCCAACTCAAACGCAAACGCAGTCTCTACGACACCCCCGTTGACCCCAATGTAGTACAACAAGCTCTGATATCTGTCCGCGCTCTGCAGGAAGAACTAGACGAAGTTGACGAGACCTCCGACATAATGCAGTCCATCATGGAGCGTCTACAGCTTCTGGAGACCATCCTAGGCAAAGCCAAAAAGCCGGTGAGCTTGTATCTTCTCTCTTCTCTCCATATCATTTGACGCGACGAGAAGAAGCGAGGCTTTTCCTCGGTGACCAAAGTAGATCTCAAAAATCTGGGCGTCCAGCGACGGAGGCTGGAGTTCGACTCCGTTCAGCTTGGCAAACTCGTGAACGAAAACAGGACGGCCTCGGAGGGTCAAATATCCTCCTATGCGCTCGGGTGGCGCGAATCTACCGGCACGTTTCCATGAGAGTGAGGGCACTTAAATAAGTTGGCCAAGTAGTGCCCTCGCTCATGTGTTTACTTTACTGTCTTTGCCAACCTGCTTCCATATGCCAAGCATCTGAATGAACAGTTTCTTACCGATTCACCTGTGTAACATTCTCACAACGGTAGGGTTTTCACCATCTGCCAGGATCCCTGTGGGTTGGAACTCAAACGGATGCCATGGACTCGGAATCTCCACGCACCGTGCTCGGCTCCAGCGTCTGGACTTGGCAGGAAGGAAGAATAAGGAACCCGTAACGCCATAGACGACGTCAATGTAGGCTAACGGACATCTATTCCTTTTACCATTTCCCTTTCGCACCCGCAGGCTCATAGTTTTTTTCCCCGGTAGGCGCGCCGGCTGTCGAGCAAAAGGTACTGAAACATACATACAGCAACGGAAGTGATGGAGAGGGTATTGAATAGTTCACAGTTGGATGTCGTCCATCGCTTCCGTTGCTGTAGTCGTGGCCGCCGCAGTTGTAGAACATTCCTCCGCAAAAGCCGAACTTCCAGCTTGTGGAGGAGGAGGAGGAGGAGCATTGCATGTGCAGTCTCAACTTAAGAGAAGCAAGCCTAAAGACATCCGACCCCGGACATCGGGACTGGATCCTACAATACTGACTGGCAATTTGCAGCAAACAACGTCGTGCGGAAGTAAACAATAACTGTACAATTACACACGGTAACTGAAGAGATCAATCCTGCGTTTGGTAGAGTACGTCCAGGAGCGGATCGCCATCGGCTACTAGCTGCAGTAATGTGTTAGTTGTGTGACTGATTCTGAGGATAGCACAAACCCAATGATGAACAAGTTCCACAATCTGGTGGATACTTCGCTCCCAGGGAGCGTCTCTACCTTCCGGATCAAGCCGAGGCTCTAAAATCGTGAGAGCAGACGCCGTGTAACAAACCCTTTGCCCAGAAGGATGTGTTACAAGCACTGAAAAGATCCACTTTCGGCCATCAGTCAAACAAAACTTGACTGCCATGGCCCTGGGGAAATATTTAGCGTAAGCGGCACTGCGGGAGGAGGAAACATACCTAGTAACCTCGCATAAAGCGGCTGCTTGGGAGATTGCCTCGGGTATGAAATCATACAGCGTTTTGTTTTCCAGGCGTCCGCGCTCTACAAGGAAGATGCGGGACTTGGCCGATTGTCCTGCATCTTCGAGGCCGGCATTCAGAACGAAGTCTGGAATTGAAAGGTAAGAATACACGAATAGTGCTCATTGGGATCTTACCTCGTTCGGATTCATCCTCGTACATGCACACACCGTAATCAACAGCTCCGGAGAACAATATTTCAAACGATGCAGCGGGATTCTTTAACAAAATCCCTTCCTCAGAAGCGATCCGCATCCCGGGCAAAATAGCGACAGCCAATTTGGAATCGCCATTGGCACATATTTCAGCGACAGTGAGCAGAATGGCATCCAGAATCATCCGCGCACTGGACTGCTTTTTCATGTAAAAACACCTGAGTTCGAACCATGCGAAGGAGGGGCTATCTGCCTCTCACAAGGATGTCAACGTAGCAATAGATCCGGGAGATACGCGCGCAGAGATACAGGATTTGCTGCTCAGACGCCGCCCGTTTCTCGGCCACTAGCTGGCCAAGTTCGGTGGGGTTGAACCGCAACTTGTGTTGCCCGATACCGAGGTTCGCTAGATCCGACTTGGTCGCAGAGGCAAAGTCCCGGTTCTTCACGATGTATTAGTTAAAGTAAAGTGTGTAGAGAAGCCACAGTCTCACCGGCCTCTCCTCTGTGCCAAACATCGCCTGGAGGGCGTCGACTCGAGCCTGGATAGCTAATATCATGGGTGTACTTTGATCCACGCTATCTAGCTCCTGTTGGAGAGCAAGGAGACACGCTCGAGCATTTGACATGACCGAGTTCATGGTGTCCCGAAGGCTGCCTTGTGAGTGGCAGACACTGATTCAGGAGTTCGTTCAGGAGGACACTATAACGTAACTTGTTTTTTGTCGTTGGCCATGGTGTCATCCCCAAGCGACAATGAGCTGCAGGACGCACTCGTGCAGCTCAAAGCCGCGCACCCAACACTCGGGATACCCAAACTACACGCGCGATTGCGCTCAGACTTCCCTGCATGGACCGTGAGCGAAAAGCGCATGCGCAAGGTCCTCGCAGCGCTCGCACCGCCAAAGGACACCACCCCACCCCACCCGTCCTCGCAGCTCGTCGACGGCCTCGACATCTCCCAGTGGACCCCCCGCGTCGACGTGCGCCTGTTCGACAAGAAGAAGGGGAAGGGCCTCGTCGCGACGCAGAAGATCAAAGCGGACGAAACGATCTGGGTCGAGGACCCGTTCGTTATCGCGCCTGAATGGTGGGCACTCCTGCTGGGGACAATATATTCTTTTCGGAGAGGGGCTTATAGACGTTCTAGGGAGATCTACGACAAGCAGCGCGAAGGCCGCGCGTGCAGCCTCTGCACCACGCTCTTCGCGCTCTCCTCAGACGCGCGCGCGCGCTGCTCGCACTGCCCCGCCCTCTTCTGCAACGCCCTCTGCCGCAAACGCGCCGAAAAGACGCACGCGCTGTTCTGCGCCGCGCAGAACCCCGCGTCGATGGCGTTCCTGCGGTGGACGCGCGCCAGGGAGTGGCTGGCGCTGCACGCGCTCGCGCAGTGCACCGCGCGCCTGGTCCTCGCGCACGCCGCGGGCGAGGCGGCGCTGAAGGCGGACTGGGCTATTGTGCGCGGGTTCGCGGCACTCGGGATGGAGGAGCGCGCGCGGTACAGCTTCAGGTTGTGTGCGCCCCCTCCCGCCTGTGATGTGTATTGATTGACAGCGATTTGGTTTTTTTTTCTTTTGGTGAAGGTCGGAGCCGGACCGCGAGACGTGGAAGGCTGCGTTTGCGCTGTTTTGCGGGGCGTTTCATCGCCCGAGGCGGGAGGAGGAGGGGGTGAAGAAGAATCTCCCGGATGAAGAGAAGAAGGTCGCTGCGATTCTGCGGAAGCCGCTCCCGGCGGAGATCGAGAAGGCATTGTTCGACTACGATACGGGGTTTCTCCGTGGGCTCGGCCGCATGAGCCTCAGTGCGTCCATTCCTCCCTCATTCTATCCTGTGATCCTCACCGAATGATTTGCACCGCAGACCTCGAAGCGCACGGCGGCCTCTACACCCTCCACGCGCACCTCAACCACGGCTGCACCCCCAACGCCTCCGTGCGCCACCTCGACCAGCGGCGCGCCCTCGCGCGCATCACCGTCAAGGCCCTCGCGGACATCGAGCCCGGGCAGGAGCTGCTCATCACGTACGTCAACCCCGCCGCGGGCTACGCCGAGCGCCGCACCGAGCTCGAGGGGTGGGGGTTCATATGCCAGTGCGCGCGCTGCGTCGAGGAGGGGCGCGACTGGAAGCCGCCGGAGGCGCCTGAGGGCTTGGGCGATTTGGCGAGCGAGCTCAAGGCGGGGTTCGGCGTGATGTAGGCGTCTGTATTTTGCGAGGGGTTGTCTGTGAGAACGGCGTGAAAATAGACGTATGTCTGCAGGTGCTGTATTTGTGATTACCAGTTGTGCGCGGGGCTGATAGACAAATCTTGTACGGCAAAATGAATTTTGTTAATCCGCGCTGCCTGACCCACTTCCGACGGCCTGAGACAAGTGCTGAGGTTTAGATTCCGTTCCCAGATTCTAACGGCGTTGAACGCACGGCATGGACCGTCACCGCTTAGATGAACTTCAGTTGCTTCACCTTCATCTTGCAAGCCACGAAAAAAAGTGACCTCAGATTCAGAACGCCTTGGAACTGCTTGAATGATGTTCAAACCATCCAGGAATTTTTTTCCGACGAATCTTGCACGCAGGATATAGGCTAGGTGTGTACAGTTCGGGATCGCTCTTGGAATCATTTTTGAACATGACAACCTCCGGTTTTTTTCGGCTGGTTGGAATTGTGCGCTTCAGGCGAAACTCGTTCAAATTCAATCATGCAAGCTGTCTAATACTGTACTTGCGAGCGATGAGAGTCAGTTTTGCTGAATCTTTTCAGCCTCCAACACCATCCCCGACTTCAAAAACATGCGCCTTGCCTCGCGAAAATGTTCTGTCGCCACATTGTTCTCTCCGCGCTTCTGAGCCATCTCAGCGAGTCGCAAGAGGCAGTCTGCCCTCCCGCGATAGATATCCATACGGGTGAACTCCTCCAGCGCAAGTTGGAAGAGTGAAGCTGAAGTTTCCTCGTCCCCCTCCGCGCGAAAAATGTCTCCCAGCAACCGGAGTGCCCAGATGACGGCGGACACGTTTCCTGTAATCTTTCCGCAGGCAAGGTAAGCCGTCGCCCAGTGGGTCGTAGACCTCACTGCGTCGGGTCGCAGTGTGATGTCTCCTAGCTTCAGCATGCACCCCAAAATAAATTCCGTGGATTCAGCACGGAGAGACTGCACACATGCGTCGTACATTTTGACGGCTTCCAAGGTTCGGCCATCGGCAAGCAGGAAGTCGGCCACGATCTTGTCGCACAGGGGAGGGCCAAACAGATAGTTATGGGCAGCAAATATCTGGCGAGGTTTTACCAGAGCAGCTGTAACTTCGCCCTCCGAGTTGAACACACCCACGGCAACATCAATGTCTGCGATGGCCGCAAGAGAATGACCGTGGTAGAGCGGAAACTTCTCCGGAGATGAATACTCCACGATACGCTCGCGGCATTTCCGCGCCTCCGAATATGCAGTCTGGTACAGACAAATTTCCGCTTCGAAGTCGAGTGCGCCGATGTCGTGAACAGTTTTCTCGATACCCCCAGCGATGATCAGCTGTCTCGTGGAACGACAAATCTCCATGGCTTGCGAGAGGTTGCCAAGAGCGAGCCAGGACACTGCTTCTTCCTCCATGGCGTCGGTTTCGCGCTGGAAATTCCCGATTCGGCCAGCGATCCATTGCGCTCTGCGTGCCAATTCCACTGCCTCACTAAACTTGCCTTTCATTCGCCTGCAAGTTGCCATCGAAACAAGGGCGCGAGTCCGACGGACGTCATCGTCTGCCTGATCGGCCAAGGTAAAGGACATTTCGGCGTGTGTGGTCGCTTTATTAACATTCCCCACTCGGATGGAGTACACGGACACCGCGTGATGGAGCTTGGCTGGGTTCAACTGATCAGTGTAATGAAGGATATCCTAGTGGACTTGACGCACATTCCCCAGACAAATCACCCGCAAGTTGATAATATTTGCAACCCCGCGCCAGCAGGTCCGTGGCTTCCGAGTCGGAAGGGGCAACTCCCTTCTGCTCGGCAAAGATATGCCAGATATAGTATCCATGCAGACCATTGTCGTTAACGCGCTGAACGTGCGCCGAAATATCAGTCATGAGAGGCGAAGTATTACCGTACGTGCGGCTGGTAAATGTGTCCAGGTAGAAAATTCCATAAACGACCTCCTTTAGGTCTGGCGCATCCACCTCCAACCCGAATTTGAGAAGACTGTTGAGATTGCCAGCGTTTCCGGCTAATCGCTGGGCCAGGTCTCTAGAGGGCATCTGGAAGGTTCTCCAAAGCTGCAAAAGGCGCTCCCAGTGCAACCGGAGAGGGCGAGCTAGAGTGTAGCCGGGAGGATGGAGTTTTTTCATAAGCTCCCGTACAGGCGCGAGAACTTTCAGTCGTTCGGCATCGTTGTATGCCAGAGATGTCCTGAGCAACGTGCTTTTGCAGCGCAGAAGATCAGGAATTGGCACTGAACTTTCGAGAAGGTCGGCATCCGATATGCCGTCTGGAAGTAACGAGAGGAGGCTCAGAAGATGGAGGGCCCCTGGGGATGATGACATGCGGGGACTCGAAAGGGATAGTCGAAGTGAAATCTCCAGGCTGGTCTCTTTATGCGTGCCATCCGACAGCAGAGAAACGTTTTCGGTCTTCCAGCGTGCAAGAACAGCCTCACAGCCTTCGAAAGCGCTGATACTGGCCACCAACGTAACTGCAAGTGGCAGATTTTCGGTCAGAGCCAATAATTCGGAGACGTGCGCAGCGTCTTCATCGCTATCGGTATCTGCAATGTCCATGAAAGTTTCGCGTGCTGCGTCAAAGCTGAGGGGTTTCAGCGCGGGTATAAACGGCCGAGTCCAGCGAATCTTCGAAGGGCGCTCTTGCCCCCGGATCGTCATCTGTAAAAGGTCAAGGAAGGGAAAAAACGAACCCAAACTATCTCACCAAAAGCGCAACATGGGTCAAATCACCAAGAATAGCAAGGAATTCCTCGACCTTGTCCCGCGTCTCGATGCGCTCCCAGGGCGTCTCGAAATTGTCCAAAACAAGTAGGCAACTGGGCTGAGCTGACAGGTGCTTGATAATGGCCTTTGTGAGCTTCCCGCTCAACTCAAGACCTAGAGTGCCGGCTACGGCAAGTGCCAGGTCTTCCACCGTCACTGCAGAGTCGCAAGACACAAAATATCGTACGGGATATTTGGCCACGACATCGGGTTGGTGGAGAAGAGACTTCGCCAGGGCTGTCTTACCGATACCACCTGGACCCAATATTGCCACTCTGCCACCGTCTTTCAGGAGCCGATCAGCCGCGTCTCTCAATTCAGACTGGCGGCCATGGAAAACCTGTGGCGCACTCGGAATCATTATCGATAGGCTGCTGAAGCTGTGACGATCCCATAAGGTGAGTTTGGTATTGAAGTGAAGAGATCCTACCTGCTATGAATGCTGAGCGAGCCCTGTGTAAATTGGCCTTGTTGGAATTAGTCTAGAAAGAACTTATTTAACTCACAATTGAACCAAAGCCGCTGGACCCCTGATCAGAAAAGGAGTTTTCGACTATAAGCTTGAGAAGTTCGTGATGTTTCCGTTCCATGGTGGCTTGGAATTCTGCTACATCTCCGAGAGTAACAGCTGCAGTTTTGGTCTAAGTGACAATAGTCAGTCCACAATGTACGGCTTACTGCGATGAATTTACCGCGAAAACATCTCGCGCGTCCCTTAAACCCGCCTTGCAATCCTCGAGTCGCGACGTATGCTCTTGGTGCTTGAGGAAGCGCTTCAGCCTGTTCGTGTCCTGCTGCATTCGCAGAAATGCGTCTATTTTCTGTAAGGTCCTGAAAAATAACAATTTCGAACAGAAAGGCTGGACGGGAACGTGACTTACTCCGCAAACATTGCCATGCCATCCAGGAGTACAGGCGAGAGGGGGGCTGAGGTGTCGGCGCACAGCTCAATTAGAGCACAGATAATCTCGTATATCTGTTCGACCAGAGCCACACATTGCTCCTTATTCTTTTTGACAGACTTGAACGCAGAGCAGATCAGAGCCAGTTGATCGCACGTTCACATCACATGCAGTGGACGTACCTGAGCGGTTTGAAGGATCAACAGAGCAACGCCGGCGACCACCTGGAGATAAGGGGTTGTATTTATTTCACTGAGTTGTTTGAGTGTAGTCGCAGCAACTGTCGCATGGTGAAGGAACGGGGTCGGTATGCCCTTTGATGATTCTAGCATCGGAGGTAACTGTGAAGACGGTGAAGCTTTTTATGTGAGGAGTAATTAAGGCTTCGGTAGAACCAGAATAACCTCAGGAGCGTGGACTACACTGGAGCCTCAGTCGGGAGGTGAAGAAACGGAAGCAAGAGGGTAAACTAACAACTCAACATCACAGCGATCGAAGAGTCTGTTGATCCGATCACTTTCGGTTTCCGCGGCGCTGTTCGTTTCTACTCAGCACGACTTGAAGCTGAATCGCTGCTGAACAGTATCATGTTGACTTTCGGTGAGGATGAGATTGCGTGTACAAAAAATAAGTGATTTTGGGCGCCAAGAAACAAGAAAGTCGATGCGAAGCAGCAGCTAGCCCCAGTCTGTGCGATTCCAACCGTGCAGTCTGGCGATAACCGGGCACTCTTTCCGGTGACCTCCTTGCTTCCAATCAACGGTCTGGCATTCCTTGAAATAAATGCAAGGTGAAATACATATGATCCCAACGACGAGGGATTTAATTACCCTGCTGCAATAAGAAGTCTCGCACTTAGAGCAGCGCTGCGTCGAAGGTTTCTTGCAGCAATTGCAAAGCTCCATTTCTCCCGCGTCACTCTTGCCGCGTAAGCGCTGGTTCAAAGCGCGGAGTTGGGGCATAGAACAAGGCAAAACCTGAACACAAAACATTATTGGGTCAAGTTCAAACTCTATGGTCGAACTTTGGGCATACAAATATGGTGCTTGGATCACGGATTACATACCCTTCCCCTCCGTCCATGAAGGGATATGGCATGCCGTTTCTGATGCACAGGATATGCCCGACTCGGACTTTGCAGCTGGCGGCGTCTCGGGGCGGATTGTCTGTGTGGAAGGCCACGGGGAAATCGAAATCAAGTTTGTCTTTGACTGTGTACACAGTACGAAGAGCGGTGGAGTCGTTTTGTATGATCTGCAGTCAATTAAAGCTACTGATACCCTTGGCCTGCCCAAGAAACAAAAAACTGACCTCGCCGAAGATTATCCAGCTCTCGCCAGGCGCTGGAGGGCGTAAAGGCACGTGTGCAGAATCCGGAAAAGCCATCACGTTATCAAGGTTGAGCTTGTACACCGTCGTCGTTCCTGCAGCTGGCATCCTCTGAGCGTCGCCTGTTCAAGTGGAAGAACTTGTAGAAGAACGTTCGGGAGTTGCCGCCGGGCGATGCCGTTGATCGATCGATGCGATCGCAGAGGTTTCAACCCAACTTCAACCTAAGGCCCTGTTGTTTTATGTGAACAAGTTTTGTGCAGTCAGCAAAGAGGTGATTGAATACTGTTTTGATTTAGCCTTCAATTCATGCACAAAATCCGGCGTAATAAGAGATGCCTGACCGCGGACGCGGCAACTTGCTCGGACAGCGTTTCGGGTCCTCGAGGGCAATTTGGTTGACTAAATGCAAGGGAATTTGAGCGGGCAGCGGAATCACAGCACCTGCTCCAATTTCAACTCGATCTGGCCCAAATAAACCGATTGGGACGGTGAGACTTTACGACGTACGGTTCTAATTTGGTTGAACTGAAGGTTGAAAACTTACGCCAGGCAGGGCCACGTAAAGCCTGTTAGTCCCATGCAGCAATCTTACGGCAGGCTAAAGAGCTGTTCAATGCGCCCAACGATAAGTAGTACCCGCGGCGGAGTTTTGTGATTTTTGTGTGGAAGGTGGATTCCAATGGCGGCCAGGGGAAGAGCACTACTATACACCAGTTTCAACATGGTACAGTCATGCTAAATTCAACGAGAAGGAAAGCCCCACCGAATCTACATGTATAGTAGGGGATATCATGAAGACTCCCCACTACTATCATCTCAGATCGCGCACTGGCAGTGACGATTTACGCCGGATTGGTGACCCTGAGATATGTGGCGACAGTCACGGAACAAAATCGTAGACCCACAAGATTTCAGGGGGTTTTTGACGTCAAGATCGTGCAAAGTTGAAAGGCCAGCCTCTCAGACGACTGTAACGTTGAACCAAAGTTGAGAAGTGGTTGGCTGACAGGAACGCGACATCAATGATGGCGGCCCACGTTGCTGATCACTGGCAGTGCCACCGCCACAGGAACAAACATCTACCTTCTTCCTCTCACGTCCTTCTCTTTTTGGGTCCTCAAAGGTTCACCGGATTTGTTCCCTGGCTTCTGCCGCAGCTGCGAATCATAAGAACTCGGCTGGCCTGCAGTGTGTATGGCGACTTGGAGAGCATAAATGTTCATCCGGCCGTCGGCCCCTGTTCGATACGACGCAATTTGGACGCAATCCTCCCTGAATTAACATCGAGGCAGTGAGGGGTGCTCCTTGGTTACGTGCCATGAACGCCACTTCTCCCCTTCATCTCCAGGACCCAGACCACAGTCTGAATGTTGAAGCAAAATTAAAGAGCATGATTCAATGGAGGTCCCGTTTCGGTCTGGAGTCCCGACACGTGGTCAATTGGTACCCCGACAAATTTGCAATAAGGCGCGTTTCTCTGACAACCTGGTCTATTTTATCCTTTGACCCTGAAGAGTTGGGGACGTGCACATATCCCCGGTACAGCTATATGCCGGTCTACAGAGAGACCGGGGAATGCAGGGCCGATTCGGAATTGTGCGTGGAACGGCGCCCGTCGTACGCTTGTTCGAGAAGGAGAGACCCGCACGCTCTTTCGCGACCATCTGGACCATACACTTCAAGAAAGCCTCCGAATTTCCGGGCAGCACGAGGATATTTCCGGGCAGCATGAGGAGCTGGAAATTATCGATGTGGAGTCTGTTGTCCGCAGCGTCGGCCCCTCGATGCCCGTCGCGCAAATTTGCCCGACGAAGATCTCGATATCGGTTAGTGCGACCGCCACAGCGGCAGATGACTGTTGCTCGCCCGTTCAAGCACAATTTTTCCACCTTGTCCCATGTAAAAACCAGCGAAAATCCTGTTCCAGCAACTCTCGATGATCACTTATCGACCTATCGCAAAATTCCGCGGTGGGACTTGACTAAAGAGCAGGATGGTCTCAGTTGGGAGCACAATATCACAGCCTGTTTGCAGTCGGCCTTGTTCACAAGACGGCGGGATGGCCGGGATGAACATGATTATCACATATCGGATCGCCGACTTTGATGACGACGTCGGATTTAGCGGAACGGCGACCGCGAGGACGCGGAACAGCGCCCGAAATATGGAGAGGACAGCGACCAAACAGCAACGCTAAGTACTTATGTCAATATTTTGCGATTTACCCGTCGGCCAGGATCGTCTCGGGAGCAACAAACACATTTACCCCGACATGATTTCAACAGGAATGCGGAAGTCGCCGAATGTTCAGCTGCACCTCTCCCGCGATACATTAGATTCAGTAGAGACAGACTCAAGCTTGGCCGTCGGCATATATGGGGCATGATAAGACCAAAAGGTTGAGGCTTAAACCGAACGCGAGATCTACCAAAGTGATAAACCGACGGTCAACTCGAGACTCAGTGCAAAAGGGAAAGGCACCGTTCCAGCGTAATTTTGGCTGGGAAGCGAATTCCTTGAAGTTCAACAGTGGGCCCGTCGGCCAACACAACTATGTTCGCCATTGCTAAACGTTTGCCGACGGCCCGCCCTGATTCAAGCATATCGGAGAGGCGGCGCCGCGGGGTTTCGGTGTGCGCGTGAATGACCAGAACGGCAGCTTACATTATCTGTGACGTATAGCGAAATCCTTGGATGCAATCTAACCTCTAATAACTGCTTGCTGTTTCGTGTTCAAGCAGATTTTCAACATTGTTTGTTCATGCTTCAGCATCAAGATTTGATCGACACCACAGGTCTCCGTCAACCAACGACTCCCAAAAGCTCAAGGTACTGTACCATTTCGACCGATCCTTCAGGTGACGGGTGACGGAGGGTCGTGAAATGAAGGATTTTGGCGTCGGTGACGGTGACGGGCGGGTTTCCTGGCCAAATTGGGCCTAAAAACGCCAAAATTTGCGCTTCGGCATCCGCCGGACTACGATTTATGGTAATGTTGGCCTGATTGCCGAGGAATGAAGACCTTATCCAGTGAACCTTTGTGGTGACGGTGACATGGCGTGAAGGATCGGTCGAAATGCTACAGTATACTGCACGGTCGAGTCCGGATTACGTCTGAATACGCACCTGCCTCGTTCTTTCTTCTTTGTGTGGTAAGCCCGGATGCTACACGGGCCGGGTATGCGCCAGCACTCGACGAACCTGGCCAAATTTTCAAGTTACGGCGCTGGAATCGAACTTCGCAGAGCTAGGCAGCTCCGGACTCGGGCTTCAACACCAGCTGTTTCTCGCCTCATCCGCTATTGAAGACTCTGACCCATTTCCCGCTGGATGGGTCCCCGCACTGTCTCCACCTGTGCCACCTGTGGGCGCTTCGCGAAGATGTCAAGTTAACGTTCGGGATAGATGCGCGTTATGTCCGAGACTAAGTATGCGTCTCGGTAATTAAGACGGCGAGTACTTCCGTGGCTTCGAGTCAATAATATGCGCGCCTGGACTGCTTCCCGAACACGGCAAGTTCAACGCCAAAAACTCTCACCAACTCTTCAGTGGAGAAGAAGATTTCCATTCCGGACGTCAACTCAAATACAATTTACGGTACCCATTCATTATTTGGCTAATTCATATTTACTTACGCACACCTCCAAAGCTATTTTCAATGCCTGTGAATCGCCAACTTGGCGTTCGCCCCTGGCGTCGTACGGAATGCGTCTGCTATTATAGCGAGGCCGGCGTCCAATTCTTCCTGCGTGATCGTCAACGGCGGCGCCATCCTGAACGAGCTGCCGATTCCGGGAATCCGCAGGACGTTCGCGCTCAGCCCGAGCTCCAGCATACGGTCGGACAGCGCCGTCGCGAGCGCCTCGTCGGGCTCTTTTGTTGTGCGGTCTTTGACGATCTCCATACCCTGCATGAGCCCCATACCTCGGACTTCGCCAATACACTCGTACTGCGCCTGCAGACCGAGAAGGAACGCGCGAAAGCGTTGTCCGAGCTGCTCGGCGCGGGCTGCAAGGCCGTCGCGCTCGAGCATGTCGAGTACATGCAGGCCTACCGCCGCTGGTAGTGGATCCGAGGTATGCGTCGTAACTGGTAGACCCCGGTAAGTCGAGTGGAACACAAAACCGAAAACGACGCGGCTTACAGAAGGAGAATCCGCGCGAATGTATGACTTGTTCTATTTCCTTCGACGTCACCACGGCAGAGAGTGGGAGGCCCGCACCGAGCGTCTTGGAGAGGGTGAGGATGTCCGGGACAACGCCGTCATGCTCAAAAGCCCAGTTCTTCCCCGTGCGGCCGACGCCCGTCTGGGCTTCGTCCAAAATCATCAGCATCCCGCGCGCGACACAGTGCTCCTTCAGCCGCCGGAGATAGCCCGGAGGCAGTACGATAACACCACCGGAACTGAGAATGGGCTCCACGATTACCGCCGCAAGAGAACCCACAGACTGGGCGTCAACAAGGGAGAAACCGTAGTCGAGTTCCTTCTTCCAGTCGTAGGTTCCGTCTGGGTTGCGGAAGGGACTCCGATATCCGTTTGGCGTGGGGAGTACTAAGGAGCCGGCAGCGGCTGGGCCGTATCCTTTGCGAGTGAGCTGATATGTCATGGACGCAGCAGCGAAGGTAACGCCGTGCCAGGAGTTTGACAAGCCTGGATTCTGGGATTAGCTAAGATAGAAGGAATCGCCGTTAGGTCGCACCGACGATCTCAAATTTTCCGGTGTACATCTTCGCCATCTGTGCACGGGATAACCGTTTCGGTCAGCGAGGGAGACGAATTCAACGGTGGGAAGTTATTTACCCGGATAGCGCACTCGTTACTTTCACCGCCAGTGGACAGCAACTGGACCTTGTCGAGGCCCGGGGGAAGGAGACTCGTCAACTTGGATGCGAGGTCCACGACTGGGCGACTGAGCATCCCAGAGAACAGATGGTCAAGGTTGGCGACCTGTTTGTTGATAATTGAGACGATCTCCGGGTGTGAGTGCCCGAGAATCGAGCTCATCTTGGGCAAAATAAATACAAGAGGAGTGGGGAGAGTTGACAGTACTTACCTGGCCCGAAGTAAAATCAATAATTCGTTTTCCATCCGCGTCATAGAGGTAAACGCCCTCGGCGCGTTCGATGATACGGTGTATGAAGGAGGCACCGCCAGAATATCGGACGAGAGAGTCATCGGCGCGTTGCCAGAAGGCAGGGTCTTCGTTGCTCGAGGTGGACTGCATGGAGGATTGGAGCGGAGGGATGAAAATATAGGGAAAACAGGGGCGGTCCTTTTATGGATTGCTAACCCGACGGGGAACGTGCAAATCCTTATTGATTTCCGAAAATCCAATTTCAACATTTGTTTATGTTTCGTTATGTTCTTCCCTATCGCGGCTATCTAATCCGTGTTGACGGGGTGATTGTCACTCCGTGTCACGGACGTTCTCTACCCTGCATCAGACACCGATCTGCTTGTTTCCTACGGCCGTGTCCACCATCCCCGTCGGCGAAAACCGTCGTGTTCCGCTCGTAGGTCTCAGTATCGTCGGCCCGTGCGTCAACTAACGCGTCTACCTAGTGCCCGTCGGCCAAAACCAAGATAACTCTATGGAGGAGGTGCGCGAATCGGTAGCTTCGGAAAGACCATACCGGTCCCGCAAGAGCCGCCCGTGTGATAGATGTCGGTCGCGTAAACAGCGGTATTTCTCTCTCTGTCTGTCCGCGTCGTTTGGCTCTGACTAGACGTGCTATGTAGATGTATCACTAAACCCAGTGGAACTTGCCTCAACTGCCAAATCTCAGCCGTCGCCTGCACGTTTGACTCTCCTGCCGCAGCAGATCAGCCCCGCCCCCGGAATAAGAAGACGGATTCCAAACCTAAGATTCAGACAAATGGCATGGCAGAGGCAAGTGGCAGTCGTCCTATGCCGCGGTCCTATGGCTCCTCGGGATATACGAGCCCGTCGATCCCCCTGGCTTCGCCCACCGTGAAGCTCGAGAGGCATAACTCGCTTCGCCCTGACGTAATTTCACCTATTACGTCTGGATTGGAACTTGGCGGCGCGTTCTCGAACATTGTGCTCAACTGGGACCCGCCAACGCTGGGCTCTCGACTGAGCGAGATGTCAACGACCAGCACCGTAAGTGACACATTCTTTGTTTGAATATGCACCGTATTAATTGTTCTCCAGTCCGAAGAGGAATATCGAGCACTCGATTCAGACGCTGACGAAGATTTCGAACCACATTATGTGGGCGAAACGGCTGAACGGGATGCTCTGGTACTCAGCGCTTTGGCGACGGTGCATTCCACCACCAGAGACGGCACGACTCCTCCACAATCGACTCCTTTTCGCGTTCGTCAGGTATCTACCAATCAAGCGGAGCCTGTTTTCTTTCTCTTTGAACGCACTCGCCCGTACGGAGAAGATACGGTGGGCAAATACACCAGCGCCGAGCTAATTAGTCTGCTGGGTCCCAACAACGTGCACCGTCTTTTACAGCAGTTTGTATATTCCCTTTCGTTCCATTTTTCTTTGCGTTTACCAACATTTAGCTATCTGCGCATGGACGGACTTGCTGTACCCATATGGCGGAGTTCCGACTTTACGGACAATCCAGAACAACGGCTGCCTTCTGGGCTATTCTGCGCCTACGTCTCTCGAGGCCTCATTTATGATGACCAGTTACGACATATGGCGACCCAGGCGTGGAAAATCACCACCATGACCAATCGTGCACAGTCGCGCAGCGCACGGGTTTCAACAATTCAGGCCAACCTTCTCGATTTGGATGGCCGGCCGTCGTTGAATCCCACTGGCAACTCTCTTCTTTTGGGTCAGGTAACTTCTTTTCTTGACGCGTCGAAATCTATAATAATCGTGTTTTAGACAATTGCAGCCGGCCGTTTAATGGGCTTGCATCTCGACTGCAGATCGTGGTTGATTCCGAAATGGGAGAAAAGTCTCCGTGTGAAGTTGTGGTGGGCGGTATTACAGCAAGACAAGTGGTTCGTCTTTACGTTCTGTTTGTTCCGCATCGGCGTCTTTAAACCCAGTCTGTTTATAGGTCGGCTTTATGTTATGGCCGTTCCAGCTATATTCATCACAGTGACTGGGACGTTCCACTTCCGCCCATCGAGGCCGCGAATGATTTTTCGTTCGTTGCGCTATGTGAACTGACCGTTATTCTGGATCGCATCATCCGCCACCTCCATATCGTTCGGGCGTCTCACCGACCCAACGATACTCGGGAAGTTTTAACGACCATCTCCAAGTTTGGGTTGGAACTCGATACGTGGAAACATCGCCTGGACGCGATGGGCCAGTCTCTGAACGGCTATTTCACACCCGGGTTTCGTAAGTCATTGAATGCGCCCTTAGTACTATGTTAATTTATTTTCCCAGGTTCTCTGCAACTCTCGTATCTTGCCGTCGCGCTTCTTTTGGTCCGCAGTGTCCTGGACTTGGATCTTCCTCTCGCTGCTGCGCAGTCGGCTTACGATAGCGCGTTGCGGGTCACGGAAGAAGTGGTCATGTTCACGTCGTCCCTTACTCCGGACGATCTCCGAGGTTATTTCACGACTTGTGCGCGATTTTCTCATCGCATCCACTTGAACTCTAAAATTTAATCAACCATCGACAGATTCTGCTTTTCATTTTTCGACCTGCCTCATACTGCTCGTGCGACTTGTACTGCAGGCAGATCTCTCTGATCAGTCTGAAGGGGCGGCGTGGCAGCGTATCCTGCACCAACTCCGGATCTTCATCTCGGCATTATCCAACGCGAAGAAATCCGTGCCGTCCTTCGAGCTCGGCGATCTTGCTCTGGCACGCGCGCGGCACCTCATTCCGCTCCTAGCCAAAAACATACCTGAGCTCTCTATTGCGCTGGAACCTTTTTGGCACGTCTTCCTCCGCGTATCATGGTTCCTCGGTGATTGCTAATATTCAACCATTTAGTCCGCCGGCTGAAGAGAATGTCCCCGCAGCGGCAAGCTCGTACAATTCCCAACCGTCCGCGGGCGTGCTATGGCCTGAGAACGGCCCGGGATTAGACGCGTTTTTTCCAGAGGTGACCCAGCCGGATTGGGTGTCGTTTCGGGACTACATCCATACGCCCTACTCGCAAATGCTCAACAACTCGTACGGTCTTCAATGACAGTGCGTATCAGCTCAACCTATTTACTCGTCGGGTCTTATGTCTCCCTCTCACGACCGTTGTTGTAAAATTGCAAAGGCGGTGAGTTGCGCCAGGGTTATGGCTTTTCCTCGAACTTCCGCGCCCCTTGCGATGGTATTATTATGTTGATCATTGCCAGCCAGCGCGGCTGACTGTAACTTTAATTCGGCCGACTATAAATGCGATTACGATTATAGTTTCTCCGCCAGCTCTAGAACGACAGAGAAAGCCAAGAGTGACAAGCCGTGTGTACTTCAAATTGCAACTTCCGTCGCGGGAAGGTGGGTAGCCAGATATCCAGGATATTAATTTCAAACAGTTCTGTGCATTTCGGAGAGCATAAGCTCCGTTGAATATCTCGCTCTCAGTAAGTGGTCCTGGATCTCGTGGATAAAGCTGGAGTGGGAGTACGTGCCTATCGTGGGCTGGATAGATCCTTGACGAGCATCTAGGTTTCTAGCTTCGCTTCGGGTGCGTCCACGCTGACCGTTGAGCCGATGGACCGTGGGTCAACACAGATAGCGAACCTCAGCTGATACCAGCTTTTAGCGAGGTACGGTGGACGAAGGTGCAATTCCTGTCAGGTACACACGAAAGTCTTCTTCAGACCCGGTCGTGCTTTGGTTCCTCGGAGAAACTACAATGAAGTAGCGGAGCTTTTTACTGACTCGGTTGAAATCGGCCACAGTGTATGGTGGATCTGTTAAACGTGCGCCCGGTGCGGCGGTTTTAAATCCGGGCTCCTCCCAGGAACTCAGAGTACCCGGCGGAAGAGTCATCAGCTGCATTCGAGATGCCAGAAATCGCTCGTAGTGCGGAGATGGGTTTGTTACGAAATTAGGCGGCGCCATAACAGTGACAAACACCGCTACGCTTGTGGATTAATTAGGAAAGAAAACAAAGAAATGCGCGGAACCGACCGAGCATTCTCAGCAGGTATGTCCAGAAACTGTAGACTGTACCCGCCTCATTTTACTAGGCGAAAAAGCATCGGGTCCATTTGGCTGCCTGTTTGTTGCCCGTTACGAAGTTTGACTCAAAAGTTCGTCTGGATTGAACCCAGACGTCAACTGGCAATATCCATTCAGGCATAAGTTAAACGCGCGGAGTGGGTATCGCTTAAACTACGCGGACTTTATGCGGTGACCGGTCTGCATCGAGGTATGCTCGCAACATTATGTGATGGCACGGGATCATTGATTTCCGGGGTTTTTGAATATAAACATTCCCTTGACATTCCCAATTCTTGTCTGCGGCCATCTGCTGCTAGTCTAGCACTTCTTCTGAGACTTCACCCAGCTATTAAGTAGCATTGAGCCATGCTCTCCTTAACAAACGAACCTCACCTTTCTAGATGTGCTGGAATGACAGAAAGACTCAGTTTGATCGTTCAGGTTCAACTTCGGGAGTTGGGCGGGATCATAACAGCAACAATCTCTCTCCGCTCAGGCTTATTGTTCAATTAGGGAAAAAACTCGTTACTTGTGCGGATGCCGATTCTGCGGGAGAATGTCTCGGCTGCTTCAAACCCAAGGCCCAACATTTTGCGAGGTGACCGTGTGTTTGAGGTGCAACCGTTGATTTTTCCTCAACTTGAGCCAAATTTTCAAAATCTCGATCATTCTCATCTGGAGTCCCTACGCAACCATGAGAACAGGCGCACGGCTTATTCCAAATATGTCATTTTCCCTCTTTTAGTCGTAGTGACCCGAACGAAGTACAGTAGCGGTCGGAGTCCAAGAACATCGATTCAAGTATTTTAAGAATGCGCCACCGCCAGTGCACCACTGATGCCTTGTAGTTCTAAAATATTAACCTACGGACTTGGAGATCGGACCGTACTTCCGCACCTCCTCGAGAAACTGCACAAATTCGGTGTTACTCACACCGAGATTGCATCAGTTTCGGATGGCAGCATATTGGCTGAAATTCCTAAAGTTTTGGAAGAAGAATAAGATTCGTCGAAATGTTTGCTGAAACTCAGGATATCAGGTGTTGGCCCGCTCCGGCGCGCCCGTCCCGTCCCGGCCCCTCTCGGAACGGCCCGGGCCGGTCCTGATATCTTCACTTCCAGCAAACATTTCGACCGTTCTTATTCTTCCTACAAAATTTTAAGAATTTCACCCAATATGCTGGCATCCGAAATTCCGGCAATCTCGGTGTGACTTCCCCCAAACACAGAAAACGACCTCAATAATCATATGGACATCACCGACCATAAGTCACAGATACGCTTCGCGTCTGACTCACTCCGGAAACTTTGATGATGTCTCCATAGTATGTACATACAGCGGTAATAAGTTACGGGCAGTGTTGGGGGGCATATTCACGTAGGATACAGTAGTCGCCCGTAGGTTTCGAACGAGAAAACAAGCACATGGAGGAGGATAAAATCACGGAAGGGTGTGACGGAGCAGTCGTCGAGATCACATAAGGTCGGCGCGCCGTAGGTGGTCACGCAGAATCGACTCTTCCACTGATGAGGAAGGAGCTATGAGCATGCGGTATGGGAAGGGCACAAAAAACTTCACCGGCGCCGAGGGTGACGGCTGTGGACTTGGTATCCTAAAAAGGGAATTTAGCCATAGAGGAAGAGGAATGAAAAGAAGGGCGCACGATTACGGAGGTGAGGTGGACGTAGAACGGCCGCTGGACGGGTGAATAGGTGCGCTGGATCTCCTTAAAGTGCTGCTGGAAGTCTAAGGGCGATGAACGTTAGACTATGAGGTGGAGCAGCCGCAAACGGGAAACAAGCAGGGAATGGAGGGATGAAATCGACGCAGTGAGCGAGGCCTCGGGGACAGGACAAGCCTGATATCGACTGGGTTACACTGACTCCACAAGGAAACCAGAGCTATGGTGAAGTCGCAGCCGTGGAAGGCGGCGCGACTGCAAGTCCTCGGGGACATCAGGGGAGTAAGATTAGCGAGAGGCAGGCAACCCCATAATGTGGGAGCGAACGGGCAGCGCCGATGCCCGGACGCAAACGCAAAAGACTCGCGGGGGCAGTGCCAGAATAATAGGGCACTCGTCGCCGCTTTGGATAGCATGAACAGAACGAGGGAACCCCAGAACGACAAGGAAACGGGCAAGGTGACCGAATAGGACAGGACGTACATCGCGTAGCAGTCGCGACGTCGTTGCGACGATCCCCAAAGCTCGGCACCGAGTCCCGGATCTTGGCGCCACGCATGAGCTTCGCTTGTAGCAGATCGCACTTGTTGAGGACTGCAAATTCGGGACAGGAAGATGCGAATAAAGAAGGGAAGAGGGGCAGCCCAATCAGCACTCCTCTCAACTCATTCAAGACGGCTTACATAGCACCAGCTGTGTCCGTGCGAGTAACTTGCAGGCGCACACGCTCTTCCAAAGCATGTAGCTGTCTTCCAGGCGGTTGACGCGGCGGTCCTCGGCGAGTTTCTCGTCGAAGCAGGATACAGGGGCGAGGAAGATTATGGCGTCGCTGAAGGATAAATGGATGAATGACGGTCAAATGGAAACTAGATATAATTATAGGACATACCAATCGTCGAAATAGCTGTACCATACTGCGCGCTATATGGTCGTCAGACTCAGACTTCGGGGGAAGATGGGGACCAGCGGTGATGAAGGAAGACGTACGCTACTCCGCGTACCACCTAGACAGTGTTAATTCAAGAAGATGATCTTTGACAATGCTACTCACCAACATCGTACATCCGCCATTCGCTCCCTGCCGAGTGACCTGCGATGGAGTTATAGTAAATGGCTGGAGAATGGAAGCCTGCTACGAACCATGCTCGAATGTTACCCTGTACTCTTGTACGCCGACCGTCCGTAGCCGCGCACGGATGATATCGTCGTCCGTGATTTGGTAATCCGTCCGCGCGATACGGTCCACATCGTTCAGAAAGCTGCCCAACCGTGTTAACGCGATCCATGAGTCCCAGAGATAGAAACACGCACAAGCCTGCAGAGTCTTCAATCCTTGCTTTCCGCCGTGCCAGCATCTCGCGCACGACGCGGTCCTCCCACAGGCTGCGCATGTCCTCGCGGCACCCCGAAATCACGCCGAGGACCTCGTCCTCCATATCGCGCACCTTGCGCAACACACCCGAGTCCTCGCCTGATCGCCGCCGTGCGGCGCGGAAGCGCTCGAGGGCGGTCTTCCAACCGTTCGTGGAGTGGACACTGAACTCTTTGTCGCGCTTGACGAGCGGTAAATCGCCGAGGGAGTCACCGTCGAAGGGGGCCGCAGACGTGGTGGATGTCGTGTACAGCTCGGTCGCGGCAGCGCCAAGCCGATGCTCCAGGTCGGACTGGACGCGACGTAGAGGGGCGAGACGCAGTCGCAGCAGGCGGTGCTTGTCCTTGAATTTAAGCGGGGGTAATTTGGATGCAGTCGGTGAGATTGAAGAACTGTGTCGACGGTTGGTGGGTGATGGTGGTACATCGAATTCCGAGTCGGAGGACAACGGGGACGAGGAAGGTGACGAAGACGTAGAAGAAGGGATTGCAGTTGGAGGTAAAACAATCTTCGACGAAGATGCGGCGGGGACGTCCACTGCTTTTGCGGCAGCCATCTCGCGGCTGAGTATGTCCAGAATCTCGTTCATGTTGCGCACAAGATTGAGTAGGACAACACATCGCCACGAAGTCCGTTCTTCCGACCATGTTCTCTTGCAGTATAGCAATTGGAACTGTGGATTGTCAGCATTCCAAGGCACATGATGCAAAAACCAGACAGACATACGTCTACCAGCAAGTTCAGCACGAGGCACGCTGGCAACAAAAACTGGACTCACTCTTCAGTGTCGCCGTTTTACCACTTTCCGACTGGCCCAGCAGCAACAACTTCACGGGTTTGCGCTTCTTCTCCGCCTCCCGTTCTCGCCGAAGTTGCGCGTCAATCTCGTCGCTGACCCGTCTGGCCTCATCCTCGGCGCGTTCGCGAACCTCGCGCTCTGCCGGTGTTTCGTTCGGCGGCGGGGCCAATGCTGCGGTTAACGGGTCTTCATCGAGTGAGCGACCCATCGGGGGGAAAGAGAAAGAGAAAAAGGTTTGATAGCGACCAGACACTGCATCTCTTTCATCATCCCTTTCATTTCGGATTCCCGCGCACCAGCGGTGCCACTGATGAGGAAGTCAAATGTTGAGATGATACTGATCTGCAGAGTTAGAGACCGGGTTTCCAGCAGGTCAACCCAAGAAACACGATAACGATCACAGACGCCACTCGCTGCTGGCAGACTAGGCCGCCCACAATCCGGTCAAGCTCAAGCGTCTTCGTCTCCTAGTATTTTTGTTTGCCCCTTTACCCCGCACGGCGAAACCCCGTCGTCGCGGGCCGATTTCTCCTTGCAACATCAGGTTTCAGAGCCGCATGTCCGAGATATTTACGGCGCAGGCACAGAGTCTCCTCAAAAGGTCCTGATTGCGGCCATGGATTGTCTCGGCAGAAGCGACGCCACTTGAACAAGATCCTAACAGCAACGAATAGCAATCGCTGATCGATGGCTGTTCAGCCTCGCTGGAGGGCGCCCACAGTGATAGGTAATACCTATAGGTGAAGTATCCTGGAAGCTTCGCCAAAATGCAAGACTGTGGCATCCAGGATCCGTGAGATGCAGGATCGGGAATCGCAAGGACTTGTGCTGGCTTGTGCCGTGGAGAACTGCCCGACGTCGGACTTGTGGCAGATGATTCTTGCTCCCAACGGTCTAGTGACGGTCCAAACAAGTCAAGAGTAGTATCGCAAGCTGGAGAAGCCTGGATGGAGCCAGGACTAACCGGGTTGTCCACTCGGACTACTCAAGACCCCGAGGTACGTATCAATCAATACGATGTACCTAATCCTTGCAGAAGCAGCTTATTCAGGACCGACCACTGCCCGAACGGAAAAGAAAAACGCTAGTAGCATTCAAGTTTCGACTCACACTCGTGGGGTATACGAGAACGGTATTTGGATCGGCGGTATCTTCATTCTGCTCGTGTTACCACAAACCTCCCAAGAAATTCGTTTCCGCCTCTAAATCAGTGGCAGAAACCATCAATTGTTCGGCAGTGAAGAGCTTACGGCGGGAACTTAGAACTATCCAGGTAAGCATTATCACCATTAGTTGCGCATATGTTGTCCGATGATACAGGGCTGTCTGACTCTATTTATTTTCTTCCGAATAAGATTCGCCGAACTTGCAATAAGCGTATGCAAGACATTATGATCCTTGTGGTAATTTGCTTGACGTTGACCTCGTGTTGTCTAGAGCACGATCTCAACAAAAGAGGAAAATACGCGACACAAGTCAAGGCGGGGCACTGGACACGACTGCAGCTGAATCCATTGCTATATGCGTCAAAAGACAAATCCGACACTGGCGGACGCCGGAAAGGAATCAACTCCACAACTCTACATACCCGCTAGTCATGATCAACAAGACGCGCCCCACGATGATGCTCACGTATGACTGATCTGGTAGATCCCTGCGCCGTCGTATCCATCCTGATTCTACTGTATCATTTAATCTCTGCAGCTGTCTCGACGTGTGCGCTCACCTTCCAAGTATCGACCCACTTGCGGATTTACCTCAGCATCTTGCTTATGCATCCGTGGTTTCACCGGCGCGGTGTTGTTGCATGGGGCTAGCGTCGATATGCGGCCGCAAAGCGTGTTCATGTTGGCGGGGTCTTCGAAGCTCCGCGTCTGGTCAACCTCAAGCCATATTCTCCGTGTTTCTGCGACACTTCCATCGCGTGGTTTTCGTTTTCCAAGTGCTGCAGCCGACATCAAGTCGAGCTCGCATCGACATTCAGACGTTCTGTCGACAGGCAGCCACTGGGCGGACGCAGGGCGCATCGGTATGAGTATGATCGCACACCATTAATCTCGTGCATTGATCAATCTGACGACATTAAGTCGGACGGAAACCGACACCAGACTTGCAACCAAAACGTGGGGACCACATTTTGGTTACTCTTTGCCTGAGCTGCCATGCCAAGGGCCAGGCATCCATAAAGGAAATTATTCAAGATAAGCAAGCCAGTATAATTTTGGCGTATGTCCCGAGCTGACTCCGGTCCTTGCAGAATCTTGAATCTCAACCGACTCGAAATTCGGCCCACCTTGCACCACTGTTCAACCAGTGGTTCAACGCGTAAACATATTCAAGACGGCGATAAAACTCTCCGGCTGCGGGATCTGCCGGCACCTCATTTCGACTAATATCGTCCCCGATTTCCCGGGCCTGTACCTGCCTGCGCCGGCTAAAAAGGAAGACGCTGTCTCGAACAGCTTCGAAACGTTAAAGGAACAATCCGCGACAAGATCAGCCACATGGCTGATGTTTGCGAATTCTGGGTACCCTGGGATAGCCTGGGATACGAACATTCTCCTCTCGGTTCGCACAGACGCATGGACTCCGAGCCGGCGGACCCGTTATTTCTCATATTAACCGCTAAAGGACACGCCCCTCGTATCTTTCTGCTGTCCATCTCTTGTTGAACTTGGTTCTGAGATGGTACCATGCGGACTGCTCGTCGGATCTTAGTGAATGGACTCTTCACATACCCGCCCCTTCCCGCCTTTGAACCCTCGAAATCTCCGCCCAGAGGAAGGACTGGATGCGCAGGATGCCTCACTGATGGCAGAATAGATTCCGCGGCGTCTCAATTGTGTGGTCGCTGTTCGCGTTGTGGATCAACAGACACCGCCTTCTATTGAGTCGCTGTATACAGTAGCCTTACACCACTGACCAGTAAAGTTTAGAAGCTGTAGAGGCAGATGTAGAGGCGCTCTTCAAGCACAACCCGCAGCAACAGGGTGGACAGCATTCATCATACAATCATTTCAAGGCACAGCCAGGCTCTTCCATTCTCCCAAATCTATCCATTGAAGGCTGTTGTTCATTCCTAGCGGACTATGTTTACACCGAGTACGTGCACTGCAGTCGCCTCAATATCAGAGATGGGCTTAACCTGGAATTTATCGATCCATATGGAATTTTTAGTTTGTCTGTTCGCTCTCTCTCCTTGTTGCCGTCCTACTCGATTCACAAGTCTCCGTGTTGACAGCTGGTGCCTGCATGATATCACAAATCGATATCACTTGGTGCTTCGTCCTCCCACCCTCTCGTCTTGATAGTTTTTCCAACGACGCCTCACATCTTGTTGCCAATGTTGGATGTCACTCTTATATCCAACAGTTGCCATTGGCAGCGGTATAATGAGCTCAACCTTGGCGAAAATTACATCATGCACCCTGAGATGCAATTGAAACTAGCCAAGTTGCGAATTCGGTGCAATGATATTTTGGGTCAAAAGATCAACTGGGATCCACTGCGAAATTTCTCACTAGCCACGATTCGCAGCGATAGTAGTTTACTGGTGCAAATGGAGATGGATGAGTCGAATAAACAAAGGTAGCGTTGAGGACTTACTTCAGTTTTAGGTCAATGTATGCACGAGATCTTTTCCTCAGTCTGCCTCAACAACGAGTTTCCAATTATAATATTCTAACGGCAGCCGAAGTGATACATATTTACAAGCACACTGTGGGCCTGCGGCCATAATTAATCATGCTCCGAATCTCATCCTGTCATAAGAGGTCCCATTACGCTCGAGGCACTGCATTGCCAGCCCTCAGATTTTTGCCTGCGCGGCGACGTGCGTGAGGACATCGTTCCACGCCGACGTGACGGTTGGCGGCGTCTTCAGCTTTGTCTAGAATGCGATCCCAAATCTGGTCAACGGCGCACGGAAAATACAGCATAAACCTGTACGCACCTTCGCCGCCTTGAGAGCGGCCTCGTCGGCAGTGGCAGTCGTCCCCGCACAGCTCTTGATATTAGCCAAGCCCTCAGTCTCCGCATTGGTGAGCATCGCGGCAGCCAGTGTGTCGAGCTTCTTGGCAAGAGTGATTGAAGGCTGCTTGACAGAGGTGTCCGTTAGGTAGTCATTCACGGCCACGCGCTGACTGCTGAGGGCCGTGCTGATACTTGGTTTCGCTGCCTGGCCCTTCAGAGAAGCTGTCACCTCGTCCCGTTTCTGTTCATCAAATCAACCTCAATATCGGGCAATTGAACCTTGAAATTGGAATCGGAGCATACCACTTGGTTGATCTTCTTGTCTAAGAAAAACAAGTTGTTCTGGCTGTTGATAGCAGTCACTAGCGGAGCCATGAATTTGGGGATATCATCGGTGGTTAAACCACTATTGGGGCTAGCAATCATGGCTTTGAGTGTGTCGCAGACCCCACCAGTCGACTCGAGTGTCTTTTTCAAGACCTGCAGCTCCACGACGTGATCTAGTACCTATAGGTTAATCATTCGTTCCCAGTCAAGTTCGAGAGTACCTACCACATTGGCTGCGCGTCTCGGGCTCGGGTGAAGGCGAGAAGTTCCCGTCTTTAGAGTCATCCGACTCTTCGTCCTCTGAATCGTCAGTGTCTTCCGCCTCACTATCGCTCTGAACCAGCCGTCAGTTGAACCTATGGATGTGAAATGAATTTACGTACAGTAAAGACTCGGCGCGTAAGCGCTTTCTTGTCGAGTTCGCCGTTCAAAAACAAAAACGTTGAGGCGCGCTTTTCACAAAGCGCTGCGACGTTGTCTGCACGAATGGCCACGCCACAAGCTGTGATGGGCTTCCGCTGCTTTTTGGCCCGCGGGTCGAGGCCGAGGGTGTCATCAGAGGCGCGAGCCTTGACTGCGGCCTTTGCCGGCTTCTTCCGCACGGCACACGATGTCGGGGCTTTGGCCGCGGGCGCCGCTTTCACTGGAGCTGTCGTTCCTTTGGCGACTTGGGATTTTTCGATAAGATATTCAAGTTGGAGGTAAAGAATATTGCGCGACGGACCTGGCTTAACGGGTGGCTTTGCGGCTGATCGATTGATTCAGTTTTCTGTCTGAGAGCGAACATGGAACGTGCTTACCTGGTTTCGTGGCCGGTTTCTAAATTTAAAATCGAACCGTGAGAAAAGCTGTTCGAATCCAGCAGAAGTTGAACATACGGCTATGGGAGCTTTTGTAGCTAGAAGGAATCTTCAGTTAAACATGACAATTTATCACTATACATATATGCGCACCTGGTTTCTTGGCCGGGGCGGTGACTTTCTTCTGCAAACAATTTTTTTTTGCATGAGTTACGAACGATAGTAAGAGAGATACGAGTTGTACTGACTGCTGCGGGCTTGGTAGCAGGTTTCTGTACAACGAGATGAGCGGACCAAGATGACTGATATAAAAAACGTAGTACGAACAGCTACGGGCTTCACGGCTTTAACCGGCGGTTTCTACGGATTATATAAGATGTTGAGAAAATCCGGACAGATTAAATTGGGCGTACAGCTGCTGGTTTCGCGGCTTTCACCGGGGGTTTCTAGGGGTTGCATGAGATGCGTAGCCAGGAAAAACGTAAGATAGCACGCACAGCTACCGGCTTCACAGCTTTGACCGGCGGTTTCTGAAAGATATGAGGTGCGGACGGGCGCGAAGAGGATAACTGAGCGCACAGCTGCTGGCTTCGCCGCTTTGACGGGAGGTTTCTACGAATTGCATGAGATGCAGAGGAGAGCGGGTAGATTGAATTTGGCGCACAGCTGCTGGCTTCACGGCTTTCACGGGAGGTTTCACGGCTTTCACAGGAGGTTTCTTGATACTATGAGATGCGGAGTAGCGAACAGAAAAGGATGGCACATACAGCGACCGGCTTTGCGGCTTTGACCGGAGGTTTCTACAGATTGCACGAGGTGAGGGGCAGCGTCGGACACATTGAATAAAAGCCTACAGCCACTGGCTTGACGGCTTTGACTGGAGGTTTCTAAACAATATTCGAAATGGAATGAGAATGATAACAAGTTCAGCCGAGCAGGACGCACCGGCTTGGGCAAGGGCTTGGCTTTGACGACTGCAAGGAATGGTGTTCAGATAAATGCAAGTATAGTGGGTAAAAAGGAAGGGGAAGGACCTGGGACTTTGGCTTTCACGGGAGCCTTCTTAGCAGCGACCTTGGCCTTGCGCACTTCAAGTGCCTACACACGCTTGTATGTTTAGTGTTATCTTATGACCTGCGGGATTACGCACGGATTCGTCTCTAACATTAGCGTTGGCCACCGGTGCCGCGAATGCATCGAGAGAGAGGACGACAGCCAACAGAAGGGAAAAAGGAATGCGCATGACGGAAAGTAATCGAAGGAAAACGCAAAAAAAATGTGCAGTAGAAGAAAGAAAGGATAGAAAAAAGAGGGCCAGCCAGGGAAACGAATGAATGCCTGCCTTGGGGCGAGGAGCTGCGTTTATATATGCATAACGAGTTAGACGCTAGCACAGGTTCATCCGAGATACCCTGGGGTGGCCGCCCGAGTCGGAAAGATGGACGCAGATTTCTGTCAGTCGACGCCACCACTGATTGTACTTCCCCAGTATTTGAGGTTA
This sequence comes from Mycena polygramma, assembly GCA_029449255.1. Taxonomy (NCBI): domain Eukaryota; kingdom Fungi; phylum Basidiomycota; class Agaricomycetes; order Agaricales; family Mycenaceae; genus Mycena; species Mycena polygramma. The sequence continues at coordinate 318,663 of JARKID010000078.1, read as the reverse complement.
GCTGGAAGTGAGCGGGAAACTTATACCCAGGCCTAAACCGGAGTCAGCTGAGCAGCCATGGATTTTGAAATTCGAGAAAGCAAGTTCGACCTCCGTGGGCGGAATAAATTGTTTGAAACGTTGAGCCCTCAGGTCGTTGTTCATCGAAACCGCTGATCAAAATTTGGCCGTGTCCCAGTATACACTAGTATGTGCTTGGCAAGCGTAGTCTTGGCAGAGAAGGCGAGCGCTAGTTGGCCGAGACTCAGCTAAGTAACAACTTGTCAGATTGAACTTGAAGGTCGCAGTCGAGGTGTATTGTTGGGACACAGAGAAGACTCTTGGACAGCCTAGCTTTAGTGGATGTATGCAATTGGAGCCTTCGGAAGGCGAGAGGACTCATAGATTTGAAGCGACTGGAAAGGGCTAATGAAGTGGTTGAAAAGACAGTGCTCTGATAGCACAGCCACACCGCCGCCATCTTTCCACCGCCTTCCACCTCGAGTTTCACAAACGCAATGGCAAATGGGAACCCTTCTTGCACTCGACCACCATGGCGGCCTTCCTTCCATCTGACGTCCTCATCCAAGTCTTCCGTCTAATCCCCCACCCAGAGTTGTACTGGCACCGATATGGTCTCATCGACGTCTCAGCCGTGAGCAGGGCGTGGCGCGCCGCTGCAATACAGTCTGCCTCGCTCTGGACGCGTATTCGGACGGAAACGCGTCGCGACCGCCGCTTGCTGCAGTTGTTGCTCGAGAGAAGCCGCGCAGCGCCTCTTGACGTGCATCTCGACCTGTTTTGCAACGAGTACGGCAACGTTGACGCAGACACGACGGCTGGGCAGCGTGCGGAGGTCGTTCAGGCGCTGCTTCCACATGTGCAGCGCATCCAGAAGCTGTATATCCGGCACCAGACTCTGGAGCCGGGCAGCGAGGATAGGGAGACGGTTCTGCGCCTTGTTGACGCCGGATTGGAGTTTACGCTGCTCGTCGAGTATAACCATCAACGTGTCGGAGATGAGGACTGCCCAGAGGACGATACGCTGCTCAATTTTACGGCGCCCAACCTGACCAAATTGTCTCTTGACGGGGTCCTTCCTCGCGAGTGGTCGACCCTCCTTGCGCCGAAATTAGTTCAGCTCAATATCAACGCGAATGGAACGCCCCTCAATATCGACCTGCTGGGCACAATATTCCAGCAATGCCACTCCCTGGCATCCCTCACTTTGCAAACCGAGTTCAACGGGGAGCACCCTCTCTTCTCCCCTCCAGGCCCTAACTGGGCCTTCAGTCCACCGGGCTCGCTACGCACTCTAGACCTCCAAATGACCATGCCCGACCTCCTCACCGTACTCGCCCTCTTCTCCGACACCTCCATACTGCACTCGCTCACCGTCTGCGACGACCAAGGCTTCACCCCCAAAGCCCTCGCCCGCAAAAAGCCGCCCCCAATTCTCATGCACATGCTCCATGGGCTCGACCCCATAATCGCGTTCGAGGTGCACTCCGACCAGCACGTCCTCCTCCGCGACGCCCCGGGCCGCACGCGGCGTTTCGAGGTCGCCGCCGAGGACGACCAGTGCTGCGAGCCCGCCGCGCTGTGGGGCGCCCTCGTCTTGCGCTGCGCCGCACACCGCACCGTGCGCACCTTCTTCGGCGCTACCTCCGCCTGGGGCTGGCTTGCGCGCACGCTTGAGCGCCGGCAGCCCGATCCGCCCGAGGGCGAGGGTGTTGAGCTCCAGATCGTCCTTGACGCGTTTGGGGACCGTTTTCCTGGCGACGCCCCGCCGTTGACGGTCGCCGCGCTGCGCACGCTCAAGCTACTCCCCCGCCCGGGCGACCTGAGACCGAAGTGCACGGCCGAGGCGGTGCAGCAGGTGCTCTCCCTGGTGCGCACTCACAGGCGCGGCGTCGTTGTGTGCCTCGGGGAAATGACGCTGAGGGGTGTTCCGCCGCGGACGTACGTCGCCGAATACCAGCGGCTCGCGGATTCCCTTGCGGGCATGTGGGCCCAGTGTGCGCATTGCGCAGCGCGCGCGGAGGAGATTGGTCGCATGGGTCGGTGGTGTGTGTATTGTCGCGCCGGGGACGAGGGCATGAAGGAGAGGTGCGATGATAATTGGCATCGGGGATGGCCCTAGCCTTTCCGTCTGTACTATCATACGGTGAATATTACGCTTATCTTTACCCGGAACCAGTCACTCCCGAATGAAGGCAGCCGCAGACTGGTCTCTCCAATTTATTATTCCCTAATTGGGCGAAGGGCGTTAGTACTATTTGGTCGCAGCCTCCGAGCCAAACTACGCTCAGAAAATTGAGGTTTCTACTCATATTTGGGGAAGTCCCCGGCACTGCCAGGATTTTTTTCCTACCGATGCAGATTCCCTATGAATAAAATTCACGCCTGAGTGCCAGACAATGAGCTGTGATGTGACGATGTGACGCACAGCCTCCCGACGCGTCTCCGCCACTTGCCTTGTCCACTCCCACCACATTACCGCGTCTTTTCTGCGGACACCATGTCTATTGTAACCATAAGAGTATGTTTTCTCTTTTTATTAATGCCAGCGAGTAACACGCACCTCAGAACGTCGAGTTTATCAACAACCCCGCCAAATTCTCAGATGTGTACCGATTTCGCGTCACTTTCGACTGTATCGCGTCCCTACCAGACGGTAACTCATCTCTTGAACGCCATATTGCACCTCTAATTCGTCTTAGACCTCGAGTGGAAGCTGATCTACGTGTCCTCACCCGGGAACGAGGAGCTCGACCAGGAGCTCGACGACTGCCTCGTCGGGCCCGTCCCCTCCGGCGTCAACTCGTTCGAATTCGAGGGCTCGCCGCCCGACCCGTCCAAGATCCCGCCGGAGGACGTCCTGGGCGTCGCCGCGCTCATCCTGACGGGGTCCTACAAGGACCAAGAGTTCGTGCGCGTGGGCTACTACCAGAACACGGAGTACGACAACGAGGAGATGAAGGAGACGCCGCCCGCGAACATTATGTTCCAGCGCCTTGTTCGCGATATCAGCGCGAAGCCGCGCGTGACGCGGTTTCAGATAAAATGGTGCGTCCCCTGCCGCTCGGCGTCCGAAATGCACGCGACTCACGCGCCGTGTAGGGATGTTGTTGCGCCCTTGCAAGGGCAGATGGCGGGCGCGGCCACCTCGGCGGTTGTCCCGTCCGCCAATGACCTGGAGGACTCGATGGAGATCGACTCTGCCCAACCACCCGCCGCATCGTGATGTGCCGTGTCCTGTATCTACTACCCACCTGTTTTGCGCTTGCTTTCTGTATTTTTATTGGGCGTCAACCGATGGATTAATATGGTTTCTCCGGGTTTTTTGCTGTTCCGGTCTTGAAATCGACTACGAAAAAGTCGTCAATTATTCTGCCGGAGGCTTGCTCCTCTTTCTTTCGGCCACTCGTCAGGCTTAGAAGGCCGGGTCGTCAACGTCTGCCTGATCTCGTCTTCCAAACACCGACAAAACTACCTCGAATGCACTCCAATATCGAACTCTACCACATCGAAGGTACGGTAAGTAGCTGCAGTATTTAAGGGCAGGGATCATGCCAGCGGTTTTGTCTTGTACAAAAGCACATACGCCGACGAGTCCTCTCCTATATCCCCAATCAGTCTAATTCGAGAGCGCCTGAACGAATGAATGCCTACCTCCGCCATCCAGAGTATTGAGTCTGTCTTTGGGAAAGATCGAGACCTTGTCGTCGTCGAACTTGTACCAGTCCTCGTCGCTCTCCTGCTCCTCGCCGAGCTTGGGGGGATGGAACACGCTCTTCTTGACGAACCCGATGTAGTGCCCCGCGTCGGCGGCCGCGCCCTTGTGCGTGACGATTGCTGGGGGCGTGTCAGCGTCGGACGATAGTGCAGGTGAGGTAGAAGAGGGGAGCGAACGCACCGACAAGCTCGTACAGTCCGCTGACGCTGCACCCAACATCGTTCTTAAGCCCGGGGTCGACCAGAGCCTCGAGCTCCGCGAGCTCCCTCTCCCGGTACACGCTCTCGCTCTCCAGCGCGCCGCCCTCCTCCTTCGCCTTGCCCTTGTCCGCGCCCTCGGCCTGGCCCGCGCCCGTGCCCTCGCCCTCCTGGTCGACGTCCATCCCGGACCTACTAGCCAGGAACTCCGAGCCAGAGATGGTGGGCGTGCCCGGGGCCAGAGATTGCACGATGCTGTGCGCCATTTCTTCGTCGCCCGAAACGATCACACCGATCTTGCTTCCAGAGGGCGCAGAGGGCGCTGCGACCTTGGTACGCCGCCGGACCTTCCGTCTCTCCTCGCGCTCCTTCTCGACAGCCTAACGAGCAGCAAGGCTCAGTTCCAGTGTGACAATGCAGGCGGCGGAATCGTACCTTCAGTCGCCTGCTCACGGGAAGGAGCTTGGCTTTCAGCTCGTCGGAGCAAAGATCCACGGCATCGTATTCGGTGGGAAACTTGACTTTTCTCTGCATGCACGGGATGAGTAGACGCCCTGATAATGATGAGGTCAGACGCACCATAATCTTCGCCTTCTTGTTGATGTCCGCCCTCCACGAGAATCTCGCCATGTGCACGAAGAGGTAGGCCGGCAGCCGCGTCATGCGCGACTCTTGCGTGTAGTTGGCGTCGCGACCCAGCGTCAGCGACCTTTTGATAACGGGCTGCGAGAGCGACTGCGGGCACACACTATCAGCTGAGGAGAAGCGACTCGGTGTAGTCAAAGCGCACCTTCTGAATCCCGGAGGCCATGAAGTTGACAGTCGAGTCGATGTTGCAGGTAATCTTCAGCACGTTCTCATGGCTGATCGACGGCGGCTCGTCCGCCGCTGCAGCGTCGTCGCACTTTAGTCTGCGGGGCAGTCAGCCAGGCGTCCACGAAGAAAGGTACGAGCGCAGTACACTCGGATCATTTCTCCCGTCATATACTGCTCGACGAATCTCTTGTTCGCCTCAACTGCGCCAGTAGCAGATTGCCCGGGAACGGTCCCGAGAGAACTGACGATCGTAGTCAGACATTCGTCCGCATCTATCGCGGTCGGAGTCAGGTGGGGAAGCCGGAGGTGGGCAACTGCACAGTACCTTGCTGGGCATACCCGCCGCCCATCAACGCGCTCATCCCGCTGGAATGCGCCCGGTCGCGCTCAGCGAATTGAGGGTTGATCTGTGAACAGTCTGACTCAGCATGCGCGCGTTTGCAAGATGAGCTCGCAGCAAGTACCTCTCTCAACAGGTTCAAAAATGCTACCGGAGCGACCGTATCTGCGGTATGTGCCATCCTAGTATATAGGGATCCCAGAGCGGACGGAAGAGCGGCTAGTACAGGCCCTCCACCCGCGGGAGGGTTGGCAGCTGCGGGTGCCGCAGGCGGGTCAGTTTGCATTAGGCCAGGCATGGCGTCGGGGTCCGCTTGCGCATCCGTGGCGGGAGCAGCAGGTACAGGCCTAGAATTCTGTCAATTGCGCTCATGCAACAAGTGGATTTGAGATGTACTTTTCGACACCGATGGCCGTCTGAAGCTCTGGGATCGCACGCATAGCTTGAAGTGTTGCATTCATATAGCAGGTGTTTCCGAGGCTAATGAGTTCGTTGTAAGTGTCGGTTGCGCGTTTAGCGATGAATATACGCACTTGCGCAGACCAACGGGCTTTGCGAGCTGTGTTGACGCGTCAATAAAGCCGATGACTGGGCGAAGGAAGAACTCACAGCGTTCGCGAGCTCCGTGTCATCCATATCTGATCAACCTTGAGGAAATCGTATATTGTGGTACATTATGGCCGCCATACCTTCTAGGAAAACGACCGGTTTCTCGGGAGGCTTCGGTAGTTCACCCGCCGCGCCGATTACGGTGAAGGTTTGGCCCTATTCATGATCAGTAGCTTACACGGCGGAGAACGTTGTCGCATACAGCCTTAGGGTTGATTTTTTGCCACGGGGTGTCGTCCTGCAAATCGTGATTGATCAGTTTTGCAATTCATAGATAGCTGAAGAGACAGGTAGAGTCGCCGCAAACATGATCGGACGCGCTCGGGGCCGTCCTTTCTTTGTTCGGCAGAGATAAAAGCGGAGCCGAGGCGCGCCCACTCAATCCGCATTGTGCAAAGCGAGCGCGAATGCCGTGGCAAAAGTGGAGAGAAAGAGCACAGATCTCTGCACCGAAACACACCTTCAAAACGCCACCTTTGACCATGACCTTCATGCGTTCAACAGGGATTCCGGTGGCCTGATAGACTTCTTCCTTGAAAGCCTTTGCCGGGAGATCAGGGTCGAGATTAATGGCATAGCTCTTGCCCGAGTGCTTGATGTTGACAGAGATGGGTGCCATCGTTGTACAAGCCCGCGATGGTAGAGGAGTACTTTTGCAGGAGACGCGTCGCGCTGACGCAAGCGGTGTTGGTGTAGGTGAGAGAGTCACACTCGTGACTGTCACTGAAATACGCTCATGTGATCGACGTGATTCGGACTCACAGACGCGTCTGTCGCATCCGAGGGCATTCTACACGTGTTCTCCTTGTCCTTTGTGGAGTTCCATTCCGTGTGAAAGAATCCGTGGCTGAAAATCGCGCGTATAACCTTATTTCGAGCTGTCCAATCGAAAACCAAGTTGCATATGCACTGGCATGTGAATCCACAAACGTAGAAATTGACCTCGAAATTGGTTTACTGTAAACGATTCGGAACACTGTTGCAGTTGAGCTCAAGATGTACACTTGGATCTCGTTTATCCTACTGACGCGAATTACAAATAGGAAACACGCTGGCACCTGGGCAAACATCCTGTTCAAATTCTCTGCTTCAAATTCCGCGCTTCCTCTGCCAAAAATCATTTGGTTCTGGATATTCCGCTCTCCTCTCTCCCCAAGGCCCAGCGATGCAAGTTGTGTCGGCGAAAAGAAATGGAATTTCTGGAGGACCGCACAATGGTTCTGTTCGATTGCGGGCAGGGGGAAGACCCCTAGAACTGCGGTGCAATTCAGCACGCCGGCGCCAAAATGTCTCTGGAGCGTAGAATGTCCGTCTGCGACTCGGGCTCGGAGCGCATGTGGATGTCGCAATCAACCGGCTGTCGGACCCTGGCAAATGAGCATGGTTCCAAGGGCTCTAAGAGCGGAGGGAGATGTTCGGAGGGGATATTTTGGGCATAGTGGTGTCATGGAGTAGGCATGGGAGAAGAAAAGAAGGAAAGGATTGACGATCATAGACATATCCCATAGGTTTCGAACATGTTGGTTTGGTTTTCTCTGACAGGGGAAAACCCCATCGTCTGGCAGCGTTTATATACCGCCCAGGACTAGTAAATATAGGGAGCCTGCTGTGGACAGCTGTACTCGCCTGTGCCGCAGTACTCAAGCTTGCTGTGAAATGAACCACAGCCTTCCAGATTTGGAACAACCCGAAAACTGTGCAACTCAGTGCAAGAACTTTAAAGTTGATGGACACCGTTGTCTCCCAGAGTAAGATACCGCACGTTAGAGTCCCTTCTCCAATCCAGCTCGATTTTTGTCGACCCAGTTCAAGTTTGGTTCAAGTTATCTTATCTTATCTCCTGTCGAGCCGAATAAGCAAAACCTGGGGTTGCCTGAGCGTCCATGCCGCATATTCCACCTGAACTGGTCGAGCAGATTATCCACCACGGCTGGAACTGCCTTTCGAGCAGCAGTCACCGACATGGGTACTCGATGACCCAGTGGATGCTCGTTAGCCGCGACTGGCTCAAGATCGTCCTCTCGGTCGTTTCCCGCGATCTTTGGCTCACTTCCCCCGCCCATGCCAATTACATTAACAGCATCTGCGAAGATCGACCGTCCTTCATATGCATGCTGGCTGGCGTCCCGCACTTTTCTGAGCACCTCGCAGAAACCTGCCAATCCCTCACAATCTCCGTGTACAACCAATACGACGACCAATACCCCGAACAATGTACAGATCTTATCCAGTACGCCACCACCGAGCATCGTATTTATCTTCTCCGTTCAATGGAAAAGCCTCAAAAACGTGCTATTTCCCCTGCGGCCCTCGCCGACGTCATCCGCGCGTTGACTCCCCGCATCACCGCACTTCACTTCGTCTTGATCGACTGCAGCACGACCTACCGCGATTGGGATGCTTGGGCCCCACTGCCGTATATGACGGAGCGGAAGTACCCGCTTTCGCTTGTTGAGCTGCAGGTCGCTTTCGTCTATACGTCTCCGCCCCTCCCGCTCTTACTCGACGCACCTCGCGGCACCTTTTTCCCCCCTCGGGACCCTGATCTTCCACACTGGTTTACCTTCCATGGTGTGAAGAAGCTGGTCGTGCGAGACTCGAACGCAGACTTTGTGGCATTCCTGACAACGGCGTGTCCACGGCTGGAAGAGATCGAGTCGACAGCAGAATTCCGTATCGAGGATGTGCCCGAGGAAGTCCCTGCAGGCGTGAAGAAACGATTGGTGTTCACGCGTCTCCCGCGAACCACAGTGTGGCCAGGCGTGACCAGCGGTGACACGGTGCCTCGTCCAGCGGACTGGTGGATCACGACGATGGATGCAATAGCCCGCCGCCATGGGATTGAAGTGCCTCCCCGCCCACAGATCGCTTTGTCTCCAGAGACTCAAGTCGCACCTCCACAAGTCCTTGTGGATAACGAGGTTACGAGTGCCAATACGTCGAGAGAGACTGGAGTCATTGTCGAGGACACGAGTGCCGGTTTGTCTAGTACGGCCGGTTTGTCTCCAGAGACTCAAGTCGTGCCTCCCCGCCCACAAGCGGTCGTGGATAGCGAGGTTACGAGTGCTGGTTTGCCCAGAGAGACTGAAGTTGTTGTCGAGGTTACGGGTGCCGATTTGTCTAGGGAGACTGAAGTCGTCGTGAAAAAGGGAGAAAATATCGTCTGGCGCTTCGCGAAGCGCGTCTTCCGGAGACGCAAGTGGCTTTGATTGCTTGGAACTCCTACGTCCATTCTGCGACCTTGTCCGTACTTGTTATGAGGTATAGGTCGTAGCCAAAATACTCGTTGAAACCGCTGCTCGGAGTTCGAGAGAGTTGAGAAGCGGGCCGAGTCGCTACCTTCTTTTTATAGAGAACCTCCACATGCGTCGCAGCACATGCGCGCGCGGCTCAGTGCTCTCTCTATGGAAACCTCGCTAATGTAGGGCTCTCTCTGAGCTCTGACCATGACCATCCTCCAGGCAATAGTCCTTGCAGCGCTTGCTAGCTCCGTTTCTGCGCAAAACATCGTCTTGACCAACGACGACGGTCTGTTCTGATCATGCGGCTTTCTAAGGCTCTCCACTCAAATTTGCTCGTTGTAGGATGGGCTGTAGCTCAGATTCGGGCGCAGAACGATGCTCTTAAGGCCACCGGCTACAACGTCTGTCATCTATTATCCTCCTGTGGACCAAAATCTGAACAGTTGTTACAGGTCGTGCTTTCCTGCCCCGCGAGCAACCAGTCGGGCACCGGACCTCTGTCCAAGACGCCGACAGTCCTCACGTCCCCGTGCGAGTTCAATTCGTGCCCAACCGGGTCCCCTGCCATTGGTTCCGACCCGAGCGACGCACAGCTGAATTATGTGAACGCCTACCCAGGTTCGTATTCTATCTGCTCCGTGACTGGATCATCATTGTGAGTCCTGCCGCAGTGGATGCAGCCAAGTTTGGTGTTAATACCCTTGCTCCGCAATTCTTCAACGGTTCAAAGCCCGATTTCGTTGTTAGCGGTCCGAATGTGCGTCTGACTGAGTCTTCTTGTAAATCCCGATATCTTACCGTCCACATATAGGTCGGAAGTAAGCTCGTTGTCTTTCATCTTGGATGTTGGTACTAATGGCTCCCCTAGATAATTTCGGCTTGGAAGCCTTTTTCTCTGGGACAATGTCTGTGGATTTCCAACACATCAGCATGGATGGCATCATTACGGTTATTTTCTAGCAATGCTGCATCGGAGGCAGCGCTTCTGGGAGTACCCTCCGCAGCTTTCTCTGGAGCCACCGGAGACGAAGTATCATACACCACCCTTACGACGGCCCCGAATTCTACAGATACCCAAGCGGCCCTGCTATACTCCGCACTGAGCGTCAAGTTCCTGGACGTCCTCCTTGCGTCTCCCGCGCCCATTCTCCCATCCAACATCGTCCTTAACGTCAATTATCCCGCCGCCACCGGCGCCTGCACCTCCGTGTCTGCGTTCAAATTCGTGCTGACGCGCCTGAACTTCAACCTGTTCGCCACTGACGTGGAGACGTGCGGGACGACGCGTCTGCCGACCGAGTCGTCCGTGGTGGAGATGTGTGGCTGCTTCGCGAGTGTCAGCGTGTTTGATGCGAGCACGAAGCTGGACGTAGATGCAGCGACGCAAGCGGGAGTGCTGGGGAAACTCGATTCGATACTCTCTTGTTCTACTTAGCTAGGTTGGGATTTTTTTTTTTTGTACGGCCATTTGTCGGCCGTATTCTTCGCCAACTACGCGTGAGGCAAGCAATAGGGACACGCGCTTTGCGGAAATTGCCGCTGTTGAATGATTGATGTTGGGATAGGAATTCATAGAATGCTGTAAATCAGACGGGGACCTTGCGCGGGCCTGGCTTGAGAAACTTCCGGTGTGCTTTCTACACACCGATATCGCGCAATCCGCTCGAAAACCGAAGTTCTTCCCAGCCAGAACGCGACGCGACTGGATCACATGGAAGGTGTGATGTGACCTTGTCACGGACCAGCGTTACCTACGCCTTGTGCTCTGTGCTCTCTTTGCCTTCGACGCCGACGTTGACGCCCACGGCCAGCTTGGGGGAGCTGCTGTACGCCCTGCACGACTCACACTTGACGTTTGGAGAGACGAATATTTGCTGGTCCAATCGCCGACTGTTCTGACCATCATATCAACATCACTCCGCCAGGACCGCTCTTGTTTCTTTCTGTGGACTCTGGGACTGCCCCAATACCATGTCTTACTAGTTCTTACGCTCTACAAATACTGTTTGCCCACTCTCCTCGTCTCCGCACCCACTGCATACCTCTGCGCCACTCGCCCGATACATCATGACTTCGGACCTTCCGATTCCCGCAACAGCCGACTCTTTTGTCCTTCCAGAGATCCCCACAGGTTCCCGGTTGTCCTTCGAGCCTTCCTCTCCTCCGGGGCTTTCCACGAGCCCGGACCAATCTACCTCGGCCCTCTCTTCTTCGACATCCTCCCTCCAGTCCCCCGCCTCCTCCTCCGATTCTCACGGCAGTCGTGTGGTGCTCCCAGTCCCCACGTTGTCTAACAATGGCTCCCAAGCATCGTTCACCTTCTCCGAGGTCGATGTAGACGGTAGTCTCCTCGATCCTCTACCTTCGGACATCGGCACGGCGGACCTCTCGATTGCCCGTGAGTTGCTGCTTCTTTCCTCATTTACACAGAAGATGCTCACACCCGAGCCTATTTCCAGCGGATGGAAGCTTCGTAGAAACTTCCTCCGGCGCGGCGGCGCGCGAGCTTAAGAGACGGTATGACCAGCATTATGGTGTCAATGTCTCCGTGCGCTCTCCCTACGCCATCACCGCATTGATCAACCAGCATGGAAAAGAGGTGTATCGTGTCGGGTGAGCATCGCGGGTGTCCATCACAGACAGCATTTGGCGCTTACTCGGGCATCTATCTGCCAGGAATCGCGAGAAAAAGACGCCCCCGGCCGCATCTGCTGTAGACGCTGACGAGCGAGTCTCGCTACCTGCTACACCCGGCGAAGCTTCTCGTGCTCGCTCCCCACGTCGATCACGCCTCAGCGTTACGATGTTCAACAAGACGGGATCGGTGTCTGGCAGACCGCAGACGGCAGGCGGCCCGGGTCCCCGCAAACTGCGAAAGACGCGCTCGTTCTCTGAGATGGCTAGTCTCTCGCCGACGACCGGTTCCACGTTTTCCCCTGCGAGACCCACAGGTCGCGGGCACTCTCAGAGTGTCACCTCTGCGGATTTCGGGCCCCGCCCGCCAGCACAGGAGGAGCCCATTCCCCGCGTCGGGGACATGTTTGCAGATGTGATGGGTTGGGCGCCTCCAACCAGCGCTTCCGCGGGCATTTCTGCTCTGAGCAAGTACCCGCTGAACGGCGAAGCGTCTTCCAGCGGCGGCCACAACATTATTACGCATCCCTTCGGCGCCAGCGTCCTCTTCCAGTCTCCGTCCCGGCGACCAATGGTGGAATTCTTACCCACACCTCGGCTTCTCCGCGAGATGCAGTCATTCGAATCCGGGTTGACGGCCAAGCAGACGGACGTCGAGGGCGAGGGCGAGCTGTCGTTTGACGCGGTCTCCGTCAATGGCTCCGATGGTTCCCGCCCGCGATCAGCGTTTCGCGTACGCGACTCGACGTCTGGCGCGTCGTTTCTCACCGAATCCGACGTCCCCTCCTCCGAAGCTGCAGACTCGACTTCGCACTCGGACCCCGCCTCGATGCCGTTTTCGCCGAAACCGGAAACAGAGCTGTACTCGCGGTACTCGACGGACGTGTTTGATGTCTTGCAGACGTATCGTGGGCTGCCGCTGTTAGAGAAACTGTCCCCCGGCGAAGAGACCACCGTGATCAAGTTGTCGCTGTCGTCGGACAACACGGCGGCGCCGAAGGATGACCCGCGCTTCGTTATCTGGGGCGAGCCCGTACCAGAGCGTGACGTCGACGAGGCGGGGTCCGTTTCGCAGGGCAGCCACACGGATGGCTCCTCCTCCCAGCCATCGTCTAGCATTTCGAAGAAGCGCAGCGTCAAGGGCAAGAGCAAGGCCATGCCGCCGGAGATGCCTTCGCTCAAGCTTTCCCCCGACGACGAGGCACAGAAGGTCCTCGTCGCGGCGACGATCGAACGGTGGATCGCACAGCTCACGAGCGACCTCAGCTACGACGAGCTGCTCAATTTCTTCCTGACGTACCGGACGTACATCAATGCGGTGGATTTGTGCCATTTGCTGATATGCCGCTTCCACTGGGCTCTGCAGCAGCCGAGCTCAACCCAGGACGAGATGGTGCGGCGCGTCGTGCGCGTGCGGACGTTTGTGGCGATCCGGTATTGGCTCTTGACTTTCTTCACCGTTGACTTCATACCGGATCGCGAGCTGCGGCTCCTCGTTGCCCGTTGGTTGAACACACTCATCCGCGACCCGATTCTGACCAAGCACACTGACGGTTTGGTGCGTCGTTCATGTTATGTGTTGGCCTCTTGTTGAGCTGACGCGATGTGTTACAGAGTATTGTGCGGAAGCTGAAAAAAGTAGCGAAGGATTGCAAGAAGGTGCACACCAGAGCACCGTCAAAGCCCAAGCAGCCTCGGCCCACGTCCGTCAAACCTCCTCCGGAGAGCCACGGACATGTGCTCGGAGAAAGCTTTGCTGCAGCGACGAGGAAGGCGCCGGTCGAGGACGAGGACTCCGATGTTGACCTGGACTTCCTCCCCGACGAGCAGGCGCTTCCCGTGAGCACCTCGGAGTTCAACGGGGGCGATCTCGCGAACGCGCATCTCAGCACAGTCCATCTCGGCTCGTCGACCCGCGCCAGCACCATGCCGCTCTCATCGCTCTCCATCCTCCAGCGCACGGACCACCTCGCTGCCGAGTCGAACAGTGCCGCGCCGTTCGTGCAGAGCCCCGCGACCCTCCCCATCCATCACAGCGCGCTATCGCGTGTGCTCGTGAAGACCATGGGGCGACTAGGGCGATGGAAGCGGGTACTGAACCAGCGGTCGAGCGTGCGGGCTCCGCTGGGCGCGTGCGCGGATGTTGACGCCATTGATCTCGAGCTGACTGTGAATCGGGATTTGTTGAGCGTCAACGGGGGTGTCGAACAATACTTAAAGATGATCGGGCAGGCACCACCTGCTGCTCCTGCGGCAATTACATCACCTGCCGCGGTCGTGCCTCCTGCAGTTCCCGTCCCACCTGCAGTTCCTGTCCCATCTCCTCCAGGACTGGCGCCAGCGACGTCTGTGGAGCCGCCTACGCCTCTAGTCACGACTGTATCCCCTCCGTCCCCCGTCGAGGCGCCCCCGGAGTATGCTGATTCAATTGCACCAGTCTCAGAGCCGGAACAGCCTGCGATCCCCACCGCCGAGGATACGGCCTCCATCGCGGAGACCCTGGACGTTGCGTCGCCTGCGCGGCCCGATTCGATCGACCGGCCCTCATCGTTCAGGTCTTCGTCCACCGACTCATTCGGCGTGCCAATTGCCTCTGCGCAGGCGACGTTCCCTGCCGGCGCGCAGTCGCAGTGGCAATTCGAGGTCATGTCCATCGACGAGCTCGACCTGTCAGACAACTCGTCCGACGAGCACGCCGATGGCCCGTCGATACCCCCGGGTCTGCGTCAGCCGGTGCGCCGGTTACCGCTGCGGCGCGAGTTCGAGTTTGTGCGGAGGTCGGAGAGCGTGTCGTCGATGGGGCTGCAGTCCGCGGGACATTCGTCCCAGGTGAGCGCCACGTCCGATGCGGAACCCATCGCGGGGGGCAACATCCACCAGTGGCAGATGAACGCGCTGGTGAACTCGCTGAGCGACGACGAGGAGGAAGGCGGGGACGTCGAGGCGGCGTTACATCGGCTGGAAGGGCAGATAAACCCGCGGAAGCAGCAGGAGAAGGCGTCGAAGGTTGACGGCTGGATGCGCACGATGCGGGAGCGGTTTATGAATGGGGACTATGACGAGGACGAGGTGCGACAGTTCTCGGATGAGGAGGAGGAGGACTACGAAGAGCGCAGCTCGTTGGACGATTCTGCCGCGGACACGGACGCGAACGACCCTCATGATATCACGATTGTAGAGCCGGTCGGCGACGCTGGAGAGCATGGGCCGACTGATACACCAACTCTACCGCAGTCTCCTCCCCGGCCTGCGGACGAGGCCAGGCCAGCGCCAGAGGACGCTGTTCCGCTGGAGATTCTCCAGAGCAGGATACCAGCTGGTGGTGTTTCCTCTCCAAAGCCAGTGACCCGGCCTCCGGTGTCCAAGCTGGGAGAGGGTTCGCGCTTCCACAGGTCCTTTATCTTCGGTCATCGTGCGCAGGTTCTTGCCGGTCACTTTGCGATGATCGACCGCGAACTGTTTATGGGCGTCAAATTCGAGGAGGTGCTTGACGATTGGATGGCGTATGAGGACGTGGAGGTCCTTGACTGGGCGCAGTTCCTTAAGGACAGAGCTCGGTGGAAGTCGGATCCTGAGTGGGCGGACAAGATCAGCGCTCTTGCGGCTGTACGCGCTCGGTTCAATCTGATGACCAACTTCATTGTGTCGGAGGTCGTGCTGTCTCCACCCAACGAACGACATGCTGTCGTCGCAAAGCTCATCCGGATAGCCTGGGTGAGTTCATTTTGTGCTGCTTGTCCGATCTTGGTTCTAATCGGACTTTTTAGCACTCTTACCTGCTCTCCAGTTTCAACACACTGGTAGCCATCATCTCTGGGTTGCGCAATCCGTGGGTGACGCAGGCAATCAAATCCTGGAAGGGCGTTGGGCGGTGGGAAATGCGGGTTTTCAATGACTTGAAGGTGTACGTCACAAGCGCCGATGACTTCAAGTATATTCGCCAGGCCATTGCCGATACCAAGTCCCAGGACGTTGGGTCGCACACTTCTGTTGTAAGTGGCGGCGACAACGACGTGCGCGCCAGTAAGCACAAGTCGATTGCCGAAGCCAAGCCAAACTCCGCGTGTGTGCCATTCATGGGTGATTATCACTTTCAATATAGTTCTAGCTCATTCACTAAACTACTGTGCTAGGTGTTTATCTGTCGCAGCTGTATCGCCATAACCAACTCCCCGACCTGATTGACCCCACTGCCCCCACGGAGGCCGTCGGTATCGATCCCATCACCTCCAACTTTGACGCGCCCGCCCATCCGGAGGTCTTCTCCGCCCTCGCGCCGCTCCCCCCATCCATGCATCTCGAGCCTCTGATCAACGTACACAAACAGCGCATGATTGCGGGCGTTATCAAGTCGATGGTTGCCGGGCAGCACCTCGCCAGCCGGTTCCAGTTCCAGATCGAGAAAAGACTGTATCAAAAATGTTTGCGTTTACGCGGACTAGATGCTGAGACTCTTCAGCGGACGCTCGCGGCGCCATCCCGTATACGCGGGATGGATCCGGAGAGCTTCCAACGAGCTCTGACAGTCTACCCCCCTCCAATGCCATAGTTTTCGTTCTTTATTGTCACCTCATCACATTTTTGCTTTGCTTTGTGTCGTATCTAGAGTCGCATTGTCGGATATATTCATTTGTACGGATCGTTCAAATGGTCCTTGTTTCCTGTTCAAGAGCCTTTCTGTGAATTCAACTTTTTCTCGACTTGACGGGAGTTGCCGGGATGATCACGTGGTAAACTTAGCAGTATCAACAAGTGTCAACACGAACGCTCGCCGCCGCCGACCACAACACCTTCCTCAAGACTCCCACCCAAAACTTGTGAGTTGCTGCTGGTATGCATCGGTGAAGCTTTGCTCATTTGCTCGACAGAATTCGCCATGGGTCGCATGCACGCTCCCGGAAAGGGCATTTGTATGTGTCAGAAAAAAGTCGACGGATAGCCAAAGCTGATGTATTCTCGTTTCCGTGACCCTCAGCGTCCTCCGCCCTCCCTTACCGCCGCGCACCCCCCGTCTGGCTCAAGACCACTCCTGAGGAGATCGTCGAGCAGATCGTCAAACTCGCTCGCAAGGGTTTGACCCCGTCGCAAATTGGTGTCACTCTCCGTGACTCGCACGGTGTCCCCCAAGTGCGGTTCCTGACCGGAAACAAGATCCTGCGTATCCTGAAGAGCCAGGGTGCGTGTTGGCGCGTGTCGCGTTTCGTTCATTGTGCTCAATCACATTTTCCCCCGACGCTTAGGTCTCGGTCCTTCCATCCCGGAGGACCTCTGGCATCTTATCAAAAAAGCCGTCGCCGTCCGTAAACACTTGGAAGTCAACCGCAAGGACAAGGACTCCAAGTTCCGTCTTATTCTCATCGAGTCGAGAATCCACAGACTCGCTCGCTACTACAAGACGAAGCAGCAGATCCCGCCAACCTTCAAGTACGACTCCGCCACGGCCAGCACATTGATTGCATGAGGGAGGGTGGCGTTGTGCTGGAGCTCGGGTGGCAGGACAGGGAGAGGGTTCACGCGACTTGAATTATGTTTGTGTATGCCTCTGAACAAAACTTACGCATTATGCCCTCCTTCCACCCCATTCCGGTCCGCGCCGTCGAAGCTTTCTGAGCCCGTGCACAGGAATATTTGTCGCAGCGAAGCGTAGACACGATGGCCGACACGATGGCCTACGCTCCGCGCTTTGGCTATGTTTGAGACTCTGACACGCCCCGTACTATTCTGTGAGGGCAGCGTAGCGCAGCGCCCTCGTCGAGTGCCTTGCAACAAGCTGATATATGCCTGGCAGTGGGAGTGCCGGGAGTGAATCACGACCGAGCTCCAGTGCAAGGGAATCCTAGCAAGCCAGAGATAATCGTACAGTAAAAAGGTCTTGAATTCTCTTCTTCACATTGATTGTCAACCTGGCCCATTCCTCAGGCTGATGATTTTTGCAGCTGCTCGGATCGTCTTGACTCTTGTGTCACCACCGGGCTATCCAAGAGGATGGGCGCAGAACACGCTAACAATGGCCCGAGCACTCTGAGGAAGAAGAAGAAGGTTTGCAAGATCGTAAGACGCAAGATCTCGCAGGATTGGCCAAGATGACCAATCGGGCTCGCGATAATTTTCTTTTATGGCATTGGGCGTTGAGTTGTTTTGTCTTGCCCTGTCGCACACACTGCCACACATCATCTGCACGAACTCACATTCCGCTAGCAAAACGGGCCGAGGGTGATTATCTGATGCACACGAAAGGTGAGATCGTAATGAAAAGAGTCGCTTGCTCATTTGTGACCTCCTCTGGCGACCAAGTCATCCAAACTTCTTAAGTTCCACCAACGAGATTTCTCCTGGCTTCCTACCCGGGCCCTTCCTCTGCCTGGTCGAGAGACCGTCGACCAACTAAGCCGAGCTCTGCAAATACACGATCCGCCACTGTGACCTCCGCATCCGACTGCAATCCATCGAAATACGGATCTTGCAGCAATTCCTCCGCTGTTGGTCGCTGTTCCGGATCAATAACAAGCAT
This sequence comes from Mycena polygramma, assembly GCA_029449255.1. Taxonomy (NCBI): domain Eukaryota; kingdom Fungi; phylum Basidiomycota; class Agaricomycetes; order Agaricales; family Mycenaceae; genus Mycena; species Mycena polygramma. Next base: position 300,596 of record JARKID010000078.1, on the reverse strand, counting down.
GCGCCGCAAAAGGCGGAGGTATCCCGGTGCGTCCTCCACCAGCACGTCTGGAACCGGTACCTCTTTCCAGAAGGCGTCTGCTTTCTCGGAGGTGAATTCTGTGTTATTGAACCATACGAGTTAGAGCGCGGCGTAATAATAAAAAAGAGCCCAGAGCACAGAGCACGGAGATCGGACCTGTAGCGGGCACCGCGAGGTATTCCGCCCAATTGTCTGGTACGCCGCCGCAACCCATTGCCATCATTCGGATGAGGGAATCATTTAAATCGGGGCCCAACCAGCTGCGGGCGAAGAGGAACTTGGCGGACACAATGTCATAAAGCTGGGAGAGACGCGATATCAGTATCGAATCAACTGTTCGCGAAGGGAAAGCGGTACCATGCACGCCAAAGACCAGATGTCTGACCGGCGGTCCCAATGGCCGTCGTTTTTACGGTCAAGTAGCCGCGGGAATATGACTTCAGGTGGCCTAAAGGTCAAGGGGTTGACGCATGGCGGTGGCGGGGAGGTCTCCACGAAATAGGCTGCGTGGGGAACAAAATGACCCTAAGGTGATGGGGGGTCGAATAGGCTACGCACCATGCCCCAGATCGAGAATCCGCACCCGTGGTGGCCCACGCGCTGCGAGATTCGGCGTCTGTTTCAACACGAAGTCGCCGAGGTCTATCGCCTCGCAGAGGTATGGTGGAAACGAATCAGGATCGCGTGTCGGGTCGTATGGGAGGAGCGGCAACAAGTCCGGCCGGCACACCGTTTTCCAGATTTGTATTTCTGTGAAGGCTTCGAGCTCCGGAAGGGCGACACCGATGTTTCTGGGATGGAGATCTGGGTGGTTAGGCGTAAGCCACGGAACGTGATACAGCAAAGATGGCAACTCGCCTCCATGTGCGATGCCCCGCGCGTGGATGAACGCAATGCCTTGCATCAGCTGGTGCACAAGCGCCTTCGTAATCATCTTCTCCTGTCCCGGAAGACGCAACCCGAAGTAATCGTGTAAAGCCATGACGACCTCCGTAACGTATGGTCGGCGGATTGGTCGCGGTTGAAAAATGATTTTGATTGACGTGTGATCGGCCATTGTCCCTCGGGCCGCGGCATCCGACGTCACATCACATATGAGTCACTTCTACCTCCCATTCCTGCACCTCCGTCTACCTCCGTGGGCGCTGCTATGCGTCAACCTGTCGGTAAATGTACCCATCCACCTTCAATATCCCTGGGATGGGGGATACACTTACATTGCTGCCGGTGCACAGTTTGCACCGATGTGATGATGTCCTTGCCTGGATCGTTCAAAGCAGTAGGTTGTATGTTTTGCAGCACATATGTATTCATTCAACAGATCCGAAATCCCATGCACGACGTCCAGCTGACTTCTTGCAACCCACTTGGGCTTGAGGGCCATTGCATGCGCATGGCAGACCGAGTTTGGTTCTTTTTGAAAATTTACTGTGCAGCGAGGTGAGCGTCGAGGCGAGGCAACAAGAAATAATTTCGTTATATCTCTGTCATTCAGTAATTACAACAATGCTACATTGTGCCCATAGCCGCGCTCACCCTCGCCCGAGCTCCGCTCGGCTCGGGTTCGCGGGTTCAAACTTCAACTGGTTCAAGTCAAGTTCAAGTCCAAGATAATGATTTTCCCCAGGAATTGCCTTTTGCTCACCCTCGCCCGAGCTTCGCTCGGCTCGAGTTCGCCGGGCAACAAGTATCATATCTGGAAGCCAAACACTGAAAACTTGTTGAATTCCCCGATTCACTTGAGAACGGCTAAGCGTATGGCCGAGATGACTAAAGATGACTCAAAGATAAGGGAATGGTCAGACAAAACAGTCAAGTAACCGCATTGAGCGCGAAAAACGCACGATAATTCCCTTATTAGGGTAATTTTCCAACACCTTTGAACAACGTCATCGCTGCGAAAAACCCCTACTCTGGCGCTAAAGCTGTGCATAACCGAGTTAAAAATAAATTTTTAAACTCGGAACACCAGCTGCACGGCGAGTGCCTCAAAGGGCAAGTTGCATCCCGCAGCTTGGAGTCTGTGACGCAGGTGAGTTTGAAGCTTCGCACCTGCAAAACCCATGTGCATCACTGCATGTTTCATACTCATTCACATCCGTAAGACACCGTGGATCTCCGCCATCCCTGAAGGAGGAGGAGGTATATTGAATGGCTGGGTAACCTAACTTATCCGGCGGGCGCGGCGCATCATTCACATGAAATCTTTAGAAACCATCGAGCATGGGCTAACTCGCCCCGTTACAAATGACACAAAGGATATCCACGCAGTCTGCAACCTCGTCTCTGGGCGGTCCGAAGCCGCTATAAGCCCAGTATCACCTTGCCATTGTGTCCGCGTGTGTGTGTTCCGCCTTGTGTTTGTTGCGAGTAGGAGCTGCTAATGGTGCTCTAGAAGTCAGAAAATTTGACAACGTCGAGCCGCATTGTGTCGTGCAGAGACTTCCGCCGCTCAAGTTTGTCCACCGCTGACTGGTATGTACACCTCCCTCATCCTATTTATTGGCCACACCGATGACTTCAACGAAAGCCCTCCTTGCGCAAGCTCTCAACGTCCGAAAGACTGTCCGGTCCACATATATATAGGCCATTACAAGAGTGCGATTTTATTTTATTCCCCTCCTTGACAGGGGTAATCTTGATCCTGGTGTGTCGTTTAACTACATTCTGATCTTGTCTGGTCTGATCTTGTGTCGCAGTAGAACATGTAAAACATTGTCCATCGGTGCAAATATAACCTTGCGAGTTTCTCCTATTTGATCGAAGACAGTAACTCGCAGCTTCAGCTAGCAAGTAAATTGCTACAAGTGTAAGGCTCCGACCAAAATACGGAAGTACTTTACGCCATTGTCATCAAGTGATGGTGCGCCTCCACAAACCTCATTCAGGCTAATCGATACAGAGACAAACACCTTTGGCGCCTCCATTGTCTCTCTCTCTCTCTCTCTCTCTCCTGACCTTCCTCCCTCGTCATATTCAAGACGCTCGGTCTCCTCTCAAGCCTGTTTGTTGCACATACTCGATGGTCAATCGCACTGGAAATAACGGGACCGACAACGGAGAGCGTGAGTGGTGGCATTACCTTAGCTTCGATGTGCCACTCAGAATTAATCTATGCAGGCCCTCCCGACGACATCCTCCGGGCATCCCTGCTGCGATATGCAAGTCTCAAATTGACTATAGCGCAGAAACTGGAAAACCTGGCTGCGGAGCACAACTATCACATCAAGTAAGCATGTCCAATAACATTCGCTTCGATAATCCTGACGTTCATCGAGACCCACGAAACTGAAAGCGTTAAACGCCGAGCTAAGTATCCCTGTTGTCCGCAAGCCGCCTCCGCTTTCGGTTATCACCACGCTTGTCTGCGACAAACTTGATGACGATGTCAATCAAGCGAATGGCCCAGACGCAATCAAGACATTCTTAGCGCTCGATGGGTACCAAGTCCCAAGGTAAGCTCATCGGGACTGTCGCGCTCTCAGCAGTGAAACTTACACTTCGATACAGGGACAAAGTGTGTCAGGTCATGAAAGATAATGCGCCGGCGGCTGCGAAAACCAGATATCCTGGTAACAAGGAGAAAATCATCCGTAAGAACCTCACTGCGCAAGGCGTCTTCCAGGAAGTCCATTGCGACGGGCACGAGAAGCTTGCCAGTGCGGCCCTCAAAATGGGCCCGGTAGGTATATCAATTTACAGCTTCCGTGAAAAAGCCACTGGTCTGGTGGCTCACCTAGTCACCGTGCCTGACGCGCGCCAGTCGGTGGTGATTGGCCACATATACCTAGATTTTATCGAGGAATTTGGAGGTTCGTGTACTGTATCTTGAGCTGTTTTAATCGTTACTGACCGCCCAACAGCCTTTCCCATCCAAATCACAGTCGACAAAGGCTCCGAGACTGGAGAGATGTACGCTGCTCATACAGGCTTCAGGTTCGCGCACGTCGTCTTGGTTCAAGCTTATTGTTTTCTTACACATTTTTTTTTGCAGAAAAACATACACGCCCGACCTCAACCCAATTGAGTGGCCGGAGTTTGTCGCACTCAAAAGTGTCAACAATATCGTTATCGAGAATCTTTGGAAGTGGTTACTCAAAACTATCGGCCGTAGTTTGCGTGAAGTTATCGAGGACGGCAAAACTAACGGGCTGTTTAACCCCGGAAATCAGATTCATGTGTACGTCGTTCTTCACCGTCATGCGATACACGCTCAGATCCCGATAGCGACCTCTTCCATTGGCTGTGGCCCAAGATCGTTCAAATCAAGCTTGATGAATTCAAGTTGTACTGGAACCATCGGGATATTGAGGAGCGGCTTACTCTGCAAATGAGACAAGACTTCAGGTCCTTTGACGTGCTTTTCCCAGAAGAAATGAGCAAACGCAAGCAGGGTGGCATCAATTTTATTGGGTTGGAGTTGCTGCGGCCTGACCAAGTTCAAGCGATCTTGGGTTTTACCGTTACAGCGTTGGAGGACCCAGATGATTCTGGGGCTGTAGGGTTTGCCCTCGTCGTCTACCCCAGCGTCCATGTCCTCTTCTGCCACACCGGAGGCGACCGAGGGGCGGGCATTTGCGAGGACTTCGGCGGCGATGAAGGCAGGTTGTACTTCAAAACCTAGAAGCGGTCACTGTTAGTGAAGGATACAACAAACAGTGGTGGCACTTGCCTTTGTGAACGTCATTCTCACAGCCCAACACGTCAGTGTAGTCGTAAAATTCGTCAAGGCAGGTAGATGTGCGGTGAAGCCACAAGACGCTATGCCGCAGCTGTTGATCACAATCCATGAACTCTTGTACGTCTGTCGGTACATGTCGGCAACGCTTCGCAACATATGCGACACCGTTCACTTCCATCTAGATATCATTGTGAAAGTGAGTTGCGCTCAAAGCAGGGATGGGGAATGCTCCAACCTTGTATACCGTTCTATCCTTGCCGACAGCCATGGGATCATTGTACAGACGGACGCCGGTGAGCATCATCTCACCCTTCCAAGGAAAGATCTGTTTCCCCGACTCCAAGTTGAGAGGGACGATTTCCAGGTTGACGATGCAGAACGGCGGGGTAGCCGCAACAACTTGGCTTAAAGTAGGGTTGTACGAGGAGGTTAAGGGTCTGGATGGGCCAGCTGCTACGCTCAGTCAGGTTATTAGCTTTGGAGGGATATCTGCACATACCACAGCGCTTTGAGACTGGTTCTTCGGCCGAGTCCGAAATGCGGCGCTTCGTCTTCGTTGCCCTGTCGTTCAAAGTGGGTGGGTCCATGTTGTGATTTTCTCTGAACTGACGGGATTCTTGAGACGAATAAAAGAGCTCAATCAAGCTCACATACCTTGACAGGATCGACAAAGAGGGCAAGGGCGACAGCCGGTTGCGTCGTGGCTTTGAATTTTGGGGGCATGCGCAAGAAGGTCTCACTGTTGTGGAGGCGGAAGTGGGTGTCATAAAACTCTCCGACTGAGCCACAGTCACTATCACGGTGGAAGCTCATATTGCCGTGCCACCGAATAATGACATCGTTGCTGCGATTTCATTAATTGGAAGCACTCGAGGAGAAATTAAGGACATACCGGGTCAAACTGACCTGAGCGCGTGTTTCAAAGCTTGCATTGAATGCGTGAATGAGTTCCATGATAGCATCTGGAGAAATTCAGGACTGGATGATATGCAAGATGATATGGCACACCTCCGAACATGGTACTGTCGGCGAAGGCCCGGGAATTAGAGCCAAGCCATCCGACAGCCTTCAAGTTACCGAGGCTGAATGCTTCGATACAGATTGTGATGAATCGAGCTTGAGGCGAGCGCTTAATGATTGAGGTGGACGACGAGCTAAATGCAGTGTCTTAAAGAAGGATAGGATGAGAAGAAAATGGGCACATACTTTGCTTGTCCATTGGGTGGCTGAGAGCGTACCGCATGGGCACCAGGGCGTGCAATAACTGCAGCTTTCTGGGCCTGCGATGCAAGCCGTGCCACGGCATCTAGTCTCTCTACAAGGAACATCAGTGGCATTCGAGGACAGTGTCAGTCGTGCATACCTTTGCGCATACAACCAGTACACTTGTGGTCCTTGATGTGCTGGCCAAAGGCCCCACATTCGTCGCACTGAGGAATGCTCTGAGAAAAAAGTGAGTCGCAATCGACCATGAGTACGAGGAACAGACATTTATCTTGGCCTTCTGCTCTTCGGTGGTTGCAGCGTCGCGAGCCTCGCATTGGAGGCAAAGGCCGTCGGTAGTTTTGTTGGGGAACTCGCCGGCACAACCAGCACCGGGTTGATCGTTGCGGCAAATGGCAGTCATGGGGAATGGGGTGGAATTCGTAGTGGGAAGATGGGGGAAGAAGGTCAAGTCGCGTTGTTTATAGCGTGCCACCGGTCCAAATAGTGATTTGTTTTGGACTTACCCGAATCGGACATCAATGGCTCGAGCGCGCTTTGGACTCGACGAATGCTTTGGGATTTCCTCTGCTAAGTTCATGGCTTGCTTTTTCCGTAGCAAAGTTCTTTCTTCAAAAATCCAGAGAAGATCAACCGAAGTGTTGCGGAGACGGTTTGATTGTTCACGTTGCGAAGACTGGGTAATAGAAAGAGCTATCTCTGAGTATACAGCCGGAGAGCATTTTTTGAACCACAATACTGCGGTACGGGGAAGTGTTGGATGCTTCTTCGCTTTCTTCACTTCACAGTAAATTAGTTGAGGGCCAGTTGACGGTTTGCTCAAATGCGGATGAGGCGTCAAATAATTGGGTTTTATATTCAGTGCTGGATATTAACATGATACGGACAGCTTATCAGTGAGTTCCCTAGCTCGCCCATTCCATCACGCAAATCCTTTCAATGCAGTTGTTTCGTTACAGAGCTTGCGGCGGTTGACGAGTCGAGAGGTCAGGCAGGCAGTCCCAGCATACAGATATCAGGGCAAGCAAGAGATAGCGCAGAAGGTACTGCAAAAGATGGGGAGTGCAGGCATATTCCTCGGTAAGAGTAACGGGTATCTGGACGGTATGCAGCAGAGAACACGGTGGTAAGAGCAGAAGCGAAGATGTGAGGTCACGTCGGATGCCGGGCCCGAAGGACAATGGCCGATCACACGTCAATCAAAATCATTTTTCAACCGCGACCAATCCGCCGACCATAGTAACGAGCACTTGATGCACGCCATTCGGGCTCTTGACTGTGAACGCGTCGAGCAGCTGCAAAACACCCGGTTCGACAGACGGCGGTGCGCGCAGGCGTTCCAAAATCGCCGCCTCATTGCTGCTTTCGGTTTCCTTCGCCTCGACGACCTTGAGAGCGACGATCCGCTCCCCGACGATATCGCGATAATCGCGCGCGAGCCACACTGTCGAGTAGGAGCCGTACCCGAGCTTCGCGGCGATGCGGTACCGTGGAGGGTCTGTGCCGAGAACATCGCCTAGTCTGACGGGGAAAAACCCACCAGGTCCGTAACAGTTGGAGTGCTCGAAGAGCTCCTCAAGATTTGCAAGAACGTAGTTGCTGGGCTGTTCCATTGCTGAGGGCAAGTCATTTGAGACCGAGAACATGTGGGGAAAATGACTCATGCACGTACCATCCCACAGCTGAATGGCACACCTCTGGGCTTTCCTTGGAGTCCGATAAGGCTTACCCCTATGGTTAAGAATATTTCCTTTTATGATGTTGGGCGTTGAGTTCTTTGTTGGTTGTCCCAAGTGATGGTGCACAGCCACATTGAAAGCTGAACTGCACCAAACTTAGAAGATCTAGTAGAACGCTATCAAATACGCGGAAAAATCGCGAGGATTCAAAATCAGACTCGTCAAGTCTCAATTCTCATCCGTGATCATTTTCGAGCAAGAATCAACCAACTTCGCCCGCCTCGTTAAAGCTATCAAAATACGGATCTTGCAGCAGCTCCTCTGCGGTGGGTCGCGCTGCCGGATCTATGACAAGCATGCGCCGCAGGAGGTGAAGGTAGCCGGGTACATCCTCCACAGCCTGGTCTGAGATCTGTACATCTGTCCAGAAGTCGTCCGCTTCCAGGGAGGTGAATTCTGCATCTAGGCATTGAAGTGTGGGCATAGAATGAGCACGAAGATCTAACCTGTAGCGGGGACAGAAAGGTAATTTGCCCATTCCTCGGGCACGGCGCCGCAGCCCCTCGCCATCGTTCTGATGAGTCGATCGCCTATTGTTGGTCCCCAAGGACGGGCGAAGAGAAACTGGGCGGACACAAGGTTTTGAAGCTAATGGAGATCAGTGTTTCTGGTGATTGAAGAACGAAGAGGCGCGTACCAGACACGCCAAGGACCATATATCCGATCGACGGTCCCAATGGTCTGCACTTTGGCGGTCCAGTAGCTGTTGGAAGATGACTTCTGGAGGCATGAAGAGCAAGGGCGTTTTGCATTGCGGTGGTGAGGAGGTCTCCACCGAATAGGCTGCATAAGCTAACATGAACTATTCGCGATGGATGAAAGGGCAGAATCCACGCACCACTTCCAAGGTCAATTATGCGTACCCGCGGCAGCCCGCGAGGAGGAAAGTCCAGCGTCTCCTCCTCCAATAAACTATTGAGGTCTATCGCCTCGCATAGATATGGCGGAAATGATGCAGGATCGCGTGTCGGATCGTAAGCGACAAGAGGTAATATGTCCGGCGGGGTGATACATTCCCAAATCGTTGTCTCAGAGAATACATCAAGCTCCGGAAGGGCAACACCGATATTTCCGGGATGGAGATCTGGATGACGAGACATGATTGGGAGCTGGAAACTGGGAAAGCGCAACTCACCTCCGTGGGCGATGCCACGCGCATGGATGAACACAATGCCTTGGATCATTTGGTACACAAGCGCCTTGGTGATTCTCTCCTGTCCCGGAAGGCGGCGGTAATTCTGCAACGACATAACGATTTCGGTCACGAGAACCTGGTGGACGCCATTCAGGCTCTCGACTGTGAATGAGTCGAGCAGCTGCAGGACACCCAGTTCGACAGACGGCGGTGCGCGCAGACGTTCCAAGATTTGTGCCTCGTTGCTCTGTTCACTTTCCTTTGCTTCGACGATCTTTAGAGCAACAGTTCTTTGTCCGACGAGATCCCGCGCGAGCCACACTGTCGCGTAGCTGCCGTGCCCGAGTTTTGTAACTATGCGGTACCGTGAGGGAGCTGGACCGAGAAGGTCGCCTATCCTGACGGGAAAGAGGCCACCAGGTCCATAACAATCGGGCTTCTCGTAGTGTCCCTCCATTCCTGCATAAACGAAGGCGCGCTTCATGGCTAGATTCGAAACTCGAAGTCAATGGAGATGAAGATAAGACATCGTGACATACCCTTCCCACACGCTCAGGCGCAGCAGATCTCTGAGTTTGGAACCGGCCGATAAGGTACGAAGAGGACGAAGCGTGATTTACCCCTATTGGTGGAATTTCCTTTTATGACTTTGGGCGTTCAGTTGTGTGTTGTTGTTTGTCTTGAGTGATGCACCTACATTTTGCAGTTTCAAGAGTATACTGTACAAAGATATGAAATACAAGGGAGGATCGGAGGGAAATCTAGATATTCAGCGAACTAATCATCATCCAAATCGACCATCTTCGAATCCGGGTCGGGGCGCGTGGATTTCGGTGATGCCACAGATGCTGGCATGTCGGAGTCGGAGTCTGAGTGCAGATGGGTCAAGTCGAACGGCTTTTTCTTCGGTTTCGCCTTGGGAGCAACGACCCCCGAGCGCACTTTTTCCCCAGGTGCCGGTCCAAGCCGTATCGGCTTCCTCGAAGATTGGAGAAGGGCCAACTCTTCCAGCTGCGGACAGGGTGAATACACGATTGTGAGGTTCAGTAGGCTGCACGTACCTTCTTTTTCATCGCGGAATCCTCGTGGCGGCGCTGCCCGGGTTTGATGGTGGGGTCGAATCCCAGGTTTTTCAGGACTTCGGCGGAGAACGCGCTTTTCGCTGGGATTTTAGCCTCGGCGGCGTCCGACGCCGCGTCAGCAGTGGGCTTGGCCTTCTTTTTACCCTTCCCCTTCGCCACCGCCTGCTCGTCCTTCTCCGCCAACCCAACTTCCCTCGCCTTCATGACGGCTTTCATGCCCTCGGAATCACGCCCTTGCAGCGCCTTGAGCACCCGCGCGTCTTCCCTAGCAGCGAACTTGCGGCTGGCTTTCGCCTGTCCCTCACGGCCAATACTCTCCGCGATGAACATCGAGTCCCGCGGGTCGACGCCGGAGCCGCCGCTGATGATGTGGCCAGAGACGACATACGTCGTACCGGACGAGTCGTCGAGCGGCTTGAGACCCCACTTCCGCCGCGGATCGTATTCCGGCTTCCGCTTGAATGCGGTCGTCGACATACCTGACGTGCTGCGAGACAAATGAGAGGAAGGTCGACGATCAGAAAAGATACTGCGTACCCGACAGAAAACTCCGGTCGGCTTGCTCGGCGCTGCTCGACCGCATGCTGCACATGCCATTCGCAGACGTCGCTCACCCGTCTGTCGCACCAGGAATTGCAGACCTTGCCGTCCCGTTTGACCGCCCCGCACAGGCCGAGATCTTTTGCGCGCCCAATGATCAGGATCGACGACGCGGATTCCGGCGTTATGGCGAGGATGTTCGTCGTGGGGTGGGGTGTGTCGTTGGACCTCTGATGCATCTGTTTAGTACGACGTGCGGGGGAGAAATAGATAAACAAACCTGAAACGGTTTGAGGACCCTTGGGTTTAGCAGCGCCACTACGTCGCCTTCCTTGAGGTCGCACATCTCCTCAAAGGCTCCACGGCTCCCGCCTCGATAGACCCTCTTGGGCCGGCCCTCGTCCTGCGGCACAGTATCAAAGCCGTCGGATTCGAAGAGGAGCAGGGAGAGCATCGCGTCGCCTCTGATGACGGCTTTCCCACCGGTGGCAGACGAGGAGGAGCGCGCGGGCGCACCAAAGTCGACGAGTTTGATGTTTATGTACTTCTTCCCGCTGGGTTTAGGCGGCTCTTTGGCTTTTCCCTTGTGGGCTTTGGCCGCGTCCTCCTCGTCCGGGGTGATTTCAACGGGTGCCTTGCTGTACTTGTATGGTCCGCGCTCAGCAACGACCGCGATTGTGATCCAGTCTCCGGCGACGGGGACGTCATATCCTTGTTTGTTGGGAGAAAGGCGGACAGCAGAATACAGGCGCGACGGAGATAGGTAGTAACGTCCTCGAAGATGATCCTGGAGGTCCTCGTGGGGAACTTTGCGCGATCTGTCACGAGTTAGCTCGTGAACATAAGGAGCACAGCTGCACGCACGACAGGCGTATTCCAGAGTTGGGCTCCAGTTGCTGGAAGTGCGGATCGTCGAATGAGGGCTTGTGGTCAACGGGACCGACCTCCAGGTTCTCGATGATTGCAAGTCTTTCATCGCGCTGCGGCACATTCGGGGCGGAATCAGGAGCCTGCGGTGTGTCTGTAAAAGCAGACGATCGGACGAGGGGTTCTGCTTCGACCGCGTTCAATGGTCGCAGAATAACTGTAGCCAGCTTGCTGAGCAAGGTCGAAGCAGCAGGCTTTACTGGGACAAAATCCTCGGCCGGCTTCTTTAAAGTGGCAGTACTATTGAGGGTTTTGAGAGCGTGGCGAGAGCTTTGATATGACGCGCTTTTGGTTTCGGGTCGTCGCGGTTTTTCTGTTGAATGGGTAAGAATACGTGATGTTCTACCACGAGAAAGCACGGACTCGGTGAAGGAGTAGCCGGTGCCAGTACCGCATCCAATTTTCGCCGCTTGGGAGATGAAGGCCCAGCGTGGCTTGGAGATTCGGGATCCGAACCTCCCATTTCGCCGACCTGAGCTTGAAGAGCCGCAATTTGTCTCTTCAGTTCTGCCTTCTTTTCCTAGATTCTGCTCATCAGCGACTATTGTACTTGTTCAGCAGCCTAACCCACCCCTTCTGAGCGCTGTTTGGCGGCAAAGGACTCCATGATTCGATGGGTTTGACGCGACGCGTTGGGGGTAGAGCAACACGAGAGTCACGTCACGGTCACATTTCTCACACGGTCCTGTTTTATGCAATCACCACCAAGAACCCCGAATCGCCCCGAAACACTGTGAGGAGGGGCAGAGAGGTTTTCCCAAGGAAGAACTGAGATAACCATCACTCTTGGTATCGTGGGCAGATGGATGTGAACAGGAATCGCCGATTTTCAACCACATTCAAATACCAACCAAACGGCGCTCAGCGGCTCAGGTCACCCGCCTCCCAGGTCGCAAATGGCTATAACGAGACGCCTGAAGCTGAAGCTCTTACAGATCAGGTACTGCGATTTTCCTATGGTGCGCTTGCTTACCCAATTCATGTGCCTTTTTAAAAGAACTCGTCGAGGATCGTTTTTCAAAGATCAACGTCGTGGTTCCCATAAGCAACCCTGGCATGCTATATATTTTCTACTAGGTGTTTTAATTGCTGCAACTATCTTGGGACATGTGTATGTAAGTGCGTTTCATGCGGAGGGGGTTGAGGTTGGTTTGCTCCTATGTTGAAGGCCGATATTGTATGACGCACTTTCAATAGCAGCGTGCCATGTACTAGGGACCAATGTTTTAACTCTGCGCCAAAGTTCCGGCCGGCTATTTGACTCCGATAGTTACATCCCTGGTGAAAAAGTGTTGGTATCTTCCCAGGTCACTATGCACAGCCCTTTGGGTCGCTCCTCGAGGTAATATTCCCCGCGATATGACATTTTATTCAGGAATACTCATCCATACTCGATGACGAGGTCCGCGCTTTTATACTCTACCATTGGTTTTCATCTGACGTGACATGTTACGGCCTGAAGAGCCTAACGCCTCTTTCAATTCAGATGACTGGTTATTTAGCTATATCAGCGGGCCTGAATCCTGCTATCCGACGATTTGTTCAGACCACAGGACTACATACGACGAATCCTTGGCCACTCGAGTTGTAAATATAGTAGAGCGTCGGGCTACTTCCAGGAAACCGGCCCCAATTGTACCGTGCCTGGCCGTACCGGATGATACTACCAGCTAGCTTCCCACTGGCACAGGAATGCAGCAGGTTGCTCCCGGATTCTGAAAAAGACGGACTGCCACAGTTCTGTGGAAACAGCCGCAACAGTGGTTGAAACGATCGCATGATTTTTCTCGATACGAGTCGCGAGCTATATGTGTACAGTCTCCATTGCCTTGGCGGTATCTCAGGCGTTTATTTTCACGACTTGCATATTTTCCTCGCGTTTTTCCTTTTTCGACCCTTGACACGAATTCGGAATTGGTACCGCGCGAAATCTCACGGGAAAATAAAACATGTTATGAGCACTCCAGCGGCTGCAAAGGGGTGATGAAGGACGATATCGTATGGCAACTGATTTGACCGTTCCGTGTATAGGATTCACCGGCATCCGATGAATGGAAACGGATTCTCGGGAGATGCCGACATGCCACAACAAACCCTTTGACCGAACACACAGTGTACCACACCTTCAAAGCTGTGCGGGCCGCTTTCTTCTCCCACATCCATCCACTCGCCGATTATGGGTTCTCTTTGTCCTCCGGATACTCAACTCCACCGTCCCACGGATCTGCAGAAAGACGGCGTCCGATTGTGTATAGCCCTGCAATCAGAATTGAATCTAGCGTTTCTGGACGCCGCCGACAAACTGCTCTCTTGTGGCAATTTACCTCCAGCCGAATTTCGCAGACACAGTCGCAAAGTTAGTTTTTTTTCTCCACTTCGGCCCATCCTCGTGTGTATTTTGGTCCTTACACGTTGCCGCTTCCCAGATCATCCGTTTAATCGAGGTAACTGGGTTTTCCTCACCTCCTCCCTTTGTCGACTCACAAAACCTGGTCTTTACAAAAAAGACTGCCCGCGACAGACTGGAAGCTGAGGGAATATCATTGTATCTCTTTGCTTCGTGCCGAAAGGGAAAGTGGAAACATGTCTACTTCGATTTGTTACGAATGCTACATGCACGTCGCGGTGATGTCGATGTCGATGTCGGCCTCCAAGGTAAGGAATAACCATCTTTAGAATTACGTTGTTCAATCTACCGATACTGACCCATCAATGTTTTTTTTCCCTGACTGTACAGCCAGAACAAATGCCCTCCTCATCCGCCTATCCAGTAATTTTGTGGGTTGCGAGATGGTGCGGACATCTCCTGCGCTGCCTGAGAAATTAAGGCAGTCGCTGGCGATGGGTCTTACTACCTGCACCCCGCAGTCATCAACGGCATGCACCACCATGCCTCGTAAGTCCGCATCTCCCTTTCCGGTACATTCACTGATTTCAGTTGCCTCATTCCAGCGCCAGACGCCTTCCCGCCCAGTGCCGCGCAGTCCTTCCTACGCCGAATGCGCCGCAGACAGATGTTGCCATTTTTGCCCCCAGAGCTTCCCGCACGGCCGCGAAAACGTGCGAAGCGCAGCGCCGAGCAAGAGAACAAGATTCCATCTCCTGAAACATCCTCCGCCACTTACACGTTCAAGGCCCCGCCGCTGACGAAACGGTTCGGAATATTTTGCACGGGCAAAAATTCCATGCACCGCCCACGATCCGTACGAGCTTATTGAAGGCCGTTCTGTATTGCCGATGGGTTTGGGGAGTTGTTGCTGGCCCCCTTGGGTCTCTGTGTTCTTTGTTTCCTCCTTCGTTTCGTCGACTGTATTAATTTTATTGGGGTTGAAACACTGTGGTTGAACAGAGAACATGAGTGACGTTCCCGGTGTGTAGCGCGGCTTGCAGATTTTTCCTCTACGTCCGGTATGTCGCATATCCTCCAAAGTTTACGAAGGCAAGGAAGAACATCTACGTTGGCTTGAGAGTGACTCAGAATCAGAAAGTCGACGAAGAGGGAGTGTTGCGATAATGTTCAATTTTTGTTCACGGCATTTCGACATGTCCCTCGTGGCGTTGCTTCAGTCTAAATTGTGCGCGGGTTGAAGACAGTTGTATTTGGAACATTGGCGCGTCCATTGGCGAGGTAAACTCCGGGCATATATGCGGATGAAGGAAGTGACCGCGATGTTA
Source organism: Mycena polygramma (assembly GCA_029449255.1). NCBI lineage: Eukaryota > Fungi > Basidiomycota > Agaricomycetes > Agaricales > Mycenaceae > Mycena > Mycena polygramma. The sequence continues at coordinate 285,572 of JARKID010000078.1, read as the reverse complement.
CTGAAACCACTTGGACTTGTTGTGGTCACATCGGAGATGGGACGGAGTTTTCAACGCGTACTGTCGCACAGAACCAGCAGTTTACTCAGGGCGACACGTATCGAGTGGAAGTCGCGTAGCCCATGGGGTTATCCTCGGCGAAGAGTGGATTCCCCGAACACGAGCAGAACATTAGCGGGAAATCCTATTCTTCGCGCGCAGTGCTCATTTCATGTCGGTAGAGGCCGAGAACTTTACCTGTAGGCCCATATGAATTCAGAAATAGAGTTTTTCATAGAAGGTTAAGCGTGTTTCGGTGGTCAGATGAGAATGGCAGAAAATGGTTCGATGTTACAGCTGCGGGTTGTGGCTACTTGGCCCTTGTATTTATTGTACTGGTCCGTATGTCGGTCCTATGCTCGATTGAATGAAACCCAGAGGATCAATCCACAAACAATCCTCCATCGCGGACTGGAGAACGGCTGCGCACGGGGGAACGGCTCCTCGACGGCGTGGGGAGCTGAAGCTGCGAAACGCTGCCACCGGGATTGCGACCACCAGCCGCGCGGATCTGATCCAGCTCCTCGCGCCACACCCTGAACTTCTGCAGCAAGGGATTTTCTTCGTCCATGAGATAGCTGGCCTCTTCGCCCTCTAGAATAGCGATAACCTCTCCGAGAGAGTGGTCGAGCTTCTTGAACGCGCCATGCATGAGGTATGGGTTGCCTACAAAGCGCGGCGAGTTGTACTCGGACGAGGCCGGTGTGCGGGGGGCGGCTGGCAGCGGCATGAAATTTAGTGCATTTCGCATCGGGTAAACGCACCTTTGGTAGGATCGGATCTTGGATATACCTGCGAGAAATGGATGAGTGTACAAGAGCACTCTGGCGCGTACATACCCTTCCAGGATTCTCCGCGCACGGCTCGGGAGGTTTGTTCTGGGGGTCACCGTCAGTCGCGAGAAGGTAATCTAGGTCTAATCCTTTGGACGACGGTGTTAGTTCGAGTCGCGGATGAGGGATCCATACTGCTAGCTGCGAGCGCCAGCGGGGTACCTTGGGACATGGTGGTTCAGTCTAAGGTTGCGAATGTAACCTTCCTGGTAACGTGGGGCTCGGGCCGTCGGCCCATAATCCTCACGTGAAGCGATGACGTCAGCCTGCCGATTGGGCCGATTGGGCCGCCGTTTGGCCGCCGTTGGTTCAACTTTGACCGGTGCCCATTTATAGGCGTGAACATTCCGTTAATGTGAGCGTCATTACGGAGAATGGAGCATAGTCCGAGAGGCTCGACGATTTACCGCAGGTCCAGGTAACTCGTTGGGAAGATTAGCGACTGAGCACGGACCTTGCGTGATTCTGACCAATTTCTGACGACATTAAGTTGCCATTTTCAACCGAGGTCGTGGTTGCGGGCTTTTTTATCCCCAACCAGATCTGTTGCCAAAGCACTGAAACTAGTGAAACCAGTGCCCATTTTGGTCCCTCAAGTAGTCTGTTCAATTTCCCAGACACTACGCTGCCAGGCCTTGATTTCTGAAGGGGTGGTTGAAAAAAACGGTTCGTCGCAAGGTAATTCGGCCGACGGTTGAACTTGGTTCCTAGGAGTCGTGGCGCTTCGTGGCGGTCATGGGTACACATCGTGGTGTTACTCCGGGGTAAGAAGACCCCGGTTGGCTTCGCAGTGAGCTGAGTTTTACTTTCACTACGGGTCCTGCCGGTGGGTAGAAGTGCAGAGAGCTCCGCTAGGCGTTAGCGGCATCATTCACTGGGCGAGCCCGAAAAGTTGAATATAGTATATACGCGATTGAACATGGATCAAAAGATGGAGATGGATAGGACGCACACAGAACGGCTGTTGCTATTTGTGGTTCCTATCTCCCGACCATCATCTAAAACGAGCGATATCGACGACTGCCCTCCCTCTCTTGGAGCTGGCCCCAGAGGCTGCCTAAGTGTACGGGGAGTGGCCTCGAGCGTTATACGCGGCGTACGAATGGCTGGTTCGAGTAGTAATCGGGCTCATAAAGAAAAAAAACCACATCCACTTTAATCATCGAGCATCCAGCTCATTTTCACTCCCTGAGCTCCATTCCGCCGGCCACGAACTCCCAGTGCATGTATCGTCCGTTGACCAGCACGATTAGTCTCCAGATCTTCTTAGTCGCCGTCGCTGGCCGCGTCCACTTCCTCCTCGCGCTGCACTGCCTCGCCATCAATTTTCGGCGTTAACGTACCGAGGCCCGCCTGAAGCTTTCTTTGGCTCTTCGTTGTTCTGGTCCCTCTCAAATGGCCAGCACCTTGACCCATGAACTTATCACGGTTGCCGTCGCCGCTCGTTGACCTGGCCTGCCCCACTCCCTCAGGCGCTTACACCACTCTTTCCGCTAAATCCTTTGTGCGACGCTACATGACCTTCAGTATGAACTGAGCCACTCCTAGTTGAGATACCTGATCCTTCGGCCTCTTGGCGCGCCAGGCACAACTTTCCAAAATTCGGAATGAACTTGACTTGAATGCGTAAAATCAATCTGAGTTGAACCACGGATCATCAAAATGCTGAATGTAGTCTCGTCTTGGTCTCATCATGACCATCGACGCCAGCAAGATCTCTAGGAACTAGAATCAAGGTCAATATGATCACGCCCATATAGGATAGGCCACCGTACAGTCCACACGATAATCTCGACGCGCAGGCGGCTTGCTATCACGGAGAGTAAAGGGATCTGATCTTTGAAATCACCGGCGGATTGTTTGGAGTGAAATCCACCTCATCCGCGACAACCTGATTCCCTTAACCTCCTCCGTGATTCTGCCGTCACTACCGGAGAATAAAATAATTCCTCTTTGGGTTCGACGCAATCTTTTTATCTCTCTGTTGCCCACTGGTGCTGATTAATGGACAAATATTTTAATTCAGGATGTCCACAGCTGAACACACGGAAGGGGATGGGACGGTTATGTTGAATTTGAATGACAGACTCTTCTTACATCAAGGACAACTTGAGTCTCTGAAGGACCACAGGCCACATATCACTTCAAAACTCAGGGCAGCGACGCAACACGAGGCTATGACCTCTACACTATTGCAGTGTTTGCAGTCTGACAATGGTTCAAGTGCTGATAGAAATGCCCTGTGAATGTTTTCCATAGTCTTGCGATGTTCCTGTCCCGAGTTTGTTTCGAGGTTTTTGTTTTCCACTCACTTCTCTGTTTATTCTTTAGTTCTACCGCGGCGTGTCGAGAGATAGCGTCCGTGAGCTCGGCTACAGAGTGATGGAGGAGTCCAGGGGCAGCAATGTATAGTAGCGCATGTACATTCAGATACCTCCTGGGCCCCGGCGTTCCTCAGTGGGACCGTGCCGTGTAATCCTACCTACCTACCTACCTACCATTGATGCCCAAAAATCAATCCTTCACCGTGGGTGTGCGGTATAGGTATACACAGATCAGTCGTCGGACTTGAACCGAAACCCGGAACGTGTAAAAGCGATCGATTTTAGTACATACCTGCTTTCCGCACAAAAAAGAAACCCATCCACATACCTCGACAGATGAATCTGCAATGGTGGACTTACACTTTCGAGGAGGGCGTCGAGAGACCAGCGTCATGCGATCTCTCCTGGTGATAAGGTCCGTAAACGCCGTAGAGGGACGCAACGGTGACTCAGTCAAGGACTTTGTTCGCGGGACGGCTTGCGGCCGCTATACTGTCATCGTTCCGTGTTCAATCAGAGGGCTAAGTTTCCAACCGAGATTTGTCCACAGGACACGCTGTAGGCAAAATGACCGTGAATAAGTCAGTGTTTAGAGTTCCGAAAAAAAATCAGAGCGCCGGAAATTTCGGTCCTGAGCCGAGGGGATAGTCATGAAGTAGACGAGGTGCAGATGCAGCACTTCATGACTATGTTAATCTGAACAAGTCAGCGATACCTCGGGAACATGCAGCAAGGCATTTTCGAGCCCACGAGAGAAAAGGAGAGAAATGGCGATGCGAACATATTGGTCGTCTGGATGGAGCGGAGAGGCATTAGAGGATGTATTTAGCCCGAATTACCCCAGACAAATCGTTGCAGGACGGAAATCGTGGTTGACTGCACAATGATGATCAGGAGCCCGGTGACAAGAGGCATCCATCAACGAAGAGCGAGTTCACGTCGTGCGCAACAAGGGCACAGGCTACCCGCATTTTGTGAGCAGGGTGAAAAGTGACAGTCCCTCCGAAGTTCGCCCCAGGATTCCGAACAGGCCAAGGCGGCTTCACTCAGGCGAGTCCGATGTCCATCGTCAATGCGGCAACATCACACTCGAAGCAGGACGGCGAGAGCAGCATGGTGCTTATAGCGACCAGGGTACCCGAAACCATGGTAGAATTTTGAATTGCCTCCTCGTGTGTCTGCCGCGATGGCGTACCAAAACTTAAAGCGCCTGGGACCTCGACCTATCCTGTTCGATTTTTGCCTAGTCCGCAGTCTCATCTGTGTTTGGGAGTCAGTATAATTTGGTTCTAAAACCACATTCGAGGAGTCGACCCAGGAGTTTCCGAGCCTGGGACAGGCCAGGACGTTCGTTCAGTTCAACTTCATTTGGTAGGCCTTTCAGAGCCTTTCCAAATTCCGAGAACAGCTAAACAACTCGGCAGATTCTATGCAAAGAGGCTGAAGAGGACGGATTGCGGGTCGACCTGTTCAGAGGCGTGGACCGTGTGGACAACTAGGAATTCGGAACGAAAAGCAAAGGAAAAGACGAACTGGGCGAAATTTACGTTTGTTTACCAAAAGCTTCACCTGCCACATTTTTGTGCGACGAGTCATCGAAGTCAGAATCACAGCTCCTGATATCCAACTGTTCCTTAAACTCTACGAATATGGCGGGCGACGAAACCCTGCAGAAAGAACACGAAGACTCGGGCTCAGAAGACGAGGAGGAGGAAGTTATCCCGAAAGTCGAAATCGACCCATCTACCCTGACACCGTTGTCGCCCGAGGTCATCTCAAAACAAGTCCGTTACGACTTTGCATCATCGTGAAATCGCGCTCATCCCATCCCTTAGGCTACGATCAACTTGGGTACCCCAAAATCGCGACTGGTGGTGGATCAGACTAACATTTCTGACTAGGTACAATCGGCCATGTCGCGCACGGGAAATCCACGGTAGTCAAGGCCATATCTGGTGTGATGACCGTCCGATTCAAAAATGAGCTCGTCCGGAATATCACCATCAAGCTTGGATACGCCAATGCAAAGGTGTGTACGCCAATCTACGCGACTATTTCAATGGCTGATCGTCTGTAGATTTACAAATGCGAAAACAAGGCCTGCCCGCGACCAGGATGCTACCGATCGTATCCCTCCTCAAAGGAGGATAGCCCACCTTGTGAACGGCCGGGATGCAATTCGAAAATGAAGCTCGTTCGTCACGTCTCGTTCGTCGACTGTCCCGGCCACGACATTCTCATGGCTACTATGCTGAACGGTGCCGCGGTCATGGACGCCGCATTGCTTCTCATCGCCGGAAACGAAACCTGCCCCCAGCCCCAGACGTCGGAGCATTTGGCCGCCGTCGAGATCATGAAGCTCGAACACATCATCATCCTCCAGAACAAGGTCGATCTTATCAAAGAGGCTCAAGCACTTGAGCACCAGAAGAGCATCGCCGCGTTCGTGAAGGGTGTGTCCCTCTTCCGCGATATACTTGTCTCGGTATTGAACAGCATGCAGGAACGGTCGCCGAATCCTCTCCCATCGTCCCCATATCCGCCCAACTGAAATACAACATCGATGCCGTCAACGAATACATCGTCAAGCGCATCCCCATCCCCGTGCGGGACTTCACCTCCGACCCCCGCCTCATCGTCATCCGCTCGTTCGACGTGAACAAGCCCGGCGCGGAGGTGGACGACCTCAAGGGCGGCGTTGCCGGTGGCTCCATCCTCACGGGTGTCCTACGGCTCGGGCAGGAGGTCGAGATCCGGCCAGGCGTCGTGACCAAGGACAACGCCGGCCGCAACCAGTGCAAGCCCATCTTCAGCCGCATAATGTCCCTGCACGCAGAGAACAACCTGCTGCAGTTTGCCGTGCCCGGGGGGCTCATCGGTGTCGGCACGAGAATAGACCCGACGCTCTGCAGAGCAGATCGGCTCGTCGGTCAGGTCCTCGGCGCGGTGGGCAAGCTCCCCAAGATCTACACTGGTCAGTTTCGTCTGCTTCGGATTGTAAATATGCTATGCTAATGCACGCGTGTATCGCAGAGTTGGAAATCAGTCTTTTCCTCCTCCGGCGTCTGTTGGGTGTGAAGACTGAGGACAAAAAGCAAACGAAGGTGTCGAAGCTCGTCAAGAACGAGTTGCTCCTCATCAACATTGGCTCGACGTCCACTGGTGGACGGGTCTTGAGCGTCCGGGCGGACCAGGCAAAGATCCAGCTCACATCGCCCGCGTGCACGGAAATCGGCGAGAAGGTCGCACTGTCGCGCCGTATCGAGAAGCATTGGCGGCTCGTCGGTCAGTGCATTTGTCCCTTTCCCCTGATACTCCCCAAACTCACGCGTCCCGTCTTCAGGTTGGGGGAGTGTGCAGCGTGGTACAGTATTAGAAGTAGACTAATCTTTCCGTATTTCAATCTCGGTGTATTCATGTGTGTACAATGCTCTCATTCCCACCGGAATTGGAAATCTCCATCGAGCTCAAAGTCGTCTTGGAATCGTCTGGGTCACCTCAGGCAGCCTGCCTCTCACGGGCGTCAATGATTCATTGTCCGCTATCTGTGTAGCCGAGTGGATTCGATTGCAAATCACCTCTTTATATCTTGCTCATGGCTGGATTAAGGTCAGTAAGTCCAACGACGTACGTAGGTTACGAGTCAAGGGACGAACCGTTCGCGAACCTAGTGATGCGTTCAAACGGCCTTCGCGCGAGAAGCTGAATTGGATACAAGATGGGGCACGGTTGTCGTAGAGTGGATGTATGGAAGGAAATCAAATCCGCCATTTGCGTCCCTGGAAGATACGCTTCGCTAAACGCCAGACAATGTTCTTCCTCGTTTTCACGACGACTTCAGTTTCCCCCAACAAGTGGGCACTCGTAACCTCGACAACGACTTCATCAATCGAATTAGCAGTAGCAAGTCTTCTTTCAACATAATTGATATGCTTTCCAACAGTCTCTCTGGGCAAACCAGCACTCGTTTGTGGGCGGGGAGGCACGACTTGGGTCTCTGGAGGCAAACCGGCCGTACCAGACAAATTGGCACTCGTGTCCTCGACAATGACTCCAGTCTCTCTCGACGTATTGGCACTCGTAACCTCGTTATCCACGACGACTTGAGGGGGCGCGACCTGAGTCTCTGGAGACAAAGCGACCTGTGGGCGAGGAGGCACTTTGAATCCACGGCGGCGGCGTATTTCATCCATCATCTTGTCCAACCAGTCCGCCGGACGAGGCACCGTGTCGGCGCCAGTCACGCCTGGCCACACTGTGGTCCGCGGGAGACGCGTGAACACCAATCGTTCTTTCACGTCGACGGGGACTTCCTCGGGCACATCCTCGATACGGAATTCTGCTGTCGACTCGATCTTTTCCAGCCGTGGACACGCTGTTGTCAGGAATGCCACAAAGTCTGCGTTTGCGTCTCGCACGACTAGCTTCTTCACGCCATGGAAGGTGTACCAGCAGGGGATGTCGAAGCTGATCCGGGGAGGGAAGAAAGTGCCGCGAGGCGCATCGAGCAGGAACGCAGGGGGCGGAGATGTATAGACGAAGGCGACCTGCAGCTCAACGAGCGAAAGCGGGTACTTCCTCTCCCTCCAGCCTGAGAGTGACTCCCAAGCCTCCCATTCACGATAGGTTGTATTGCAGTCGATCAGGACGAAGTGAAGAGCGGCGATGTGCGGAGTGAACATCCTAATGAATTCGGCGAGGACGTTGTTGGAGATAGCGCGCTCTTGCGTCGTTACCACTGAACGGAGAAGGTGGAGACGGTGCTCATCGGTTGGGTACTCGATAAGGTCTTTGCATTGTTTGGAGTAATGGTGGTCAAACTGGTGGTACACGGAGATGGTGAGGGATTGGCAGGTTTCTTTGAGGTGTTTATGAACATCCGTAATCCCAGCTAGCGTGCATATGAAGGACGGATGATCTTCGCAAATGCTGTTGATGTATTCGGCATGGGCGCGGGAAGTGAGCCAAAGATCGCGGAAAACGACAGGAAGGACGATTTTCAGCCAGTCGCGGCTAACGAGCATCCACTGTGTCATCGAGTACCCATGGCGGTGACTGCTGCTCGAAAGGCAGTTCCAGCCGTGGTAGATAATCTGCTCGACCAGTTCAGGTGGAATATGCATTGCGGATGAGTGCTTTCCCTCCCTATTCGAAACCGTTATAGATGGATCTTGGAATTGGGACCGTTGGGAGTCGACCCAAAGTCGACCACAAGTTTGGTCCGTGTGGCTGTGCGTCGGGACTCGGTACAAACACCGACAAAGAACTCAACGCCCAACGTCAAAAAAGGAAATATTGCAAAAATATTGTCAACAACAGGGGTAAACCCTTTGTAACCGTACTTCACCCGTGCTGCTTATCTAGGCCATTCATGGCCCGCAGCGAGGATGCCTACGTGTTTGCAGGGCTGGAGGAACTCTTCGAGGAGCCTAATTCTTACAAACCCGGCGGCTTATTTCCCGTCAGGCTCGGCGACGTTCTCGGCCCACACCCTCCGAGGTACCGGATATTCACAAAGCTCGGGCATGGCAGCTACTCAACGGTGTGGCTTGCGCGGGATCTCGTCGGCAAAAGAACTGTTGCATTGAAGATCGTCGAGGCGAAGGCAAGCGAAGGGAGCAACGAGGCCGCGATCTTGGAACGTCTGCGTGCACCGCCCTCTGTCCAGCCGGGAGTCTTGCAGCTCCTCGACTCGTTCACAGTCGAGAGCCCGAATGGCGTCCACCAGGTTCTCGTGACAGAAATCATCATGCCGTTGCAGAATCACTTCGGGTTGCGCCTTCCGGGACAGGAGAAAATTACCAAGCCACTTGTGTACCAAATGATTCAAGGCCTTGCGTTCATGCATGGGCGGGGTATCGCACACGGAGGTGGATTTTCATTCTGCTACCTCCTGTTCCATGCTCACGCCCAACCGCCCAGATCTGCATCCCATGAATATCGGGATCGCCCTTCCGGAGCTCGATGCCCTCTCTGAGAGAGATGTTTGGGACGCCATCGGTGCGCCCGACGTAGAACCCATTATTGCATATGACCCAACCCGCGATCCTGCCTCCTTCCCGCAATACCTGTGCGCAACGATAAACCTCAACACTTTCGTGATGGACGAGATGCTGGACCTGAAATTTGCAACGCGGGGGCCGCCGCAGGTGCGCATTCTCGATTTTGGAAATGGTGCGCGCATTCTGTCATCTCATCCATTCTGAGTAGTTTATGTTGTTATTTATGCAGCCTATGCAGTCGAGAACTCGCCACCTCCACGATGTAACACCCCGTTGTGCGTCATGCCTCCAGAAGTAACTTTTCCACGGGTAGTTGATCGCAACAATGCAGGACATTGGGACTGCCGGTCGGATATCTGGTCCTTGGCGTGTCTGGTAGGCATATCCTTTCTTCACTCGCTGAATAAACACTGACATTGGATTCCACTAGCTTCACACCCTTGTGTCCGCCAGATCCCTCTTTACCCGCAGCTTGTTCGGCCCCCAGTTGAATGATTCATTCCTCAGAATGATGGCGAGCGCTTGCGGCGGCGTGCCTGAAGCATGGACGAATTACCTGTCGGCTTCAGCTGCAGGTTAGCCCCCGCGCTCCTGTTCTTATAATCGCGCTTTACCGACTGAATGCAGAATTTACTGTCGCGGCAGCGGATGACTGGTGGAAGGAGGTAGGGATCTCCGACCAGGCTGTGCAAGACGTACCTGGCTACCTTCGCCTCTTGCGGCGCATGCTTGTCATCAATCTGGCAGAGCGACCCACCGCAGAGGAATTGCTGAAAGATCCGTACTTTGATAGTCTTAACGACGCAGGCTTTGGTGTTATGTCTGATCTTGTAACCGCACAGTAGTATCTGAATTCAATTCAGAAGTTGTTCAGAAGCGGCTTCTGAAGCCAGCAAGTTTTAAAAAAAAGGGTGGTCACTTGCTCTTACTAACATACAAATAGTAGCGATGCCTAGACGCAGTCTCTGGACTCTTCTGTGGGCTTTACCTCTTGATTCGCATAAATTTCCATATCCGTCCGTGAGCGGTTGTTTTGACAAAATTTTGACACGGTTGCTGCTGTTTATCCGCCACGGCATGCCCGGCGCAACAAACTCACCACCAATCGTTACCGCTTCACCAGCTGCAGCTATGAGCGACAGGCCCCCGACGCTAGCTGATTTACGCGTATGCCATCTCCAGTTCACCCCTACCGTTTCCCTGTAACTTTGCCCTAGGTTAAGCTTTGTTACATATGCAGAGACGAAGAGAAAGGTCCGCTATGCTCCTTACCCTCTCGGTTTTGCTCGTTGTTCACGCCGGATAGATGCTACCGTCCCACCGAGAGTCTGGGTGCATCCATGTAATTGCACCTTGGTCGCACACGAGTCGTGTCTCCTTGAATGGATCAAGTCCTCGGAGGGCACCAGCCGCGAGTCGGCCGCCCGCCAGTGCCCGCAGTGCAAGACCCCGTATGAGGTCGAGAGCGACAACCCCGTTGTGCTCAGATTCATGCGTGCGGTCGATAAAACACTCGCCAGTGTGCGTGCGCTGCGCATTCACAGTCATCCCGAGCTAATTGAATGCATCTAGGCGGACGTTGGGTTCTATATCGCTGGGATTTACTTCGTTGTCAGAGGTTGGTCTTGTTACTGAACTGACTAGTTATACGACTAACCCGTAGCAGCTATTTACAGAGTCCACATAAGCTATGGCGCGTGGGCACTGCGTAAATATGTCGGGGACGAGTACGTCTGTTCATTCCATTATTCCGACTGTTGCAATAATGCGTCCCAAGGATGTTTGAGCTGCTCTTAACGGATGACCGCTCCAAATGGCCGCTCATAGCCAAATTTAATGTCGTCCTCATCCCCGCAGGGCTCGTCCTGTCGCGCCTCGGGCTCAACTACACCATCTCCGCCCTCCTAGCCACCTGGCCGACCTTCGCGTTCCTCCCGTCCAGCGTCGACTTCTGGGACGACTCCGCCCAGCCCACCGCCAACCTGGTACCCCGCTCCGGCCTGCCCTGGCCCCCATCGCCGATGGTCTTTGGATTCGTGCTCCTCCCAATATGCAGGCGGCTGTACAACCACTACTTCAGCAAGTTCTCGCGCTGGCTTTTGGACCTGCAGCCCGCGCCCCCGCGGCCGCGCAATAACCCCGGTATCCGCGGTTTCCTGCAGCGGTTCCTCGACGACATGGAGCGCGCGGCGGATGTGCGTGCGGCCGCAGACGCCGCGAACGCGGGCAATGCCAACAACGCGAACAACGCCAACGGCGACGCTGCTGTCCCGAACGGCGAAGACCGGGTGGTCGCCGTGGACATGCGGAGAGCAGGGAGCATCGTCGGCGGCGCGCTGTTGGTGCCCCTCATCTCGAACGTCATGGGGAATCTCCTCCACCGACTGTCGAAACACTGGGACCTGTTAAAGCGGTTCTTAGCGGTGCGTCCCCCGTGGAAGGGATTTCTGCCGCCGCCGCCGCTGAGGAGGTATACTGCGCAAGAGATATGGCGGCGCGCCAGTGCTGCGGAGCCCCAGGACGCCGGCCGGACGCTCAAATTCGTGTTGAGCGCCGTTTGGGGCGATATTCGTAAACTGGACGAATGCGATCCCGTCTGGTGGCGGAATTCCGTTGGTCTTGGCTTGTTCGTCGTGGTGCGTTGCAGTCATCTCGTCAATGTGGTGTCAAGCTCACGAGCAATATCAGGCGAAAGACTTTCTTCAGCTGCTCCACATTTGGCTCTCCAAGCGCGAGCTTGCGACTCGACGCGTGAAGAGCCGGGATTTTTCGGGAGTGGATCGCAGGGAGCTTGATCTTCTCCCTTCTGCTTCGAGACCGGGGACGACTTTGCCCGCTACCACTTAATCACTTCCTATATGTAACTCGAGTACTTGATAATAAACTATCCCTACACCTACTTCAAGGAGAGTCTGAGGTTGCGAGGGGTCTGCTGGATGACGAACACAAGCCAGAACATCTTCTGTCGTTGGCCTTCGCTCACGGCATAATGCACATCCAGTCCCGCGGGTCGAGGCCCGAAATGAAAGGACGTCTACCACCAGACTTTTTACACATTCCGCAACAAGCATCTCGCCGGAATTAGCGCGTCTTGATCGTGGCGAGACAGTGAACTGAAGGTGACAGTCGCTCGCAGATTTACTGACAATAAACGGGCGTCCCTGCAGCGAATGAGATACTTTGTGTTTTCAAGAGAATGACATATGCAGTGGTCTACACTCCAGATGCAGCCGGAACAATAGCCTCCTCGTCTCTCCCTGCAGCGTCGCGTGAGAAACGACAAGACAACGGCAAGGACAACAAGCCGCACCTTCATAGAATTTCTGCAAAAACGTTCGTGTGGGCCTCTCTTTTGGCTTGAGCAGAATGCCGTAGATGTGGTCTGGCTGTTTCCACATGTTGAGCGTCTCCTGGTACTCCTGCCGGCTCTTGAGGAGCAGCACGTCGATTACGCGCATGTCGGTGACATTGCGGTTCGCCTCGAAGCGCATGCGGATGGCGTGGCGCAGCTGCGTCGGCGAGACGTCTAATGCGTACTGGTTGACGACCTCCGGCGCCTAGAAGACGTTGAACGAATGAATTCCAGTCCGGTGATGGCGCAACAGGTGCATACCGCGCGATACCAGTCCCGGTACATGGTAATGACCCGCGCGCGCGCATCAGCAGGGCTCGTAGACGCCCTTGTAATTTGGGCGAGACGCGAGGGAATGGTAACCTGCGCGGAGGCCATGATACGGGTCGAAGTGGGATTAGATGGAGGCCGTAAAGGGCGAGGCTGATTTGGGAGTCAATCCAGGTAAACACCGCTTCGCCTTTCACCTCGTTCTTCACCTTCCCCCCCGCTCCCTTTACCGCCTTTCGCTACTCACAATGGTCCGTGGATCAGGCAAGGATTTGTATCGTCTTTAACAATGTGGCTCCTTAACTGGTACGCAGGCAAATTCAAGCAGAAGCGCGGTGGCGGGCGCAACTTCAGGTACCTTGGCCGATTCTCTCCATGTTACCGCATTATAACGCATTTACTATCAGTAAGAACATGGTGCTAGACGAGAACGGCACAGCAGTGTCTACCGATAAGCGATGGTGCTTTACGCGTGCCCGTTCGCGAACGTTGATCTAATCGGTGGGGATCCAGGGCGCCGCGCAAGGGCAGCGACGAAGATTCTGACGATTCATCCGAGGAAGAGGAGGAATCTGAAGAAGAGGAATCGGAAGAAGAGCCCGCCGCGGGTGGGAGCGCTGAGGCGCAGCCTGAAATGACTCGAGCTGAGCGGAGGGAGCTCAAGAAGAAGCAGGCCGCTGCCAAGCAAGGACCGCAAGAGGGCGACGAGGACGAGGACTTGATCAACCCCAATCATGTCAGTAAGAAAATGAATATTTCTGACCTCAACGCACCCAGGGAATTGTCGCGGAGGGAGAGGCACGCAGTTATATTTGCCTCATCTCTATCTATGCTGACCTTGCTTCCAGGGAGCAGAAGGAGAAACAGGATGCCAAGGATCGCTACTGGAAGGTTTGCCTTTTTTTCCCGAGTACCCAAATTATCGTTGTTAAACCGTTATTCTAGCTTCACCTCGCAGGCAAGACTGACGAGGCAAAGTCTGATCTTGGTCGATTGGCCAAGATTCGCGCCGAGCGAGAGGCCGCTCAGGCGAAGAGAAAGGCGGAAGCGGAAGGTCGGTCACCGTAAATCTATCCCAATTATCCTTTTTAACACTCCTTGTAGCCAAAGCTGCTGAAATGGAAGCCAAGGCCGCCGCCGCTAGACGTTAGATCCAACGGATTTGTAAAGAATTGTAGCAGTATTATCACGATCTCAATATAAGATTCTACACGTTTTGTTTCTACATCGTCCATATCTGCTCCTCGTCTACCAGGCGTCCCGCCTCTATCGCCCTGCGCCGTTGTACCTTGACCCGCGAAATCCAGACCCGCATCTCGCCTACGCCATGCTCATCCGGCACCTTGTCGCACCACTCGCGCAACCACTTGACTAGCCTCATGTACTGGTCTCCGTCGCGCCCCGCCATCGCCGCGACCAGCGGCGGCTGCACGCTCACCTCGCCCCAGAACGCCAACGCGACTCCGAGCAGGCGCTCCGACGGCCTCACGCCCAGCGCGCGCATCCACACGAGCGCACGCGCAATTTCCGGTGCGCGCCGCGTCATGCCCAGCAGCATGATGTACGCGGCCCAGTCGCGCTCGCGCAGGCACAGTTCGGGGAAGTGTGCGCCCCCTGCTGGAGTGAGGATGTCCGCGGGCAGCGCGAAGGGCGCGGGGGCCATGTCGAGCCGCAGCGTCGGCGCAGCGCTGTCGCTCTCCGTGTGCGCGCGCACGGCGTAAGCGGGCGGGTCGAGGGCGGCGATGTGCAGGTGATTGGGCGACCCGAGAGCGGCTTGGATGAATATGCGCGCGGCCGTCACGGTGGCGGGCTGTGCGCGCCAGAGGCCGGCGCGGTACGGCGCGGCTGCCTGGGCAGTAAGCGATTCGATGAGCGCCGCACGCGTCGTAGGAGGTGCAAGCTGGTGGCGGAAGGGGTTCTTCGAAGCCAGAAGGGCAAGCTGACCGGTGAAGGAATCGTCGAGCGTATGAGGGAGCTGTGCGGTCTCGAGCATGATGCGGAGCGTCTCTGCTGAGGGCCGTACATTATACAACTCTTCCATCGAATCCCAGAGCCGGAAGACGAGATCGGGGCGCAGGATTCGATGGAGGCTGATCATGAACATGTTGATGATCCCCGTTGTAACGGTGAGCGGTCGGCGAAGCCGGAATGCAGACGGAAGTTTGACGTCTGCACGCGCAGCGTACAGCTCCAACAAGGTAAATCCCTCTGCTGGTCGTCGGGAAAGCGTCGTGGCCTGCAATCCAGCCGCCAACGCCGGTCCATCAATAGGCAGTCCCGAGCGCGCAAGCTTGATCCAATAAAGGTAGGCCAGCTCCCATTCCCGCCGCAGGAGCAGCCCACGGATGATGATGGTGTATGTCGCCGCCGTCGCGTGGAAGTCAGCCGTCTTGGGTCGAGCACGCATGAAGAGGCGGATCAGGCTCCTCGCGTTGACTGAGAAGTCCTTGACAGAAACGGAAAGCGCGGCGCTCCAGTCGTATACATCCACGTGGCGCTTTCCTAGGAGGTTACGCGGGTGCGTGGTCGGTCGGCGGGGGACCGAGGTCGACTTCGCGGCGAGTTGAAAGAGGAACTCGAATGCCGATGCGCTGTCGGGCTGGCCTCGCACAAGGTGCAGATTCGCGCGATTGTGCCTGTTAGCCTTGGCCGAGGCTTGTTCTTCTGCGCTAAGTCGCTCATTCCGCGGCGGGCGCAATTCACGGATTGCAGCGGCGTACTGCTCTGCGTCATGGATCGCGCCATCCGCAGCGTAGACACGGAGATACGACTCGAGCTGGGACACCGTGGGTACCACGCCCAATTTTGTCATGCGGCGTCGAAGGAATGTCGTCAGCTGGAGTGTCGTGTATCGGTCCTCAAGCAGAGCGGAACAGGTAGGGGTCCAGAGCGGCACCTGTCGCGCCTCCATCGCGCGCAGAATTCTCACTGCGTTGTCCCCCGTTTGTTGTGAGCGGTGGCGGATGGAAGTCATCGCGGCGAGGAGGTGGTTGTAGTGCACGCCTCGGAACTGCTTGATCGGGACCCGGAGAAACGCGTCAATGACGCGCTGCATGGACGGAAGGAGATCAAAGCGCGCGAGATGTATCATGGTGATTACAAGAAGCGGGGCTCCAATAGTGGCAGGCGCGACATCGAGGTGCGCAAAGCTCAGATCCATTAAGGACCCCGACGCATGCTGGGGCGTGCGTACTTTATAGCTGGCCAGATAGAGCACTAGCCAAGATGGAAGGGTCGATAATGAAGGGTTTGGGCTGTTCTCCAACGCTTTGTCGAGGTCAGACGCGTAAAGAGAGGTTTGCCAGCGTGAAAAGTCGTCAAGAGAGACACGAGTTGTCCTGAGCGCCTCGGGCAATGAAAAACGCTGGGGAGAGTGTAACTCCTGCACAATGCGCCAAATTGGATCCTTGGTAACCGACGAAAGGTCGCGCAAGTACGACGTAATTTTTTTGCTGCCTGCGCGCGTCGAGTGGAGGCGACAACCTGTTGTGAACCGACCCAGGCGCACCCCCGCACAGAAAACAATATTCCGCATAAGATATTGGCATCTAGCAGCAGTTCATGGCTATACGATCCATAGAGGGCGGTATGAGACGGACCTGTGGTAGACGGAGAGAACAGAGCTGTGATGTGACCTGCGTGACTCCAGCCTTTCACCGCGATGCCTCGTATCTTGGTGCGCCTTTCGGAATTCTACGACAGAAATGGGACTAATTGTAGCTTCAGTTTGTTAGTGGCTTTCACCCGTCTACGCGAGCCCGGGCGCTTGCGTACGAATTCGAGCGGTGAGTCTCCATTAGGCTGTGCGCGCTTTCCGCTTTTTTTGGTTGTGGAGCGCGGGCAGCCCGACATCCTAGACCATGCAACTCAAAGTCTAAAAAATACCGCAGATTTGGCCCGCTCATTCGCTGCGACGTTCCCGCACCCCGGAACCCCCATGCCGCTACAAACCCGTAAGTATCGAATTTTTCCCATTTACTACCTCTCCCAGTCAAGTCGAATCGACGAAATCCAATATCGGACGACCGATTCGAGTCGAAGAACCCCGCTTCGTCCCCGTTCGCGAAACAACCCTCTTCGTCTCACCGTCCTTCAAAACGATCGCTCAACGAACCCTCGAAAATATCTCGTAGTTATGCTTTTGTGGAGTTCCGCAGCCAGCGTGATGCAGAAGATGCTTATTATGACATGTAAGGATACCCAGCTGCACCCCTTCCCCGGCTCATGTTTTTCCTCCTTCTTTTGCTTAGGCATGGTAAAACTTTTGAGGGATCACGCTTGAGTATCCAGGTAGGATCCGCCTCTTTTGCGCGCAAACGGCCGCTCACCCAGCCTCGCAGTGGGCAAAAAGTCCTCCTTCGTCCGTCTGGCGCTATGATAGGGCCCCTCCCAGATCGTCGCGTGATAGAGATCGCTCGCGCAGTCCACGTCGGCGCTCTGAGAGGGACGACCGTGACCGCGACCGCGACCGGAACCGTGACCGCGAGCGGGATCGGGACGTCGAGGATAGGGAGCCGGTCAGGGATAGGGATACCAGACGCAGGAGGAGCAGGTCCCCCGACAGACGCAGGAGCAGGACGCCGGAGAGGCGGAGGAGCGCCTCGCCGGACAGAAAGCGGGAGGATCCGGATGACAGAGCCAGGACGCCAGCCAGGACGCCCCCTCCCGTGAGAGAAGACGAAGAGGTCAAAAGAGAGGAAGATCGGGCGCAGACCCCGCCATGAATTGACTGCACGCTAAGCACTGATCTGAGTCTATGCATGTTCAACACCTTTTGTTCTTATATTCGTTCTTTCTTGACCCTCAATGTCGTAGCACGACCAAACTTCGAATTCTGTAGCTGAAAAAATGAAACTTTTGATTTGACCGACTGCTTTGAAGTGGATGCCCATTATGACGTGCTCAGGACCGCCAAGAGGTCTGAAATCTTCAGATCGTCAGAAAAAATGTTCGTTTGTCTTCCTCTTGTTCCTCGACGACCCAGGTATGAACATTGAATATGGTGGCTGACGGAGGATAGAGTTCATGATCAGACTTGAATTCCCTTGACCCGGGAAACCACTGGCAAGCTCAAATTACTCTCGCTCGTCAAGTTACTGCCAACAGCAAAATTGAAATATGGTACACTACTGGTACAAGCAAGAAAGAACTGCTCCGGATATCATACAACCAGCAAATTGTCATCATATTTCGTCTAGAACCACGGGAATGGTCCTCTAAAAGCAAGGATCTGGCGGAGAAGATCGACACGGGTCTTTACATCGGGGTCCTCGAGTTCGGGAAGCGAAGAGTCATCGGAGGTCACAGACGACGCGCGGGTGAGCGCAGGCAGCGACCACGCGAGGGAGGGGCACGTCGATTGTGTCGAATCGGTGTCGTCGTCGGAAGAAGAATCATACCAGGCCCCGTTCGCCACATCCGCGTCGTCCGATTCGGCAGACGTGGAGGCGGCGCTCGTCACAATCGACGCTCCGTCGTCGCATCCGTCGACCTCGTCCTCCTCCGTTGCCGCTGCTGCTGCTGCGGGATTCCCGGCATTGAGAAGCGCGAGCATCGCGTCCGAGTCCTCTGGGGCGGGGCGCGTGCCGCGCGCGATCGCGGTGAGCTCGTCCTTCGCCTGCTGGGTCAGGAGCGACTCCATTGGCGGCGTATGCGTTGGCCGCTCAACAACGGGGACGGCGGAGGCGTTCAGGATGGCAAGGACCTTGTCGGAGTCCAAATTCATGGACTCGTGCATGTTGTCCTTCAGCGCGGTGAGCGCGTCAAGGGCTTGCGGGGTAAAGAGCTGGCGCGCGAGGGAACGCTGGGCACGCGCGTCGGGAGTGGCGCTTGCCACCGAAGTTACATCATCGATGGCGCGACGCGACGGCGCGCTCGAGTCTTCGACGGTGGCAAACCATTTCCCCGCGCGAAGGCACTTCGCGGTGAACGCGTGGAGCCTAATGTTTTGGACCCAGTTGTCTACACGAGAGGTCCGGGCCGACGTCGTGTCCTGCTCTACGCGCCGGATGTCGGCCTCCGTGAGGAGGCGCGCCATTTCGGGAGTGGAGGCGTTCCTGGTACGCGCCTCTCCGGCGCGACCAAGTGTGGGAATTTCGGCCTTCACCAGGTCAATCAGTTTGGACCGTTGGAATGCGCGAGAGGGCGTGGAGGTGTTCCTGGTGCGCGCCTCTCCGAGTTCGGGAATGTCGGCCTTCACCAAGGCAAAGAGGTGGGACATCTGCGGTTGAGCCATGATATTCCTGTCCGAATTGATGAGTGGCGCCGAGAATCCAAGCGATGAGAGACTCACAAAAATTAATTCGAGTGGCGCACACACGGTCCCGGGTTCGTACTAGGGTTCGGAGGAGGGTGGCAGAGAGGGTACGGGACTTTACACGATAATTCTGAGGCGGGTGGCACCCGACGCCACAACCAAGCGGTGGTGCAGTGGTGGCTGGGCAGCAAGGGAGGACCTTCAGGAAGGTGGCAGCTTCACTGGGAGGAGGAGCAGAGCAAATCGTAAGTGTTCAACGCCCAGGACGAATGGACGGTGGTGGTAGGACGAAGAGCCTCTAACCAGCTCGTGATCGCGCTTGAAAGCGCTGAAAAGGGAATGATGGAGGACAATGGGATGCCGCACATGCAAACGAAAACATTGGCTTACCCGTTTGGGTAGTCGCTGGAGCTCTTTGCTCCGGGATTTGTTTCATGCAGCTGGATGCTGATTTCATTTTACGTTGTAGGACCCGGCCGTCGTTCAGCTCTGTTGAACGTGTTCACGCTTATTGTGTGTATGCATCCTATTTAGATAGTTCCTCTACAATGAGGAGGATTTCAGCATGCGCTTTGGTGTCCAAGCACCGACAAGTCGGAATATTGCCGACGGCTTCAGAATCGGCGAGGAGTTGTGAAAATGTAGGCAGTCGTATAACCGAGGATGAGTCTTCAAGTTCCGTTCGTGGTGGGCGATTGGAGATTATCTATAGCTAGAGAATAAATGGGTGGTTATCGGAATTCGGTGTACTTTTTGAAAGCACCCAAAGCACGCCTGGACGGCGGCGGACGACAAGCCAAGGGAGTAATATAGGGATCGATATCAGCCGCTTTTGCTCTCTGGGATTTCAGGTTCACCATGGATCCTAGCCTCCAGGAGATTTGGCGGTAGTACATTCTACATCTTGCCGTTAATTCTTGAAGATTGGGTCTTCCGCCAAACCCGAGGGAAATTAAGTAAAGCGTTGAGTCCTGGCGCCAGGATTTGTATCCTTTCCGAATGCTTCAGAGTCAGATGAACGACTGCCGGCTTGGAGGGAACTTGGCGGCGTTTTACGACGATTTTCGTGGATCGGTCAGGAGCCGGACAGTCTCCGATGAGACACATAGCTTCTCTAGCCCAGGGGCTTGCTGCAACAAGAGCGAATCGTGCTGTGTTGATTGTTGCAAGCTGGTCGAAAAGCTGGCGGTAAGTACAAGCAAGCCTACTACAAGGACAAGGACGAATCGGTGATAGCCGAGACTCGCCGCAAGTAATCGTGATTCTGATCCACCACAGTCGAAATCCGTCTCATCGTCAAGTTCAAGCTCCCAATAATTATTTCAACTCTGAATAACGCTTCTGCTATAACGTGGTGCCAATCCTTGTTTCAGCTTGAAAAAATCACCAGGAAACACATGTTTTTTTTGTGACGGTAAGTAAGTTGCAACAAACGTTTACACAACCGCCGGGTACAAAGACATCGCGGGGACGGAAGAAACTAGGCGCATCTGCGGAGTGTCAGTGCTGAGATTGGGCAAGCAACAAGAAGTCTTACAATCGACTTGGACTCGAACAACACAGTGTCGTGGATGGACTACACGACTCCGCCAGCGCACAGATTCTGGATGAACTGTGCGACTTGAAGCAGCTTCGCCTCGCCATCCGCAGCGTCCAGGAAGTCGTCCGCCCAGCATGCCGCAGGAGCGATGTCACTGATCGTGGTAGGATCCCCAGGTTTTCTTGTAGGCTTCAATCCCTTCGATGCTCGGTCGTACTCGTAGACGGCGAACCGTGAGCCTATCACGCTGAATCCAATCAACTTGGGAATAACGAGCTCCTCGACAAAATCCCTGAAGGTCTCGCGCATCTGGGCGTCCGCGTCCGCCCTGGCGCCCAAGACGTGGAGGTGACCCGCAGGCTTGATCTCCACGAAACAGACGGGATGTTTGGTGCGTCGGTTGCCCGAGATGGCGCGTACGACGTAGATGGTGGTGGAGTCGAGGGAGCCGGGGTAGAGTTGCCCTTTGCACTGCGGAGCTACTTCATACTGCTGAGGGGGGAAGAGATACCCGAGGAGGGTATTGACTGGCCCATACCACTCCGTTTCATCAGAGGTATTTCGGTTGAACAAATGGAAGCGCTCGGAAACATAAGAAGGGAGTGCCATATCGAAGTTGGATATGCGGCTGAAGTTAGGGGTCGCACTTGTGGCGTCGCGTATTAACCGACCTTCTATGCCCGAACAAGCTACAGAACTCCGATGAAGACCTCTCAATTTTAACACTCTTGTCCAGCAGCATTGCAACTCGACACGAACCATGTTTCTCGCCTTTTACTAGAGACATCCTGTTGCATTGCAAGCATTTGCTGGTACACAATCTTTGGAATCACTCTCCTCGCGAGATCTTCGCTTTTTTGTCCAGTCTCGACACTATTTTTCGTCCAATACATAAGACTCGTTCCATAACTTCCGTTCGTGCAGCACGTCGTTGAGAATACCCGAATGAAGATCATGCCATAGGGATGTATGATAGATTGATACAATTGTTTTCAAATGCCCTCTCAATCGCGCTTGCTACTGTTCGCACCCGTCGCCTCGTTGTACTTGGTCGCAAGGCTGTCGTACTCGGCGGCCTGCTGCGCAGCTTGCTTTTTGAGGGTCTCTGCGCCTATTCGTCAGCCATTGCAAGGAAGGAAAACAGCGAGACGAACCAAAGTCCCTCTCCTTCTTCGATAGCTCAGCGACCTTCGCCTTGAGCTCTGCGATTTCTTTGTTGGAGTCGGCGGCCTTGGCATTGGATGGCGAGGCCTGAGACGCACATGAGCCTGTGCACCTATGTATAAGAATTGCAGATGAGCTTACCCCCTTGAGTTTTGCGTATTCCTCTTGGGTGTGGATGAGGTCTAGGGGTGGTAGGATCAGTATCGAGGCCCGCATGAGGACCGAACGACCAACCTAATATCAGGGCGAACGTGCGAGTGAGGACAAGAGACAGGAAGAGAGTGAAGCCAGTCAGATAGGTGTTACGTTGCGAACTAGGGATGGCAGGAGATCAGATTACGGTCAACGCAAAGCTGTAAGGGCGACGCACTAGAATTTCCGGGCGGCAAAGCTGTTCTCCGCCTGGGCACCCCCAGTGTGTGCCGCGCCATTCTGCTTCGCGAGCTCGGACTCGGCGGTGACGCGGAACATCCGCTGGAGCGCGTCTGCGAATAGAATCGCCACAAATCTGCATTGCGGTAAGCTGCGGAGTTATTGGACAACGTGGCGCGCAGCATGCGTACATGAAAGATATCTTCAGCCCGTAGGCGATTTTGGCGACGACGGGGCTCTCGGACAGGAAGCCGAAGATCTTCTTGCGCACATTGTGGGGCAAGGGGAAGACGAGGACACAGAATGTCACCATCTAAACGGGCAAAAGTCAGAATCTGACAAGGAAATGGTGGACGGCGCGTGCCTCCGCCGCGAGCAGCATAAAGGTCAAAGAGTAGCTTCAAACTAGTCAGTAATCGTAGGCTTGAAAGAGCGGAATAGGTTACTAGATGGTCATTTTGAGGGGAAAGGTGGTGGTTCAGGTCAAGGAGTGGTTTATTTGAAGGCTGTTGCGCAACTGACGTCACACCACGTATACTTCCGCAAGTTTGGCGCTGCGGTGTGAACAAAACAAACCCCTAACTTTGCTGCTCAACTTCACATTTCCAGTTTGGTCGCCGTCTTTTGTCTTGGAATCTCGATAATCGGTGCCTTGACTCGAACGATTTTGGCCCCGACCTGCCGCAATCATGTATATATTTTTGTCCAACAACTTCATATCATCTGCCTTGTGGCAATCAGGTTTCTGGACCAAGTCTTCGTCTGTATGACAATTTCCGAGAGCTGGCCGGACACGTACATTCGGACGGTCGAGCCTGGGTGATAGATCGTCTGGTAGCAGCTGGGTAGCATGGTAAAGTTTATCGCTGTCAGGGAACACTATCCGATAGTTTCTCGTCTTTCAACACTCCCCATTGCTCACGAGTCCGAATCCTATTCTGGCAGTTGTATCGCGAACCCGGAAGCGTCTCCAACCTCAGGAGTCCATCTTGGCCATCTCCTTTCCGCCTGCGCGTCCAAAGGTTCACCAGAGGCCATTTCACGCAGCGCGTCCAATGTGTACTGCAATTCGTCCTGTTAAAATCCCCTGATAAAACTATGGTTATACGAACGTGTGCGTCATTTCCCGCATTGTGTAAATTGGATGGTTGAATCCCGAGTTGAACGCAAATCCGCTCGAGCTTTTCTCTGTTATGGCTTTTCCCGATCAACGCGCCAAAAAGCACTTGAGTATCGACGATGAAAATACCCTCGGTGGGAACCATGTCCGGTAATCGGGAAACGGCCGTCTCGACGGGGGCTCCAAGGCCATTGAGAGTTCTGCGGGCTCAATTTGTAACGAACGATGAGATTTGGGACTGACTGACTTCATGTCTCCGCGCTGGTCGTGAAACACAAGGTATACAGGTCCGTGGACATGCATCCCCGATATGAGGTTGAAGACCTTTGCTTTTAGTCCAGCTTTGGTGACTTCTGCGCTTCCATCAACTCCGAATTCCTGGAAGTTATAGAACTAGAAGAAATGGTCGGTCAACACATGAGAGTCAAGGAGGAGAATAATCAACACCTTTCTGCGCTCCAGAACGTGTTTCCCATTTAGATGGTCGCGGTGCTCCTTCACCGTGAAATGTCCCGACTCTCTTTGCTCTACTCCGCCATCCCAATGGATGGAGCTGTACCCGAATTCCGTGATACTCTCCTGAGTATGGTCCTCCTCCCAGAGTTCGAAGTCCAGCGCACACCAGACGCCCGTCTTGGCCGCCCAGAAATGTCTGACGCGCTCAAACGTGTTGCGCCACGCCAACAGAGACGTATCGCAGCTCTCTAGGCGTTTGTTCATTTTTTTGGCCTTCTTGAATTCGTTCAAAAGGTCAGCGAACTAACGACGGAGTTATGTAAAAATGAAAACCTTGGTCGCGTCGCGAAGGGATTTCATAGTAGGGAAGACCACGGGCTCAGCTTTCACGAGATCTGATGCGGTGAAGAGGTACTCCGAAGACAGGAGGGGAATGAACTGGCTCGTTAACTTCATCTCGTGAAGCCAGTATCGCAGATAATCGATCTGAGCGGAAGAGAACAAATAGCGCGATTCTCCGGTATGAAACGTCCCTGAGAAGACGGTTGAGCCAGTGATATCTTGCTTCAAGACTATAACTTGCCCCGGAACGTATAAAGCCCATCGCCACCATCGATGTTGAAGGGATGCTGCGGATCGAACAATGCGCTCGCAGCTCGTCATAGCGTCAGGTTTCCCTAAGGCCTAATCCCAGATGCCACAGTGAACATACATAAGATAGCCTTCACCGGCTCAATATATTCCACAGGGAGGGCGTCCGCCCTGATTTTGGATCAGTAATTTTTTCGAACATACCGATGTTCAGTGATCACCACTGATTCAAGGATAAGACCTGCTGGCTACAGCCTACGAGGCGGGACTTACTTTGAATAGGATATGAGTGCACCTATAATAACCAGTTACTAGTGGCGTTTTCGACATGGTTGCGGGAAGCTTCAAGCAAGGAGTTGAACGATCACGTGCTTGGTTGAAATTAGAAATTGCTGCCGTCCCGTGATATCATCGCCCAGCTGCGTCAGTGCTCCACTGGGTTCTGAGTTTGTACTTATACCGCGCGGAGATTCACGAGTATGCCAATACCTCTGCCCCTTCCACCACCATGTCCAATTTCCTCAAATCGACCACAGACTTTGTGGGCAATACCGCCCGACAAGGCGCGCAAGGCGTTCAGTCCGTTGGAGGAGCCGTTGGAGGTACGGTCCAACAAGGAGCTGAAGGCCTTGGGAAAGGAGTTGAAGGCGTCGGGAAAGGCGTCAACTCGGGCGTCAGTACTCTCACTGGCGCCGGGGAAAACAAACAGACCGACACCAAGTCGAATGACCATACCAAATCAGACTCCAAACCTCCCGCCAATTCCGAGTCGAAACCCACCAACTCCGCAGACACAGGTGCGCCCAAGGCGCCTGAATCCCAGTCGAATCCTCTAGCAGGGCTCGCTGGTGGCGTGTCCTCCGGGCTTCAATCCGGCGCCAACTTCCTCGGCGACGTCACGAAGACTGGCCTCTCCATCGGCGAGAATGTCGCCAGGACTGGCGCCGATATGACCGGCAATGTCGTGGTCAGCGCCGCTGGCCTGGCCGGAACAGCTATCGGTGGCGTCGTCACCGCTGCCGCCGAGACAAGTGGAAAGGCATTTGAGCCTATAGCTGCCGGATTGAGGTCAATCGAGGGTCTCGAAGGCTTAGCGGACAACCTTAACAAGGTGGGCTTAAAATTCGTTTATCAAACATCAGTCTAACCGCCCTCAGATTAATGGCCTGCCCGTGGCTGCCGTGAAACAGGTCGGCCAATGGACCCTCAAAGCCATCAACATGGCCGGCAAGGTAATCTGCTGCCTCCATAACTTTCTCTCAGCTACTTATTCTCTGCTAGACTCCGACATTTTTCGATCGTGATGGAGACGGCATTGTTCAGGTCCAGAACACGATCGACGGCCTCATCATCTTGGGACTTTCGCCCAAGTCCGCTACATATGGCGCGTACGTTCTGCATGGCGTTTTCAGGTTTGTATTGCTCCCCGACGCACATGATCACCCGCTGATACACACTCAAGCTACTCCACGTCCGATTCCTGGATTCCATCCAAGGACACTGCCCTGCCAATCCATGTCGACAAACTGACCGAAACTCGTTGGGGTAAGAACTGGGGCTCGTTCGATCGCATTGAATGGTGCAGCGATATGGATATCGAGACTTTCTTTGAGTAGGCTTCCGCGGTACAATTTTTAGACCTTCATCTGACGCCTCACAGCGCAACCGACGAGGACACGCCAACGATGGAGAAATGGAAGCAGACGCTGACGAAAGGGTACGAGTCGCCATTTGTCTTATTTCGCTAGCTGATCTGATATTTCGCAGTCGCCAGGGCTTCGGCGTTCTGCTCCTCATTTTGTGAGTCCGCTTGAGGATCGTTGACTTCGGTGTACCTAACGCTCTCTTCGCAGCGAATGGGGTACCACATGGCCATGGCTCATGCCCGACCTCCCTGTCGGGGACATTCCCTTCAAAGACGACATCGGCAAAGTCGTCAGGACGGTCATCCTGCCGACGATATTCAAAAACTGGCAGATCTCCCATGGGATGAAGCCTAACCAAGACAGCGAGCCGATTTCGAAGAAGGAGAATGATTTGAGCAAGGAGTCGAAGGACCCTGCTGATAAGTAGGCGGGTGGTTTTACACCGGTGCTTGTATGTAGTATGCCTGCCTATTCCTCTGTATTTTTAATATCGTACCCTACACAACGATTTCCGATACGCTAGTAGTTATGTAGTCAAGGTGTATTGTTCCATGAATGATAGGGAATTCAGTGTACAGGATGTTGCGCCCTCGGTCGATTCTTGAGCTACCTTCTTGCGGGAAATCCTCATTCGTACAATCCTCAGTGAACCTTTCATCCGGACTGAAATGACTGCAATTCGAAGAAGATATACAATCAATCGTGTCAAAGCAGCGCCTCTGTGATCACACACTGAATAATTTAAGCCATGACCACGTTCGTGTTAGGGAGCGCTCTGGGAAATTACACCTCCCGACGCACACTCCCAGCCGGATCCCTCGGAACCGCGGCCTTCTCGCCCGCATGCGCCCGCGCAGCCCTCTCCCACTGCTTCCACGGCTCCAACCCCCTCACGGGCCGTGCCCGCGCCACCCCAAACACCCACTCCTCCACGCGCTCCAGGAACAGCAGCGCCCACACGATCGCCGCGCCCACGCACGAGCCCAGCAACGCGGTGTTGTCTAGGGCATGGCGCGCCGGGATCGCGAGGGGCAGCGCGCGCCCGATGGGTCTGCTGCGTATGCGTTGGCGTCGAGATATGCGGGCGCCGGGCGGGGGAGGCAGGGCGGCGAATGTGGTGAGGAAGAGCTCGGCGGGGGAGGCGTAGAACATGCGCTCGGTGCTGCCGAGGAGGAGGGCGTGCGCCGCAGAGGGGCAGAGCAGGAGCATGGTGAAGACGCGCGGGGAGAGGTAGGATATCGTGAGGCGCGGCGCGTCGTCGTCGTTGGCGGGGGAGAACGTGCGGCTTGGGATGGACGGGTTGGCGGGGACGAGGGAGACTGCGACGCCGGTTTCGTCCACTCTGCGGCGGAGGAAGGCCTCGACTTGGCGTCGTGCGTAGCCCTCGAAGAGGCCTTCGTCAAGCCATCGAACGCCGCCCTCGACGGGGTGCAGGGGCGGACCCGAATCTGGAGACGTCCAGGTGGAGGGAACGGGCTCCGGGCGGATGTGCACGTCGAGACGCTTCTTGTAGTGCAGGATCCACGCGACGTAGACAATGCGTGCAAAGGACAGGAAAAGGTCGAACGGGGCTCGAGAAAGCGCCGAGATCAGGGAGCGTGAAGTGAGAGGGGTTGCAGAGGTAGGTCTTAACAGAGCGGTCAATTTGAGAGGTCCAGGTGCGGGGATCGGGTCGTCCGACTCTGTGTGCAAGTGTACCCGTACGCTAGGTCGTGGGGGAATGGGAGGGGTTTCTTGATCACAAATGCCCGTTGGAGGGTGGGTGGGGCTTTTGATAGAAACGGTGTAAAACCCGCGGCGGTCGTTGAACGGAGAGACATGGAACGCGCGGGGGAATGTCCACTGGTGGTCGAAGCTACAATAAAGTGTGATACATAGCTGCAAGGGAACGAAGAGTCACTGACCTTCCTGAAGATAGTTTATCTTCGCCTTTATCCAGTTCTAAGCAATACACATGACTTTCTCCGAATGTGTTGTGCACCTGAATAATTCACCTCAGCGCGAGTCAAGGAGGAAAGAGATACACCGGACCTCCAGAACAGTCAAGAAAAATACACCTCCTGGGCGGTAGCAGAAGTACACAGTGAGAGGGTTGATCCCCTCAAACCCCAACAGACTCGGCATCGTCATCATCCAAGCATCCTCAAGGTCCGCGCCGAAACCGCGGTCGAGTAGAACTTTCTCAAGGCGCTGTCGTATTGTGCCGCCGTTGTCGGTGAGATACGGAGTTGGGCGGAGTCCAACAAGCCTTGCCCATCGTCCGCCATATCCAAAGATCCAGCCGCGGCCGAGGTCCAAGGAATGGTGTTCTAGCGCGTTCAAGGACAGCAGCAGAGACAGTGTCGGGTAGGTGAATGCATGGGTTGATCCAACCGGGAAGAGCCTGGCATGGGTCACTGAATTTTCCAGTATATATCCCCTCGGCGCGAGAACAGACATTTCCAGCAGATTGAGGAGGAATTCCGAACGCCGAACTTTCGCTGTCTCTCACAAAGCACGACAGAAGGGGAGACAAAGGAAAAGATCCACTCTCAGAGATTATATAGGTCCCTGGGAGGCTATGAAGCTGCCGGTTGCCCTTGCGATGTGTTGGGCGAGACCAAGCCGGGTGTGACGTGACTGTCGGCGTAACGCCGCGTACGACGCGTACGTGACTTTCAGTTCGACTTGGTCGTTTACGACATTCTATATTCCGGATGAATGCTCCCACCCCCAGCCTTGTGGCGCCCATTAGTCCCTCGCAGGTTCAAGAGAGCAGGACTAAACGGCTTGTCAGGCAGCAGGCCCGGTTTCGGGATCGAGGAGGGTGCGGGTCTCGATGGCTACGAATTCGCTGGCGGGAGTCTGATTTAGCTGCAGGATATTCGTTCCGCGGACGCACAACAATCTTCTTGACATCCTTCTTGGAAAGAAGAAGCCCTCACCTTTGAAGGGACGGTCGCGGTCGCGTTCCCGAAGTATCTCTGTCTCGCCGACCAAAAGACTTAGCCGGGGTCCTTCGGTTGGCAGGAAGAGCAGTGGCATAGCTGCGAAGAAGGCGAAGACGCTCGTAGGCGATCGTGAGGACGAGCCTGACCAACCGATTGCAGGTGCGCAGATTTCCTGGGAGAATTTCACGAGACCTGACGGAGACCCAGGTCCTTCCCGACTGCCAAATGCAAAAAAGCCGCCCACCAAAGCTACGGCTTCCCGAAAGGGGAAGAAAGCAGCCACTGCTGGTATGTTTATTAGCCTCATCCTTTCTTCCATTTGAGTAATATCAGAATGCCCCACAGACGATGATACACCAGGGGAGAGTAAGCCCGCTCCAAAACGCAAGGGACGCGCCCCCAAATCCAAACAAGCTATAGAAAGTATGACCGCATCCCATTGTGTTGTGTTCCTATTCTAACGAATTGTGAGCTAGAACCTACTAAGACGACTACTAGTAAACCTGCAGCCAAGCGCAAGACCAAGGCCATTGCGTCGGAGGAGCCAACGGTACAGGATTCTGACGACGAAGCGCTTCCAGGACCATCCAAGAAACGTGCTCCTGCTGCTAAGTCTAGAACTTCTCGAAAGACCGCCGACGCCGCCCCTGAAGAGGGCACTGGGTCCAAGCCATCTAAGAGCAGTGCGAAATCCACGGTCAAGGCGGCCAGCTCAGGTTCGTGATCTATTTATTCGAACCAAGTATCGATCCACAACTAATTCTCATACAGCCAAACTGAAAGCGAAGCCAAAGACTGTCTCTGCCAAAACATCGGAGGACCCTGAGGTCGATGTAGATCCCCCACCGCGCGCCCGGCGCTCTCGAGCCGTCAAGCCTCGCCAGACTTACGCTGAGCTCTCCGATGACGAGGACGAGACGGAAGTGCCCAAGGTTTCGCGGGGCAAGAAAATAGCGGCGAAACAGCCCTCTGAGCTTGTCTCGGCAAAACAGAAGGGAAAGCAGCGGGAAGTCGATGATGTCCCGGCGGAGACGCCCATAGTCGCCAAGTCCAAGTCCAAGGGCAAGGGCAAAGCGCCAGAGGAGGAGGCCGAAAAACCTGCCAAACCAAAGGCGAAAACGACCGGCAAGAAACGCGCCCTAGAACCCGAACCAGTAGACGACGATGATGGCGAAAGTCGACCAGTCAAAAAGCGGAAACCCGACCCTCCGCCGAAAGCCGACCCGCCGTCACGACAGCGACTCGAGGCGATCCCGGAGGAAGACGAGGAGGAGGAGGAGTTGTCCTCGGTGGAAACCCCAGTCCAGCCGGTGCAGAAGAAAGGCGCTTCGAAGGTCGATGAGCCGACGGCCGCCTTGGATTCAGTCCCTCCGGTGGCGAAGAAGAAACGGCCCCGAGATCAGAACGAGGACGCGCAGACGACACGAAAACGAGCGAAGGTGGCTGAGGCCACGGAAGCTCCTGCTGCGCCGACCAAACCGAAGAAGAAACGCGCCTCAGCCAAGCGGAGCAAGCCTGCTTCCAAGCCGGCAGACAAGGAAGCAAAACAGTGAGTGTTTCTGCAGGCCCCGTCTTCCTGGTGTCCTCATTATGTAGTGCCAAAACTGCATCCAGGACGCTCAAGGAAAATACTCCGACGTCGGTCACTCTGTCAGAGCCTGCTGCGAAGCCTGCTTCGGTATGTCTTCTCGCCTCTGTGTACATTGTGCGTTCGTTGACGGTCTTCCTTAGGTCATCAAGCGCACAGGGCCACCGAAGAGCGTCCTGGATAGAGTGCGGGCCCATGCTGGCTCACGGCTCGTCGCGGAGGATGACGAGCCCGACGAATTGGATTTTCTTTCTTGACTTCGACATTTGATACAACATACACTCCATACACACGACGCATTTATCTTGGATTAAATTATTCGCATACACAGTTGCATCGTTTTGTATTCACTCATGTAGAAATGTGCATACACCATAGTACACATGGCCTGGACACGGCGTCAGAGCCCGATCTCCCGCACGACAATATCGAGTCCGCTGCCTACATTCTCCTCAAGCCACCACCCAGCGACTCAAAAACCCCAGGACGATCTGCGAGTTCGTTAGAACACCGTCCTCCGATCCTTCAATTCGGATGATTCGGAGGTAGAGCCTTTCACACTGCGGCAACACCGACTCGTTCTGCGGAGCGTAGGCAAGACGTGCAAAGAGAGCGCATCAACCATCAGTGCCGCTCTACATCTTCAAGGCGTCTGGATACGTCTCCACCGCGCACCTGATCCGCTCCCTCGTCTCCCTCTCTAAGTACTCTTTGACAATGAACCGATGGAAGGCACCAATCACGTCGCGGTCCTCGTCACTGGGGGCTCTTGGGGAGAAGGCGGTTGCGGCTGTGGAGAAGGCCGAAGTCAGCAAGATTGCGCTGGAGATCGAGTGAGAAGCAGGGTTTTTGTGGCCTTTGGGGAGGGGGAGATGCAGGGCGGTCAAATTGCAAGCTCAAATGCGCAGGATAGTCTTGTGCGATCGTTAGCCGGTAATGTTAGCGCACGTTAAACCGCTTATCGAGAGGGTTTTGAGGCAAGGGCCAGTGAAGAGCGTCCTGGATATAGTGCGGGCCCTTGCTAGCTCACGGCTTGTCGCGGGAGACGACGAACCGGACGCATCGTATATCCTTTCTTGACTGGGGACATAGCGAACGCCGATAACCGTATTTCATCAAGTCAAAACGTGCATATACCGCAGTAGAAACGGCCTGTGGGTATGGAGTTCAAGGAGCGGGCAGTTTTGAGTTGACCAGCGACCCGATCGAAGCGAATGGACGCTCAGATTCAAGAGCCGCCAGACGCGTTTTGGTGGTTCATTCATAGATAAAACGGCATTCGGTGCAGCAAAGAAGATTCAATTTTGGGTTCGAATGGGTCATCTAACGATTATACAGCGGCAGAGCCTTTGCTGGGATCCTTCTCTAGCTCGGGAACGAGCATCGTCTAGCCAAGCCAAAATTCGCATCAGCAAAGCTCAAGTTGGCAAGAAACGGAAGATGAACGCACCTGAGCACCACCCTCGCCATTCTCCCAGTGCTGGTATCTCAGGGCGGTCAACCCGCGTTTTTCCGCTGCAAGGCGCTGAGTTTCTTGCAACGAGTTGCGCACGGCGCGTGCAGTGATTTGAGTGTATTTGTTGTACCTGTGCAAACGGTTTCAGGTCTCAAACGGTCGAAGAAGGACCTGTACGAACGTGAAGACGCTCCGCCAGGTTGCGCTCATCGTGGCAAGAATTAAAGAATGCCGATACACAGCCACTTGTTGATATCACACCACGAAGCCAAACTACTGTGTATTTAACGCTTCCACAGTTCCTGTTGACTTTCTCAGCCTCCAGGTTCAGAAACAGTCTGTCCAGGCCCAGGCTCTGCGAGAACCTCTGATCAACGCTCCCTCAAAACATAACAGCTGATGAACCGTAACTCATCGCGCTGCGCGCCAAGTATAAATTTTGCTTCAGGAACCATGACAGCCTGGGCGCTAGTAGTTTAAGCTACTCAGCGCTCATTCGCCACGAGGCCTAGCCTCGCCTCTTCCCGCCCAAAGCGACTTGCTCTTCCATTGTTCAAGATTTTCAATAGTCCTCAAGGCTCGACCGTAGTGTTTCCTGAGATTGCAATGGATTGCCAGCCCAGGCGTAGAGTCCCATTCTCAGAGCTCACGGAAGAAGAGGCGTACTGGCGCGATCACCACGACTGGCTCAAGGAGTCTGGCTACATCCTTCGCCCTCGATTTCGACCTGGCTGGGTTGCATCTTGGACCACTGATTCACGAAACCAGCTGGGTTTGTGCGAAGACTCCTGGCGTCCGTCAGTAAGTACGAAGTACTTCCAGAAATGTGCCTACTTTCTCACTGTCGTGTCAGCACCTTGACATCCTAGATGCGGTCCGCGAGAGCGACAATTTGAGCGTGGTACTCAAGAAAATAGAGAAGGATGTTCATCCATACGAGGAGGCGTTAGGAAGATACCTTACGAGGGGAAGCAGTGGAATTTTTCAGACAAATTTTCGAAGTGAGTGGATGTTGACCGTGAACAGACGGAGTTCACTTATCTAGTGCCAGGGTTTACAATTTATGCATCACCATCATGTTGCTCATCGGTGCGCAAATTCGCTTCATTTTCCTCTTACCACAGTTCACCCGTTTTATAGCGACTGCAATTCGGCGAACATCATGATGGACGGCAAACACCTTTACCCACATGGATTCTACCCCGACATAATTCATCAGGACCTGAAACCGAACAAGTATTCTGATGCCACTAATCACACGCGCACAAAATTACCTGTCAAATACTACTTCATAGACTTTGGTTTGTCTCGGAGATACGAGCCCAGTAACGTCCATCCTGTGGAGCCTATCGTCCTAGGTGGAGATAATCTGCGACCCTTTCCCCACAGACATATATATTACCTGGGGAATCTTATCAGACGAGAATTCCTTGATGTGAGCTCTTTTCGACATTCTTCGACCTGTGCTGAGTCAGTCACAGGGTCATGAACGTCTCCGTCGTGCGGGACGATGGGGCTTCGGATTCATGCGACCGCTCGTGAACGACATGGTTCAGGATGACCCAACTAAGCGACCAAGTATCGACCAAGTCGTGACGCGCTTTGCAGAAATCCAGCGCGGTTTGTCATCCTGGAAGCTACGCTCTCGCGTGGTCGGAAAACGGGAATACCCATAGCTGCCTCATCGCATCGTCGGACATTGGTATCGTCGTGATTCGCTCCATCGCACTGCGGGTAACAGCTCTACCGGTTCCTTCCACTTAGTTTCGGTATCGTTTTGGATTCGGATACCCAGTCACCCGACCTTCTTCGGGGTCATCCCGGGATGTAGGCGGTACTGCACTTCATACCCACAAAAATGCTCTCAATGTTGTATCTACTAATTTTGTTGAGAACGAAAGTGCCTTGCATTAAGTATACTCTGTCTAACATTCTCCTAATTGGTGTTCCTCTTGGAACGGATAGTTTTCTCTCTGCTTTTAGCTTGAATTTTGCAATGCGGTCTTACAGAAGTTCAACGACGAAACACGCCGCCGAGCAGTGTGGTGTGGGTTGAACGGAAGTCCAAAGGGGAGAGATCGTCGCACTCACTCCATCTCGACTTGAATCACGGATCTGGCGAAACACTCATAAAAGCATTTCACCTTGGTTGTGGGCCGGTGCGGGTCAGCTTGGGTGCCGCTTCCGATAGATCAACTGTGGGAGCCATCAGCCCATCATTTCCACAGTGCCAAGCATTTCTCTTCCTTTCTCCGACGTCGACATAGATTTCAAGCCTGCGACCTTTGCCTCAAGTAAAAATGCCCTCAGCAACGCCGCCCGCGGAGTCGACGAAGGTCTATGGGCATCTATCCCACCTGCGCGGAAATCCTGAAATCAGCGTTCCCGGTGTCGCGACTTTTCTGCTTGGGCGTCTGGCTGAGTGAGTGGTCATTTCCCGTCGTTCTGCCCACCTAATGTCTCAGTGCCCCGCTGCAATACTTAATATTCACTCAGGGCTGGGCAGTAAAGGGTCTCACCGCCGTTGGGTTGCGTGCCAGCAACCTCCTGATCGCAGCTGGACCCGGCTTTGGAGGCATTGGTCCCATTCCCACCTTGCTCACGGGTATGTATGCCGTAGCGGGTTTGCGCCAGGTATGGTACAATTTTTTTTGCCAGCCTATAGATCATAATCTGCCCATCGTCAGGCATACTGGATCCTGTTCACAAGCAATTTCCACTGGCCGACCAGCACTTCACTACAGGTCATCCTGTACAACTCCGCCCTCAATGCGATAAATACGCTCGTCGCTGTGAACACGCTTGCCTTGACACCGTTTCCACTTTCTGGCAGCTTCACGGAGTGCATTGGATGGAAACAGTGGGCGGGCCTCGCGCTTTTCGCAGTCGGGATTACCATGGAGACAGTTTCGGAAGAGACCAGGAAGACATTCAAGAAGGATCCCAGGAACAAAGGCAAAATTGACGACACGGGCTTGTGGTGCGTCAAACAAATCTACATGTTGGCATATCTAATGTTTTTGGCAGGTCTTTCGTTCGCCACCCCAACTACCTTGGGTACACCTTGTGGCGCACGGGAATCACTCTTGCTACGGTCCGTTCGCGCTCCTTTTTTTTGATGCGGGGTAATTGCTAAACGACCTGCTGCGATTCAGGGCTCCCTCGTCGCAACTGCAGCTCTCTCCGGTCTCCAGGTCTTCGCGTTTGCCACCACGGGAATCCCTGGAATTACGAGCTACATGTCAGCGAGGTATCGGGAGAAGTGGACGGACTACACAGAGCGCGTTCCATCTGCACTTATCCCTGGGATTTTGTGATAGGCTCTGTGCGTAGTTTTGTTGAAGCGATCGCGACGTTGACCGCATTACGAGAATGCTGAATTTTGTCTCAATCTCAGTTAAGCTTTCTCTGTTGCGTTCACATTCATTCAAGCTTGCTGCCCAGCAACGACACTGCTCGAAATTGTTGGTAATGGGCAACTTTGTCGACCATCTCAAGGCAATGGAAATAATCTTCTGCAAATCGGACAACGCCTTGCTCGCAGAAAATGTCGTCACGGCAGAGTTCAGAACACAACACACTGATTTAGTCTGACGGACCAGTATTCGGCTCATAGCACGTGGTCCTTCTTCTCTTTTCCTTCCTACTTCGACGCTCATGTTAAACCGACCGTCGTCTAACCGCCGTTTTTTCAGGGGCGCGTCGCGTCCATCCTCTAGACCGTTCACATCGCGTCCCACAACCGGCCAGTCGCGTCCAGACGCGTCTCTTCCCACCACGGCCCAAACGCGTCCGTGGACCGCTCAGACACGTCCTGGAACGGCCCGACCGACAACAGCTGCATCTGCGCGTCAAGATGGCAGCTATGTGATTGCGCTCTTGGAAGGTAGAGGCGTCGCGCGCGAAGTTGGCATGGCCGCACTCGACCGAGACACGGGAAGGGTGATGCTAGTGCAGGTGCGCTTCGGGCTGAGGAATAGTTACGTCTATTCAAGGGCTCTAATGAACTGTCTCGTAGTTGGCGGACTGCCAAACGTATGTGAAGACGCTCCATCAAATGCACGTACACCCTCCGGTTTTGATTCTCGTCCCCGACACTTTCCTTTCGGCTTCGGACGGGTCCCCCTTGTCCATGCTCGTTGAATACATCTACGAAGAGTTTCCCGGCGTACCCGTTGAGCCCATTGGGAGGAAATATTGGAATGAAACAGGCGGTATGTGTCGCAAACCGTGGCATCTTTCCTTTCTCACCGACCGTAGGTTTGGAATTCATCTCCCAGTTGTGCGTGGAAGACGATGAGCGCGCGGGAACCTTGCTTGCGGTGGCCAACAAGTGCGCATATATCCACATTTTCCAGGCCTATCTGACGTTCTACCATCAGATACTACGCGCTCTCCGCCGTATGCGCGCTATTTAAACACGCTGAAACTAAGCTCAATACGCGCTTTGCCTCGGGTTCTCTGCGTATTCGATACGTCGCGGTCGAGGGCACGATGATGATTGACCCGGACACGGCGCGCAATCTGGAGTTGGTCGGCAACATGTCCTACAAGAAATCAACTCACTCGCTGTTTGGGTATGTGCAACCCGAAAAATCTGACCATAACACTCACGAAAGCCCTCGAAGAACGCTCAATCATGGTTACACCGCAATGGCATCGCGTCTTCTTCGCGTGAATATATTGTCTCCGATCACCGGTCTGTGTTTTCTCTCTGGTTGAATTAGCCTATTCCGAGCTTCCTTTCTTCGTAGCTCAACATACGATCGACGCGCGCCTCGATGTCGTGGAAGGTAAACCAAACAGTCACACCAAATTCTTGTCTCACGAGGTGACAGAGCTCGTTCAGTCTGAAGAACGCTTCACCGACGTGCGCGCAGGGCTTAAACCTCTCAACAAGATGGATTTCGACAAATTGATTGCTTGCGTGCGTTGAGATTATTGTTTCCAGATTTTGGCTAAGTATTCGTACAGCTCGCTTCGTCCGAAACGAAGCTAGCGACCACCGCTAAGCCTGCGGCGGCGCGCGTATCTCAAATGCTTGACCTCCGCAATGTTGTACGAAATTTACCCGCATTGCAGAAGGCGCTGGAAGGGAGCCAGTCCCAGCTCTTGAAGATCATTTATGAGGTCCGTCCTGTGCGTCGTTAAGATTTGAGTGCTGAAACACACGTGAGATGCTCTCGGACGAGAGACTTGCCAAGATTGAACACCTCGTATGTACGAGTTTGAACGAAGATGGTGCGCCTGCGAAGGTCCGTACAATGCAACCATGTCAGGCTTTCCGTCAATTTATTACCCTTCAGGGCGGGATTGCAGCAGTCAACGCGCGGGTGTACGCAGTAAAGGTACGGGCCTAGATCCTTCCTCACAATCGAGACCTAATCTTTCCTAGGCCAATTGCAATCGCCTACTCGACGTCGCCCGTGAGACCTACAAGGAGAGCGTTGGTGACATATTCGCGCTGAATCGCGCCCTGGCGGATACCCACGGACTCCCGCTAGCCCTACTGTACCAAGAAACAGGGTTCGTTTTCACACTGCGGAAGACTGAACTGGATGGCGAGCTACCGCGGGGTTTTATTAACGCGACGCTCAAGAAGGGCAAATGGACGTTCACGAACATGGATTTGGTGCGCGGTCCCTATTCATGTGAGCTTAGCAACTGATTGCTCGGGGCGACCAGAAAAAAATGAACGCAAGGATGAAGGACGCTTTAGACGAGACGTTGATTTTGAGCGAAAAGTACGTCTCCTGGTATGTCTTTTGTCC
This sequence comes from Mycena polygramma, assembly GCA_029449255.1. Taxonomy (NCBI): domain Eukaryota; kingdom Fungi; phylum Basidiomycota; class Agaricomycetes; order Agaricales; family Mycenaceae; genus Mycena; species Mycena polygramma. Next base: position 247,862 of record JARKID010000078.1, on the reverse strand, counting down.
GATACCTTGACTTGGAGGTAGGATAATACAGGACCTTGTGGCTGATATTTTAGTGGACGTGGGAGCGCTTTACAAGGCCTCGGAAGCGGCGAGTTAAAATCGCGTAATTGGTTTCCCAGTCGCTGACCGAACACCCCAGGTCGCGCTCCTGGACATGCTGTGGTCTTTTGCCCATACGTCAATCAGTGCGTCTCTGAACTAGTTTTATCGTGGAGCTAAAACATGTCCCAGTGCATAATTACGGTAAGGTCAATCTGGTCGCGAATGTCCTGAGGTTGACTAGGCTGGTAATTTCCAGTTCGGCCAGAATTCACGGGAACGCTGGCCATCAAGTCTGGGCGCCACCCCATTTTAGAGACCATCAAATCTGCCGGGACTCTGGTACCGAATGACGTTTACTGCGACGATTCGTCGTCGTTCCAAATCGTGCAAGGGCCCAAGTGAGCGGTTCTGTCGACTGTGCTCTGAGTGTTTTATCCATGAACGACTTCTAGCATGTCTGGTAAGCCAGTTCTCAATCAAGGCCCTGATTTTCTGATTTTCAACTGTTCGATGGCCAGGAAAGAGCACATACCTCCGGCAAGTAGGTCTGCTCACTGTTCTTGCGATGTGCGGCTGCTTCGTGCCGGCTGAATACGCGAGCTTCCGGCGAGTGTGTTTTATTTCTGCATTCGCGCCGTCTTAGATTGTTGGTCAGTATTCACGACGCGCTGCTCAGCCGGCTCTCAAACGATGATGATATGGAGAAGAGCCTGAGCACGTTTGCAAGCGAAATGGCGTCGTCTGCTATGATCCTAGGTGGGCTCTAAAAATCCCTTGCCTTCGATCTTCCCATCGCTTTTAGGGTTGGCGTCTCCCCAATCCTTGATACTGATAGACGAGCTCGGTCGTGGCACCTCTCCTCGCGAGGGTGTCGGGATATCCCACGCGATTGCAGAAGGTTTGATCGAATTGAAGGTCGGTGTTCAACCATTCAGGGTTTCTAGTTTTGATTTTCATCGTCTCCCAAGTCTTTCGTGTTCTTCGCTACGTGCGTGGAGCGCTCCTGGTGTTTTGTATCCAGATCTAAATTTGATCAAGGCACTTCAACGAGCTCACCACGACGCTATCGCGCCAGCCGTCAGTTGTCAAGTACGCATTCCACTATCAATCCTTATGTGCCAAACTCGCAAACGTCGTGCAGCCTTCATTTGTCTGTTCAGGTAGGATTTCTTTTGGGTGTCGGATGGTGACTCAACTGTATACGAACAGCGGACGTCGAAAGCCGGAGCGAATTTCGGGGTAACTTTCCAGTATAAGTGAGTGGCGTAGCCAAACTCCCCGACCGTTTTGAAAGCTGAGGAAATGTAGAATAGTTGACGGTGCTCCCCAAGAATCGAATCATTACGGTGCGCTTTTTGATAGGCTCATCATTCCCCAACTTCATTATTGTATCACAGGGCTGGAGCTTGCGCGCTTGGCTGACCTGCCTCAGGATGTTCTGACGGAAGGCAAACGCGTCGCTAAGAATCTGGCCGCTTTGCACGCGCGTCATGAGGAGAACAGCGAGAGCAGCAAGATTGCGACGAGGAGGAAGGCGTTGTTGCGGGTGATTGATACCACTCGCAGTCGTAGGCGGCTAGACTGACTCGTAATTCCTAGCTCCGCACACAGCTCACGCAGGCGCTGGACCACTCGGCGCTGCCGGATGAAGAGCTGTTGGCATATATCGGGCGTTTCCAGGTGGACATCGCAAGAGCATTCCTTCATCCGAGTAAATAAATAAATGGGTAGTACGCTATGCTCAGCGAAGTCGTCGATTTTCTAACCCAACTACAGTCGAATCTCTAGCATGGAATAAAGTTGGGATACCAGCCAAATTCAGCCCCGGAGTGATTCCATATGGCATAATATTCCATACAAGCTCCAAATTACAGTGGTAATCGGCATTTGGGATACCTCCAATGGCTATTCCATATCACGGTTTTTGGCAGGATATTCCATATGACCATATTCCATACGAGGGATTCGACTGTACTGACTTGTCGAAGAGATAATCAATGGAAGTTTTCGAACGAACTAGCTTGATTTATGGGCTGCAAAAAGTGGGCTGCAAAAGGAGCACTTCTTGCGAGATCCCCGGATGAATTATTGGAACCGCTGGAAAACGAAGGCGACGCGAATCACGATGGCCTCTCTCTCGTCCGATGAACGTTGAACCGTGGGAGAATGTTGAAAACACAGCCACCGCGGCCATGGACGCCACAGCGCATTCGACAATTCAATCATCAATGCCCGCGCTTGAAGAAGCTTTGCTGTGGTAAGCGCCGACATCTAACTCGTTACCTGAGAACCTGGCTGATACTCGGTATATAGCCAAATACATTGCAGCTATAAAACTACGAGATTCTTCGACAATCTGCAGTTTGACTCGAGCAACTTGGGAGTTGTCTGAAAGTTTCTGAGACAACAAGTAGGTACTTGGTTCCTCAAAGTCCTCCTCCTTGCCTCCGCCATTTAAATTTCTCCATAGGCGTCAGGACAGCGCCAAACCTGGCTGCTAAACGGCTGCAAACCCTTGGTCCGTCAGCCTAGAATCGGACCCGCAAACAGACTCACCCGAAGAAAAATTAAAGCAAAAACGCACATGGCATCGTGGACTGGCCCGGACCCAGGATCGTGCCGCCTGCCACGGAAGCTACATAATTGTTGACCTAGTCTAAGTACGTCAACTGAGCAGCAGGGAACCGCCTCAACTCCGCCCACCCACCTCTCGTCCGATTAGCGACTATGGGCCTCCGCAAGATACTGAATCGCCTGCAATGCAGCCCAGCACTCCGAGTATATGCGTTTCGAGCCGTCCTGCTCTCAACTATGAGCACATTAATCGCGGCATGGATCGTGAATTCATCTCTTTATCCCGCCGTATATTACGGGCCCTGCTTGCCCGTATTAATTCATCACATCGCCATGTACATTTGGGTACTGGATCTTTCAAAACACTCAATCCGTATTCTCTAGGCTCTACCCTTGGCGCATCAACTTGGTTGTATTCGAAATTCTCCTGGTGACGGTGGAATGGATGTGTACAATCAACATTACTACTTTTTCCCGTCCAACTGACATTCGATAAGGCTTTTGTGCTGTCTTTGGGCTCTGTTGGAATATCCCTTCCCTGTCACCTTTTTTTGCCGTCGATATTCTCGCGCTGTCTTTGTCTCTGTATTTTCGCTACATGGGACGGACTCTCGGGCGCTTCGACCTTTTCGCTGGGTGTGACGTCGACGCGAACCAACCACTATACAAGCCCATGGAGATTATATTCGGACGCTCATCGCTGAGACCACTGGTCAGGTGTGTTTCTATTAGTATCATCCCCAGCATCCCGTCAGTTTATTTTCATGGACAGGGGCGAGTCGCGAGCAATTGCCCTCTTTCGAGTAATCATCCTGCTTTCCTTGTGCTTCGTCATCCCAACCTTTGGCGGGTATTTTGCCCTAGTCGTCCCATTCCGAGCCACAGTTATCGCACGAACTATCAAAGTTGCCACACCGTGGAACATATACTCGTCTGATAGTATAGATGGGCCACTCGTGGGTCTATTTACAGAAAACATCGTGATGCTTTTTGTATGTCAACCTCACTGCCTGCTGCCGAACAACATCATACTCACCAAGTTGCCTCCTTTCGCAGATATATGTCAACAATCTCAATCCGCTAGCGACCGCAAATGTAACTGTGGCTAGATCCATGGGAAATCTAGGGGCTGTCACGCAGTTGTGCGGCAACCTCATCCCCATCGGCATCCCCGTTAGCCCTCAGGGCCCCACGGAAGTCGCATGTAAGTCTCTTAGTTCTGATTTCAAGCTGATGATTGAAGCTCAGTCTCGAAACAGGCTCTTTCCCATGGACGGATTTTTTTCCGAACTCTGACCACCTATTGATATCAGCTAATTTTCCCGATTCGGGGGGGGGGGGGATTCTGTATGTGAAGCCGGGCCAAGGCGATCCATCCGACACCGATTCATACGCTGAAGTCATCCCACTTATGGCCGGGTCTCGTCTCTCTGCTATCCTCAGCCGAACGGAACGAGACCTATTCTCAAACAACGCGCAAGACATTTTTGGAATCACGACTGTGAGTTCCTTCCTACGGCATATTAATCCCATTAATCACTTCTTGATTCCATCTTCGCAGCCTTATAGGTCAATCATGTTGACTCCGGTCCTGCTCATGCAAGCGGACCCATTTCCACCAGCAGCTTTGGGGCCAAACAGCTCGTCGCTGCGTCTCCGTATGCGTGATGATGTACTGTATTCCCATCAGACTGTGCGCGACTTCACAGATTCCTCTGTCCTGAACGGCCTCGCAACTGCTGGCGGGTTCTGGACATTTGTCAACGGTGCTTTTGCGATGGTTTTTGGGGCTAATATCTTGTATTTCCTCTTCAGTGAGTGCGACCGACCAGCTTACAATGCTTGGAATTGACAAACACGACAGGGAGACGGCCGCTTTCCGCGCTTGGGATTGTACACGTATTTCAGCGGCGCAAGCTTAACCGGAACTGGAACGAGGATTTCCCTGCCCTCTATACAGAGGGCGGTCTCCCTAGGTCGAGATCTGCGGGAATTCTCGCATTTCTTCGCAAGCGCTTGGTGGATCTTGACGATAAAGATAATGGCCCTGCGGATCTCGAATCGCAGATCCCTCCTGCAGACCCAGAGAATCATCCTCTCGTGTACAACACTGATATCGATGCGGCCCGTTCTTGCGTTACCGGTGTTGACCAAGAAGTGCAAACTGACTCGATGGAGATGGAGGAAATCGTGTGCTCGAGCGGATCGGCAGTCCCAAATCCTGACGCACGGGAGCGGAAATGAACAGAAGCATGCATCATTCATGTAGAAACAAAAGGTGAGGAACAGCTGTAGTCGGAACACGGTCGGTTTCCGAGAGCGGGAAAGGAAAGAGATTTTCAACAATGTGGCTGTGTTTGGTGTCCCACGGTTCGGTTTTGCGGTGGCAAACCTATTCGCGCCGTATTTTTACGTTTAATTTGGACTACTGTTACTGGTGGTGTACTGAACTGTAACTTGTCTTGGGAGATTTCTATCTGCTCGCTAAATTTACGATGCCTAGGTTTTAGCAGTTCAATCATGCGAGGGTACCTGACGCCGAAATCCTCAAGGGAACTCATTCGTTGTCTGCCCTGTCAAGATGTATCGCTTATCTCTTTCTCCTCAATCTATCACCGATTCTTGAAGATGCGAACCAGACTCATCGGTAATTCATACAGACAGTAAGTAAGTTCCTTCAACTGATCTTCCTCCACCCTCAGATGAACCTCCTGAATGAATATCGGGTACGCACTTATGTAAGACCACAGGACAGGGGAAACCCAATTGAGAAGGACGGCAAAAATTCAACACCCACTCAATGCCGTCATCACCACCACCACATCACGGCCCGACGGGTTCATTTACATGCCCGGTCGCTCTTGGTCAAGAGAAACGCCGTCGCTACGGATAAACGCCGTCCCAGGCTCCTGAAGCTCTTCTGCTGCGGCCACCACGCAAACCTGAGGTGAGTAGAAGCTTATCCGGCCTTCTGAGCCCAAAGCTACCCAATGGCACAATCCCACTGTCTTTCATTCAACTTTACTACCGTTTCAATCGTAAACATCACTCACTTTTCCTTTATGTAATTCCCCCAGATTATTCGCTCGTCGTCCTCCAGGATGCCCATAACACCACAGGATACCGCAAATGTGGACCAGATTAACGGCCTCAGTCTCTCTGGCGCGGGCAATCGCGTGGTATACTGCGTCGGCCCTGTGTACCGCTCCAAGGACGAACACAAAACTCAGGCTCTCTGGCTCGCTGACACCAGAATCGCAGAAAGCGCGCGGAAGATCACCTCAGGACTGTTCAATGATCGAAACCCGAAATTCCATCCGAAATTGGGCGACGTGTTCTTCCTGTCTGATCGCCACAAGGCTGGAGGCGAGGCGCAGATCTACCGCCTTTCTTCAGCGGCATTTGGGGGAGACCCTGAGCCGCTGACACCAACCACCAACATCCGAGGCGTTTCCGCCTTCGAGATCTCACCTGACGGACGCTGGCTAGCGTACACCAGTGCCGACGAACCTGCGGAAAAGGACGAGGAGGACAAGGAAGCATATGTTATTATCTGGCGTGCGCCGAGGAAATTGGACCGATTGCGCATTATTGATTTGAGCGGTCAAAGCAAGGAGTGAGTTGTTATCTCATGTTCAAATTTGCAATTACGAGCCACATTCCAAGGATTCGGACTGCTGTCTGTGTTGAATCGCATGTCAAGTCATTCACCTGGTCGCCCGATAGCGCTCGGATTCTATACCGGCTCACAGAATTGCCCGACATCGAAAGCGAGGCATTCCCAATATCCGAAAACATTGTTTCTATCCATGAAGACAGCGGAGATCTTACGTTCGAGATCACCCATGTCGTGACCCACGACTCTAGGCTATCTGGGAAAAGCATCTGGTCTCGGGAGGACAGGTTTTATTTCTTGTCCGCCAGAGATTACACGTCTTCGATGGAACTCTGGACATGTGGAACAGCCGCTGGAGCATCGCCTACCCGAGTTGCCTTTGGAGACACTGACGATGCAGAGGAATTGGTCGGCGTCGATACTGAAGTGGTCGTGGCGGTTGCTTCCGGCCTCGAGACGCGCATCGACATCATTGGTTCCGACACTGAAGTTCCTTTCACCGCTTTCGAGACCTCTGAGGATGCATATGCGTTCAGAAATTGGGATATCAAGCATGTGAAGGGCAAGTACATTTTCGTGGTAGCCCGCAGCTCGGGAGTCACCGGGGAAGCCGAAAACATCTGGTGTGGGTCCACGAAGCGCGGCACTAAAGGTTTCCTGTCGACGAAGCTCTCTTCGCATCACGAGTGGATGTTGACGAAGGAAATGCCACGGTGCGCGCCATTCTACTGGAGCATCGAGGATGGTACAGCATTGCAAGGAATTATGGCGTACCCTCGCGGGCAGCAGTTGAAAAACCTACCCACAGTCGTCGTTCCACACGGTGGACCACATGCGTGAGTAGTGAACTTTTGAGGTCAAACAATCAATTTACTCTTGAACAGGAGGGACGTCGTGCATATGCGCATTGGTAAGCCTCTGCATAATGGAGCTTCCCAGGCTAAATTTTACTTACAGATGCAGGCTACCGCTACTTGCTCGCCTCGCACGGATTTCTGGTGCTATCTCCAAACTACCGCGGGAGCTCTGGACGCGGAAGCGAGTTTGCCGGAGCCATCAAGGGTGCAGTGGGAAAACTGGACTATGCCGACGTTGAAACTATGTTGGAGGCAGCCATCAAGCGCGGATATGTTGACCGGGAGAAAGTCGCGATTGCGGGCTGGAGCCAGGGCGGATTTCTATCCGCCTGGGGATGCATGCGTCTCAATTCGCCCTGGAAGGCAGCCGTCATTGGCGCGGGTCCGACGGATTGGGGGAGTATGGCTGTTGGCTCGGATTTTCCTGCCGCGGTGGTCAGTGCATGTCGCACTCGAGCGGTTGCATTCATCTTATATCACTCTTTCGTAGATGGACGTTGCCGGTGGTGCTCCGTGGCTGTCTCGCTCGCCTCGTCAAGTGCCCAGATATCTGCAATGCTCCCCCATGTCGGATGTAAAGAACATCAAGGTCCCCGTTTTGGTCATTCACGGGGAGAAGGACCAGCGCGTTTCCGTCACCCAGGCCATAGGATTTATGCGCGGTCTGGTACGAGAAGGTGACAAGGCTGTAAGTGGGGCATCAACACTGCTGATCTACCCTCGGGAAAACCACGGTTTCCAAGAGCGGGCACACATTGAGGATCAGCTAACGCGAGTTCTGGATTATATCCAAAAGCGGCTGGTGTAATAACAGTGACACTTGTAAATGAATTGTCTTTTGGATCGGCAGAAGTTGGCAGATGTCCGCTGAGAGGTGCAATATATTTTCGCTATGTACCTAATTAACTTACACATATACACAGCTGGTAAATTGTCGGTCGACGGTGAATGAGATACGAAACGAGGGATTTTTTTTTTCAACACTGTGGCTGTGCTCCTCGCGTTCCCACGGTTCAGATTTGCTTGGGAAAAGAAAACCTGCCCGATCGGCAGGCATCAATTTAATACAAGGCTGTAACCATTCTCAATGGTACAGCCGTTGAGTATATCTCCGAGTCGGCATCTTCTCATTGACCAATCGGATCGATGTTACATGTACATGTAACTACCCCGGGCCTGTAAGTAACAGGCCTGGGGTCGACGAGGATCGAGCACCAACAAAACACTGAGCCAGAGAGGTTGTGAATGCAAACATCATACTGCCTATCTAGAATTTTCTAGCCACCTCTCTCACTTTTTCGTGCTCGTTTGATTTCTTCTCCCATGGGTAATTTGTATGCAGCACGTCGAGAAAGCGGTCAGGCTGAGTTTGACGGCTATCAAGGATTCAGAAACGATATACTTGGGAAACCCAAAGTTCGACGCTCAAGATCTCAACTCTGAAAGCACCAGCACTGTCGCATGCATATTGCTAGAAATAATCCCGGAGAAGGTGGCGGGAATCATTTTCGAACCAAGTGGGCTCAGGCCGACACGCGAGCGAAACTTTGAGCCATGCATTCACCGATCGATGCCGGGGTATGGTTCTTGATAGTTAGCTAAACTTTTTATTATCATGATGGTTAGGAGGAAGAAATGAAAGCGGGCATGGAGGATGCAGGATGGGGTGTTTACTGTGACGTTCCCGAAGGCGACACCCGAGTCGACGGCTGACAAGATCCAGATTGCGTAGAATTTAATTCTGCGATGAGGTGCGGATGTGGACGCGCACGCAGTGGGTCGACCTGTAGTTTTACCGGAAGATTTTTTTGAACAACTCTGCCCTTTTGAGATTTGAGACTAAGTAGTATGAATCTGTTTGATACGGACATGACCGGTGTCCGTATAGGTTGTAGACCAATCGATAATTGATTGAGACTCCAGAGATGCGTGTACGACTCTCGCATGAGAATTTGAGATTAATGAGACACAAAGCAAACCGAGCGGTTTTATCTTGGGTTTATCCAACTTGAAGTCTCCATTCTCATCGCGGTGAAAAAAAGGGGAGGAGTATAAAAGTTAAAACAGCTGCGTCAATGCGGTGACATCTGTGCAGGACCCAGGCTTCATAGGTGTTCGAACTTCGACGGATTCGGAGTTAAGTACTTGAGTGCTTCGTTTCGTCGGGAAAGCTGAACGTCGGAGGATGTCGGAAGTGCTCCGAGTCATTGGCTCAGAGGTTCACGTAACGGCTGCCATCGAGGTTGTTATTTCATTGCGTAACGCGTTGAATTTTCATGCTGTCGTTGACTAAATAATTGGGCAACTTTGTGGTTTCCGAGTCCGTCCCTGGCACGAACAAGCTTGAGGTCGAATTGAAGAGGAACGCGGGGCACCGACCCATCGTTGGGGGAATCCAGTCAGAGGGAGGGGTAACGTAGGGTAACGTGCTCCGTAGGAGATGCGGATTTGGATTTGCGAAAGTCTCGAACTTAGGGTCGCGTATACATTGTATGGCTTGTTACGGCTGTACTGGACAACCAAAAAAGGCTTCTGAATTGAATAAGAAAACAATGGTTCTCAGCGCACACCCGTCGTCGGCCTCGAACTGTAACCCCACCAAAGCCAACAGTCTTCCCCTTTGTGACTCCACGCCGCCCGGAAATCCGACTTTGCAGGGGCTCGGTTTTCCTCAAACGCCTCCGGTGTTGACCGATATAGGTTTTTGGGTACTGGTGCCGTCGAGGAGCCTGTATTCGGGGAATTCGGGCTCCTGAAATACACTGGAGAAGGATGGGTTATTTTTTCCAGCCTTGCGCTCAACTTGCGCCGGGTGTCGAAACTGCGCCTCCCTCTGGAGCTGTCATCATGAAGGCATGAGGTCGACGGCATGGTGGACGCGAACGGATGTAACGGATGTCAGGGAGCGTGTGACGATTGACAAGCTCTCAGATCTCAGACTTGGCGTTGTCCAGCCCTGAGGCGGGTACTGAAAAACGACTGGATGGCCGTGAAGCCCGGTAGTCTCCTGCTCGGGTGTATCTTGGTTGTCATCCGGCGAGGTCGTCGGGGAGAGTGATGGCGGCGATGTATTTGGTGTTGTTATTATTGAAGGTTTGTAGCAGCTCCTGCTTGTGATGCGCAATGTCTGTGGTGGACGGGAAAAAGGGCTCGGGCAGATTCTCGATATTCGGCAAACTGTCCAAGAATGCGTCCCAGCGAGGCCCTCCTCCCCTGCCACCCAAGGACCCCGTCTACCTCGCTGCACGCAACCGCTCGCTCGCCTCCCTCTCCCCCGACTCCCTCCCGGCCTCCCCGCTCTCTGGCGACCAGTATGCTGCTAGCAGCACCTCGGCCGTCTCTCTGGCCCTACCCAAGCAGCAGCGTTCAGGGCTGTTCAAATTCGCGACGATTTCGAGGAAGAACTCGAGTCCCAATCCCAGTACGCTCGACAGCCCCGCGGCGGACGACGACGAGAACATTTCGATGCCGTGGAACTTCCAGCACAACGTGCACGTCGACGAGGGATTCAGCGGGTTACCGCCGTCGTGGACGACGTCGTTGCAGGAGGCCGGCTTCTCCGACGACGAGATCGCCGCGATTCAGCAAAAGCGCCTGGCCGATCGACCGAGCGTGCGGTCCATCTCCCCAGCTGGGGCGGGCGCGGTCGTGCGTCCTGTCCCGCGCAGCACGTCGCTGCCCAAGAACCAGCACACCCCCGCCTCGTCGCTGAGTGCGTCCTCAGCCAGCATGTCCTCGGCCAGCTCGTCCCCCGTGCCCGAGATGCCGAGCCCCAAGGTCGACTATGCGGCGTATATGCAGAGCCCTCCGTCGCCGAAGAGCCCCCCGCCGACGTACTGGCGCGACGAGCCTCAGCCTTTGACTGTGCGTCGGCCTCAGCAACAGCCACAGCGTCAACGCGCCGACTCGCCCATGTCGCAGCGCTCGCACACGCGCGGGCCCTCGCAGCTGTCCCAGCACTCCCAGCACTCCCAGCATTCCTCTGCGCACTCGCACTCAAATTCGCAATCGTACTCGGAGGAGGAGGAGTACGACCCGCCAACACAAGCGCCCCCGAAGCCCCTGCGCAGCCTCACGCTCGACCTCGACCTCTCCGTCGGCGAGCCCTGGTCCGACGCCGTCCTCTCCGCCACGCCCTGGAGCGCCTCCGCGCGCAAGGAGGCGTTCGACGCTTCCTCCTCCGACATCAAGGATAAGGCGAACACCACCAAGGACGGATCGTTCCTCCCCTCGCCGTCACCCACGTCCCCGATGTTCACCCTCACCGCACCCGGCGGCGGCAGGCTCGCCGCATCCATGCTCGAGGCCGGCGCGGACAATGATGACGACTTCAGCCCCACCGCGGCGTACTACACCTCTGCCTCCGTCTCTCAATCTGTCTCCGTGGGCGTAAGCAGCCCTGGGAGCGCCGGCAGCGCGGGCAGCCCGCGTCTGGCGTACGACGACGAGTACGAGGACGACTTAGAGGTGCCTGCGCACGCGGAGAACGACCACGACCACCTCGGCGTACGCGACGCACAAAGGGATAGAGATAATAGAGACTCGGGGATGAGCGACGCGACGATGCTGGCGCCGCCGCCGAGCGCGGGGGTTGTGAGCCGGATTGCGGTGGCGCGGAGGGCGGTGGCGGAGGTTGTTAGTGGTGGGTGTTTTTCTTCTTCTGTTTTTTTTTTCCCCGCTTCTTCTTTCTGACGCACGCGCTCGTTTTTTTTGGGGGGGTTATGAGTTCCATTCGGCGTATCCCTTCTCTCCCCGCGTCTTCGTTACCCTCGTTTTCACGCATACTAACGAGCATCACAGCAACCACGCGCATGCCCTCGCCCGCACCGCCCTTACCACCACCCGCTGTCTCCGTCCCCCCACCGCCGCTGCCAACGACCACGACCGGCCTCAGCGCGCGCGAAGCGGCCGCCGCCGCCGCGATCCATGCACGCGCGCTCGCGCGCGCGAACAATAACAACGGCAGCGGCGCGTTAAATGCGCCTGTGAATGGGCTTAATGGTGTGTCTTACTTTCGTATCCATTTACTTGGCTGTCTGGCACTCGGATTTTGGGGCCTTTCGGGAGTCTTTAGAGGGGCCTTTCGGGGGGCCTTTTTTGAGGGGGCCCTTGAGATTGGCTTTTCTTTCTTTCCTTCCTTATTTCTTATTTCTTATTTCTTTTTATAATTCACCTTGTGCTGATGATGTGGTGTTGTAGTGACCCTTCGCGGCGCACCCCCCGCGTCGCCGCAGAGCTCGCATTTCGGGTCGTCGGGCTCGAGCGAGAGTCAAGATCATCAGACGCCGACGACGGAGGTGGAGGCGGAGATGGAGAATGGTGAGTGTTTTTTTTCCGACTTTGAACGAGGTCTTCTTTTGTTCTCCGAGCTCCGAGCACCGTTCTCGCCGTTTCTTTACTTTTGGCCGCGGGGCGACTGTAGAGGCGTGAGTGAGCATGGTCGTCTCGGGCATATGCTGCATCTGCCGGCAGGTCGATTTCGTTTTTGCTGTGGAGGTGTAGGCAACGGCCCCCAAGCTACGCCTATTTCTTTCTCCGGCATTTAGAACAGTTTCCGTCCCCGAGCTCCGTTCTCCGTTCTCCGTTCTTTCCTTGGGCCTGCAAGGCAAACGGATCAGCCGCTGACATCATGTTATTTTTCTTCAGACGAGGACACGGGCGAGCTAGACTACTACCTCGAGGGGAAGAGCTACCTCGAGAACAACGGCTACAAGCTCGACGGCGCGGCGCACCGCGAGCGCGGGCACGCCGCGGACCATCGCAGCGGGTCGCGGAGCGGACACGGGAATAGCGAGCGCAGCGGGTCGCGGAACGGTAACGCGCGCAGAGAGGTGGTGGAGGTGGAACAGGAAGCAGAGGAAGAGGAAGAAGACGAGGAGGACCGGCGGCAGCGCGAGTGGGAGGCGATGCAGCGCGGGGAGGGGCCAAGGCCCGGGCGGCGGACGTCCCCTGCGTTGGTGGAGATAAGGCCGCTGCAGACGAGCGCGAGGGCGTCACCGTCTTTGCAGAGCGCGAGGGGGTCACCGTCTGCGCGCACGCCCCCGATGCAGACGCAGATACAGCCGCGCACTCCGCCGCCTACGCGTGCACCACCGCCGCCGCCCCAGCCACCGCAGACGTCGCCGCACGCGCGCCTGATGGTCAGCGCCACCGAGACGTTTGGGCACGCGCAGCATGCCGGGGACGACGACGTGCTCGAGGACGATGCGCCGGAAGACGGGGATGACGAGTACGAGTACGGGTACGAGTTTCCGGACGAGGGCGAGTTTGGCGTCGTTGCGGGCGCGGTGGAGAGCCCGCACCCGGGCCCGGGCGGGTATGGGAGCGCGTTTGGCAGCCCGAGTGAGGCGCCGATGGGGTACGGTGCGGGTGCGGGTGCGGGTGAGGAGAGCAGGCGGTCGGGGTGGGAAGAGGATGAGGAGGACGAAGAGGAGGAGGATGAGGAGGGCACGCTCGGGCCAAAGCAGCGTGCGGCGTTGGAGAGCGGGCTTGCGAACGCAGAGGCGGCGTCATCGGCATCGACGCGCCCTGCGATGGTCATCAGCACGCGCCGCCCACAGCTCTCGCCCGGGCCGCTCACAGCGCTCACGATGGCGACGACGCCGGTGACGCCCGCACAGCGCTACGCGGGGTGGGTCGCCGCCGCCGTTGCGCCGCTCGAGGAGTTCATTGACGAGGCGGTGGACCCGCGCGAGTTCTATGGCGACTTGCAGGAGATCGCCGAGGGCGAGAGCGGGAGCGTATTCTCCGCGGAGCTCTTCCCCGACGCGCCCGCGCACAAGCTGCGTCTGCCGCCGCTCGTCAAGGTGCGCGATGCGGACGAGCTGGCGAAGGGCCGGCGCGTGCTTGTCGCGATCAAGAGCGTAGCGCTGATACCGGGCGGGAGCCAGAAGCTTATAGATGTGCGGAAGGAGTGTGGGCTGCTTCAGGGGCTGCGGTGCGAGCAGGTGCTGGGGATGGACGCGTTGTATGTGGACGTGGAGGAGGACGCACTGTGGATCCGCATGGAGCTTATGGAGCGCAGTCTCGCGGACGTCGTCGGGCTGGTCGACGAGGGTCTGCGGCTGCAGGAGCCGCGCATCATGGCGCGGTTTGCGAACGATGTGCGTTCCCTCTCTTGTGTTCTTCCCTTTTCAAGCTGATCGCGATTACAGATGCTTCAAGCGCTCGACTTTTTACAAAAGCACCATATCGCGCATCGCGACCTGCGCTCCGACAACCTGCTGCTTAATGCCGAGGGAGTCCTCAAACTCACCGACTTTTCCAACGCTGTGCGCGTCACGCCCGAGACACCGCTCGAGAGCGATCTGGTCGGCGTCGTATACTGGCAAGCGCCGGAGGTCCGCTCGTGAGTGTTCCGGTATTAAGCCTTTGTTTTGGTGCTAATTCTATGCGTGCGTTACAGCGGCGCGTATGACCCACTCAAAATCGACGTGTGGTCTGTCGGTGCGACGGTGTGGGAGCTCGCAGAGGCGGTACCACCTTTCTCCGACACCCAGCAGCCGGCCGAGCGCTGGCCACCGCTGACAGACCCCGCGCTCTACCCACCCTCGTTCCACGAGTTCCTGCGGATGTGCTCCGAGCCGGCCGCGTCGCGCCCAACCCCGGAGGCCTTGCTCGCGGTGGGTTGTAATGTCCCCCTTTCTTGGTTATCAAACTCATATGCCACAATTCCAGACACCGTTTGTGCAAAACCCATGCGGCCGGCCGGTAATCGTGCAGCTGCTATCCCGCTGCATGGCCATCGAGCAAGCGCTGCACGCCGGCGACGCGCTGCCCGACTCTCCCCCGTGATGATTACTGACGACCTTTCACCTTCTCCTTCATCTATTATCCACGTACATTGCGCATACATACCCTGGATTAATGTCGTTTTCATTTTATCTATTACTTACATACCTCCACGTCTCGCTACAGCATGCGCACGCAGTCTCCACTACTTACAGCCCGGTTATGTTTCCAGCTACGCTCTCGACGCATTCTTTCAACCGCAAGGACTCTCTAACTGCCATGTCGTGTTCGTCTTCGCTACATTCCGCAATGAAGGTCGCCGTCTCGGATGCAAAGGCTGTGGGAAAGTGAGTTAGAGAGGAATGAAGGACAGGATGAATGATACGCACGAAGAAGCTTTCCGCCGTGCGCGCTCCATAGGGCCGTCGCGCACGCGAGCGCAAAGACACGTAGGCGTGCATCGTCCGACCGTGTGTGCATCAACAAGTCGAGGTTGAGCGTTTTGAGCAGCGTGTCATCTGCGACGCTGTCCGTGAGCGCCACCAGACACTCTGTCACGAGCGCTTTGCTTTCTGCGCTGGCGCCGAGTCGTATGCACACCGCCGCCTGCTGAACAAGAGCTGGCGTCACCAGCCGCAGCTTGTCATCCCGCCAGAACGCTGCAGGCACGTCAGAGTTGGACGGGATGAGGAGGATGGATACGCACCGCCGTCATCTGCAATAAGGCTCTTGGAGAAAATGTCAAGAACGCATGTCCATAGGACGGGATCGCTCAGGGCGTTGGTGCTGTAGTCCTTCAGCGTCGCCACGAAAGGCTGGACCAGGAAGGACATGTATGGATTCATCAGACCCTAAGGAACATAAGAGCCCGTCTGTGCAGCGATGGCCATCCATAACCTACCTTGAAATAGTCCAGGAGCCCCGCGTAGACGTCGCAGAACGTGATCTTCCGCTTGAGGTCGGCTACGAGAATGAGCATTGTATGTATAAAGGAGGATGGTAAACTCACAAGTCTCGCCCGCAAACGCCCAGTCGTACAACTTGCGGAATAGAGGCCGGAACGACGCTTCATTCAGCTTGACGACGAGCTCGATGAACGCTGCTATCGTTTCAGCCTCGGCCTAACACCGTTAGCGTCTAACCGTGACTATTGAGCACTTGCTCTCACCTCGCTCTTCGGCGTCACGATGCCTTCGACATTGAAAGCCTGAAGGAAGACATTGAACAGCGCGCGGGTGTTCTCCTGAACGGCAGGCCGTGATCCTCCCCGCAAGCATCGTTTTAGGAGATCGAAGTAGCCAATCAGACGATCCTACAGAAACGATGAGCGTGAAAATAACCTGAAGGTAGATAGAGCAGGCGCACCATGTGAGGCGTTGACTGGACGGACGGCCACATGTCGGTCAATGCCGATATCAGTACCGCCGTAGGGGCGCGCTTTGCGACAGTCTTCATCAATGTCGTCAAAGGAGCCTCTGACGAAGCATAAAGATCGATATACAACTTCGATACTTGAGTGAGTTCCGCAGGGCCCCAGAACGTCGGTATTCCCGTCAGCAGGCCGTGGAGAACATTCAACGTCTCGGTTGCCACGTCTGGAATTCTGTCAGACCCAGGCACGAACAAAACACGGCTGGATAACTTGCCTTTGATGCCGTCGTGAAGGAGAGTCACGCATTGCGTGACAATGTCGCGGAAGAAGGGGATGAGGCGAGGACCCAATTTGACGCTGGGTCTCGTCAGTACACAGCAAAAGTTGAGATGAAGTCGACGTACGATAGTGGTGCGAGCGCAGCCATAGCCGGAACAGCCATTTTCCTTCCACGGATAGCGGCGAGAACGGAAGGGACCATTGTTGTAAGGGATCCTTCTTCTCCGGGGCTCATTGTAGCAGCGATCGACTTTAGAGCCCTGTAACTGGAGGCGGCCAACGGCCCATCGGGATGCAGGAGTAGAAGCTTCCGAATCTCGTCCACAGTTGCTGAGACACGAGCGGTGATTTTGAGGCGAGTTGCGCTGGCAACTTCGGGAAGACGTTCGCTGAGGAGATCGAGCGCTCCACCTTGGACCTGCAAAGAATTAGATGCTGGACAATATGGAGCCCGGAAACATACCCGCGGATCTCCAGACTGTAGAATCGATAGTACAGCATCGATGAAGTCCACGGCCGACATGCAGCCAAGCGCTTTGCCCAGAGAAGTGCGCGCTGCCTGTGAAATTTCCTCGACCCGTGCGTCAGGACCAGAGCCTCCTCGTGCGGTAGCTAATGCTATCAGCAACGATACTAGGTTGCTCATCGTGCCATCCTCGGGAACAGCAACTTGAGCTGCCGCTGTCGGGGACATTTTCATTGCGTAGCCGACGAAAACGACAAGTGATTGTGCTCTTCGCTTGAAAGTCGCAGCTGACGGTTGTAGTTGGTCGTCGTCGCTGCACGGCCATTAGAGCAAAGATAGCGGATATCGAGTTATACGCACGGCGAAGTATCTAACAGCGACGGCTCCAGATTTTCAGGATCTGCCGCGCGTGCCGTGAGCCGCTGAGCCTCCCGCAGCACTTCTGTCAAAATCTAGGCAACGGTTAAAGAACCGCAATGGTAGAGCGAATAGTGACTTACGAATGTTTGTAGAGCAGGAGGATGGCGATGAAGCACAGAAATAGGCAGGACGAGCAGGTTTTGCACTTCGTCCGCGTTTTGACGCACGACACGGTTGGCCAGTTTCTCTACGAGAAGCATGCACAACGGCGGGAGGAAATCCGCCGGACCCAGTACGTCGACGAGATGACCAAAAAAGCTACGCAAACAGGGTTCAGAGCCGCACATTACACCGGTGTGAGGACGAACCTGGTGCGCCGGTGGCGGGGAATATGGTTTGACGCATCTGTGAAGACCCGAAGGAAGTCTCTGGAGGCAATGTAGAGATCCAAACGCGCCGAATGGGCACTTTTGAGGGAGGATACCATAACGGGCACTATACTGTCGATAGTTTTTTGGACGACTTTGAAGCTGTATGAATCGTCGCGGTGGAAAACATTTGAACCCATGAACGTGAAGACCGGCATAACGTTGTGGAGGACGGAATCTGGTGCCAGCCGCGCTAAAGTGGCCATCAGCAGGAGAGCCTGGTTAAATGTTTGAGGGTTGTCCGCAACTAAAGGTCCGGTCAGTGACGGCTGAATTAAGAAGAGTCCAGCCTACCGCGAATAAGATCCACGAGAATGTCCAGTCGAATGGCACTCGGGGCGAGATTTGGAACCTCCTGTTAAGATTGTTAGATATCAATGTATGCGACCTCGCAACAAGACACACCTTGATCTGCTCTGCCGAATGTTCCACGGCGGACATGAGCGATTGCTCTATGTAGCTGATGTCGACATCCGCAGAAGCGGTCGACTGAACGACGTTGTGCAAGGTCTCCAATAGCCGGGAGACAAGATCGAGCGAGCCCGGCAATTGGACACTCGCCAACACTTCGGCCAGCAGACTGAGACGCGGGAAAATGACATCAGAGACCCTAGACGTTATCGTTAGAACGCATCAACTTCCGTCAACATGAAGTACGCACTCGGTCAATTTCGCTCTCTTACTCGCTCTCGGGCTAGTATTGGCGTCAGGTTTTGTCGAGGCTAGAAGGCGGACTACGAGAGGAATGTCGTGTAAAACCGTGACAAGCAGCTTTTTGGAAGAGAGATACTGTACGGAGGTTAAGTTCCTGCGCAAAGCAAGTCAAAAAGAGACGCGTACCAAGTCCCCGTCACTGGTACCAGCATTTAGCAACAGATTGCAGACTTCGACTTTGCGATCGATTGCCAGACTTGCGATGAGCCCTTGCTCCAATCTTTGCAATAGGACTGCCCGGCAAGCCGTCGTTGGCCCTTCGAAGACGCATTTCAGCAACGAATAAATGTAATTATAGTCCGCGTACCAGATTTAAAGTAGTGCTGTATAACAGAAACAAACACACTCCAAAGTGGATCCTTCGCATCATTCAAGGCGGACGATGCAGACAGATCGAACGATGCCACAACGAGGCTCGCAAATTGTTCTGCAGGTGAACCAGACGGTATAGACCGGTCGTCCTGAGTGAGCGAGAGCAAGACCGGGAGGAGAATTTCGGTCTTGGACTTGTCTGAAATATCTTCGATACACCTCAATAAGGCGATCCGCGCAGAAAGAAGCTGGAGGACGTGGACATGAGATAAGATGTAGCACAGCACATGGTGCTTGTACCTGCGGAACGTCAACGAGGTTCCAGATTCGGGGCAAAAAACTGCTTACTCCGAGTCTTTCTTTTTCTCCGTACTGGGCCGGGCGAGATGCTGTACGTGGAACACTTTGAGGTATGCCGCATCGAGGGCTATATGCTCTCGATGGTCCATGAGAGCATCGAGGTACTTCTTTAGATCGCTTTGTGAAAGATATTGAAGTTTGGCTGTGAAAACATTAGCGAGGCTGTGCGAGCGAAAGGGCGGCACCCACCTTCGCTGTCGCCATAGATCGCGTCAAAGGCATAAACAGTCGTGAAGCGCTGCACGGTTAGGTCGCGCTGTATGGAGATGCAGTCGAGCGCAGCGGTACGAATCTCCGGATCGGTGCTGGGTAAACATATGATCAGGGCAGGCAAGATCGTCTGGAAGTCTACACCATCCGCTTCTTCCTTGTGCGCCTCCAGGAACGCGGCCGCGTGGCGTAAAGCGACAACGCAGATATCAGCAGCGGATTCGAGACAGGTGGTCCAAACGCCAGCGAGAAAGGCGAGAGCGTCGTCTTTGAGGTGACTGAAAAGTTCGGAGAGTAGTCCAATCGTGAGAAGGGGAACGACGGAGGTGGAGTTCGACAACTTGTAGACCGCTCGCATTAGCTTAACGTAGAGGAAACCTTCAGAGTCCTGGAGATCGACAGTGAGCTCGGCATTACAGCGAAGACGTGAAAACATACGGAGGCTGCCTCATCCAAGAACCAATCCAGAACACCCGCTGGACGAGCGACGGAGGGCAGCAAGGCCAGAATGGATACCTGCAGCCAATGTGTCGTGTTCTTGCTGGTAACCTTATGCACAACCATTTTGCCTAAATGGGAGTCACTCAAGAACTAGGGACGTGAGTTGCGAGATTTTGCGGTGAAAGAGACGGAGCATACCTCAAGCAAGGATTGAGAGCCCATCGAAGATGTATCGACATCCGGCAGCTGCTGTAGATTGATAGCCTCGAGAACTTGGGTCGCCGCGTCGAGTTGGCGCTCGCCAGATAATCTGACAAGTAATGCCCGTATCACAAGGCACGCGAGAACGCGCACATTCGGGTCCGCCTCGCGCGACTTGCGAATCAACGCACTGAAGTGAGCAGCGTAATGTTTAGACGACATTATATTCTCTGCAGCAAGGGCCGTGAGCCATAAACGTGACAGAATTCGAAAGAAGCGCTGACCTGCTAGCTTTGATGAGATGCCTCGATTTAGCTTGATCATCCTTTCGGTCGAGTCTGCTTCTGCTTGGCCTTTCTCAGCCATCCAGATATTCGCACAGCCAGCGAGCAGCTCGCAATGCGTAGCTGGGTGTTGCTCAATGAGCTCCCATACCAGATCCGCAGTGTGCTGCCGGGCCTTCGAAAAGAGCAGGAACGGGAAGAGGACTTTGTGATACACGTCTTCCAACGAGGCAGGGGTAGCAGCGGGACAGAAATGGGTCGCCAAGAAGGCGAGATGCAAGCGGAGAAGCTGTCGCTTCGGCTTGGAACCCATGATCGCCACTGAGAGGAAATCGAGGTAGGTTTTAGGGTCGCCAAGGAAGACGGACACGATGGCAGCGGGGTCCGCGTAGAGAGCACCAAGGACTATAGAGCTCGTATCTTGGACGCGAGCCAGGAGCGCTGCGCGTACAGATTGCTGTGAAAAGGTGGGTGGTCAGACCGAGTGGAAACGCCAGAAACAAATTATTCACCAGCTCAATGTCATCATCCTGCGAAGCCAGAGCAGCGAGCAGCTCCTTGACTGCTGCAGCCCGCGCGCGCTCGTCTGCGCCCATAGACGCCACGAGGCTACCGACTTCGCCCAGGGATTCGGATGTTTGTGGGGCAGTCGCGACGGCGAGCGAGATCAACATATTGTCAATGGTTTCCTGGAGATCCTCGCGCGAACGGGTCATCTCGTCCGCGACCTCCTGGACGAGAATGGGGTGCCGCTGTTGGACGAGCGACAGAAGGCGGCGGCTGGTCATCTGCCCATCCTCGGATAAGGTCTTGGTTATGAGCAAGGACGTCAAATGCTTCATAACGATCGAGGGAGCAGTGGGCGAGCTGAGAATCGACTCAAGGAAGGGCGGGATAGTATCATCATCCAATCTGGAGAAACGAGCGTGAGCCGCGGCTGACGTTTGAAGGTGACGCATTTACCGTCTGCAGAGGGCTGTTAGTAAGGGAGAGGTGAATTTTTCGATTCCACTCCATTTCTCCGCGGTGCGAAGCTCCTCCTTGATATTGCTGCACAGTTCATTGAGTTTTTTTCTCTCCGGTGTGCAAGGAGTGCTCACGAAAGGCGTAGTATACTCCGTGCCGCGCCGTCGGTCAGGGTATCGAGCTGCTCTTGGGCCTCGCAGACTGAGAGCACTGCGTTGATAAATTGCCTCGTAGCCACGCGGCGCGCGCAATTTGACATCGCGCTGATGACAGTCCTCAACGCGATCGAGGTGAGTTGGCACACCTGCGCCAGGGCGGAGAGCAGTATGTAGCTTCCCAGCTAGCTCAAAGATGAGTTGATTGTCGGAGAAATGCGAAACAAGGAGCGTACGACAGCGTCCTTAACGATGACATCGGATCGATGCTGCAGTGGCTCTAGGAGCGCAGGAAGTAGATGCGCAAGGGTGCCCTCGTCGAGGGCTTTTGTTCGAGTAAGATAGTCGTGGAGGGTGGCGGCATTGAAGGCCAGCAACGTATGGTGGGTGAGGTTTGCTTTGATAGCAGCCGGCAGAAGATTTACGACGAAGCGAGTAGCATCCGAGTTCTTGAGCATCTCTGTGACCAAAGAGACTCGCGGCAGGTTCTGGGCGGCGGCCTTGAAAGGCAGAAGAAAACTCCAAGTAGAATTCGGTCTGTGTGATGCGTGAGATCGCGAAGCAGGAACCAATAGTTGTAGGCTCTCACTTGATGTGTAAAATCGAGAGCATCTTGGCGAAATGCGGAGATTCGTGGTACGGCAAGAATAGCGCGAGAACAGACTCGACATTGAATTCGTTAATTCTGCACGCAGCGCGCTCTCAGGAAGATACCACATGTTCACACCATCACATACCTGAACCTCCTGACCAACCACTCGAGAACTTTTCCGGTGGGCGCCTCTATTAAATAGGGACCCAGTAAAGACAGGACGCCTGCAATGGCGGCGTCCAATTGAGCCATGGCATCCGCTGAGAGAAGGGTGCGATCTGTCTCCCTGGATCCATCCGAAAACAAAGGGCCCTCGAATTCCCGGAACGCCACGTTCAATGTGGTGAGTTGAATAAAGCCATTCACTCCCAGAGCGTAGATGGATTCGAGGTCGTGTTGGTCGGCGTCGCGTCCAGTGAAGAGGTATGATTCGGCAGCCTTGCGACGAGACCTGTCAACCAGGAGAGTGGTGTTCAAGGAAGCGCCCTTGGCTAGCTGAGCAGCTAGGCTAGACACCATGGCGTCGCGGTAAAATTTTGGAAATTCTGGCTCACGTGTAAGCGACACCGCCACATATTTTCTTGACAGTTGACAGCGACACAACAAGCCGAAACAATGCTCGTCCACCCGCCGGTTTGGGAAGGTGGGGCGGTTGACTCGCTTCTGCCTATCCAAAAGGTATTTTATTCCTACAAATTACACTGTTACAACTGCGAATATCCGGTCAAGCCAGATACTTTTGAATATAAGCCAGAACTCGCGTAAACTGATCCTCAATGTGCGCCCGTTCTTGGAAACCGTGGTTTTCCCGAGGGTAGATGAGGAGTGTTGATGCACCACTTACAGCCTTGTCGCATTCCCTTACCAGACCACGCATAAATCCGATGGCCTGTGTGACGGGAACGCGCACATCCTTCTCCCCGTGTATGACTAAAATGGGGACCTTGACATTCTTCACATCTGACATGGGGCAGCCGCGCAGATATCGGGGTACTTGGTGATCTGCGCGGGGTAACCATGGAGCGCCGCCGGCAAGGTCCATCTACATGGGTGTAAGAATGTGTCCACAACCTCAGCGAGATTACAATATGCACTGACCTCCGCGGCAGGAAGATCCGAGCAAACAGCCATACTTCCCCAATCCGTTGGACCCGCGCCAATCACGGCCGCTTTCCAGGGCGAATTGGGACGGGTGCATCCCCACGCGGACAAAAATCCACCCTGGCTCCAGCCCGCAATTGCGACCTTCTCTCGGTCTACGTATCCTCGTTTGATGGCCGCGTCGAGCATCGACTCAACATCGGCGTAGTCCAAAGTTCCCATTCCTCCCCTGGCGGCTCCAGCGAAGTCGTTCCCGCGGCCAGAGCTTCCGCGGTAGTTGGGCGATAGCACTAGGAATCCGTGTGACGCGAGCAAGTAGCGATAATTTGTATCTGCATGCGGAAGTTATTCCTCGAGTGGCAGAAACAAGAAAAGACCCACGAATGCGCATATCCACAACGTCCCTCCTATTCAAGATGATGAGGATTGTGTATTTGACCTCGAAAACTCGTTGCTCACCCGTATGGTCCACCATGAATAACGACGACTGTGGGCAGATTTTCCAACTTTTGCCCGCGAGGGTACGCAATAACCCCTTGCAAGGCTGTACCATCCTCGATGCTCCAGTAGAATGGTGCGCATTGTGGCATTTCCTTCGCCGACATCCACTCGTGATGCGAAGAGAGCTTCGTTGACAAAAAACCTTTAGTGCCGCGCTTCGTGGACCCACTCCAGATGTTTTCGGCTTCCCCGGTGACTCCCGAGCTGCGGGCTACCACGAAAATGTACTTGCCCTTCACATGCTTGATATCCCAATTTCTAAACGCATATGCATCTTCAGAGGTCTCGACAGCGGTGAAAGGAACTTCGGTGTCGGAACCAATGATGTCGATGCGCGTCTCGAGGCCAGAGGCAACCGCCACGACCACTTCAGTACCGACGCCGACCAAATCCTCTGCATCGTCAGTGTCTCCAAAGGCAACTCGGGTAGGCGATGCTCCAGCGGCTGTTCCACATGTCCAGAGTTCCATCGAAGACGCATAATCTCTGGCGGACAAGAAATAAAACCTGTCCTCCCGAGACCAGATGCTATTTCCTGCTAGTATAGAGTTGTGAGTCACGACATGGGTGATCTCGAACGTGAGATCTCCGCCGTCTTCATGGATAGAAACAATGTTTTCGGATATCGGGAATGCCTCGCTTTCGATGTCGGGCAATTCCGTGAGTCGGTATAGAACCCGAGTACTATCGGGCGACCAAGCGAATGCCTTCACGTGCAGTTCAACAGAGACAGCAGTACGAATCCTTGGAATCCGGCTCGTAATTTGCAAATTTGAACAAGATATTGCAACTCACTCATTGCTTTGACCGCTCAAATCAATGATGCGCAATCGGTCCAATTTCCTCGGCGCACGCCAGATAATAACATATGCTTCCTTGTCCTCCTCGTCATTTCCCGCAGGTTCATCGGCACTGGTGTACGCTAGCCAGCGTCCGTCAGGTGAGATCTCGAACGCGGAAACGCCTCGGATGTTGGTGGTTGGTGTCAGCGGCTCAGGGTCTCCCCCAAATGCCGCTGAAGAAATGCGGTAGATCTGTGCCTCGCCTTCAGCCTTGTGGCGGTCAGACAGAAAGAACACGTCGCCCGATTTCGGATGGAATTTCGGGTCTCGATCATAAAACAGTCCTGAGGTGATCTTCCGGGCGCTTTCTGCGATACCGGTGTCAGCGAGCCAGAGAGCTTGAGTTTTGTGCCCGTCCTTGGAACGGAAAGCTGGGCCGACGCAGTATACGACGCGATCGCCCGCGTCGGAGAGACTGAGGCCATTGATCTGGTCCGCATTTGCGGTATCTTGTGGTGTTATAGGCATTCCCAGGAGTACAGTGAGCAAAGAATCTGGGAGAAAAGTGAGCGGTGCATCCTGGATTCGACTTCCGAGCGGTAGTAAGTAGTAAACTACCCAAAAACTACCAGCCGTGTGGGGATGGGAGCTTTTGGCGCAGAGGCCAAGGCATTGCCTTTACGCACCTCGGGTTTGCGTGCCGGTTGCAGCAGAAGACTCCAGGAGCCTGCGACTGTGTTTATCCGCAGCGACGGCGTCTCTGTTGACCGACAGCGACCGGGCATGTAAACGAACCGACCGGGCCGTGATGTAGTGATGTTGATGGCATTACGTGGATGTTGAATTCTGCCTCTCATCACGATTGAGTTTCCCTTGTCCTTTGGTCTTGCACATGCGCGCAAAATTCGCTCAGGAAGTTCTTCTGAGGGTGGAGGGAGTTTGGTTGAAAAGGAACTTACTTGCCAAGAATTGCTGACGAGTCTGGTTCAAATTTTCAATCATTCAACGGTGCTTTCAAATTGACAGGAAAATTGGGTGATCTGTTGAGGAGCAAGAGAGAAGCTACATACAACTTTGACAGGGCAGACAACAGAATAGTGAGTTCGCTCTTTCGGCATCTGTGTGTTTGAATCCTGGCATGATTGAGCTACCGTGGGCATCGTAAGATGTAGAATACAGATAGTGAATCTATGAGACCAGCTTATTATAGCAGCGCTAACATCAGTCTGTTTTGTTACAGGGAACACGTTGCCAAATAAAATCGAACCGTGGGACACCAAACACAGCCACATCGTTGAAAAATCAAATCTTCCTTCCTTTCCCGCTCTCGTAAATCGATCGCTCCGGTGCGTCGCTATCTATGACTAGAACTTCCTGCCAATCCGCTCGAATACAAGATTTCGTCCATCTCCATTGGGTCAGTTTGCACTTCTCGGTCAACACCGGTAATGCAAGAATGGGTCGAGTCTGCATCAGCATTGACCACGAGAGGATGATGTTCGGGGTCCACAGGGGATATCTGCGGTTCTAGATCTGCAGGACCGTTATCTTTGTCGTCGAGATCCACCAAGCGCTCGCGAAGAAATGCGACAATTCCCGCAGACCTAGATCCAGGCATACCGCCCTCTGTATACAGTGCAGGGAAATCCTCGTTCCAGTTCTGGGTGAGCTTTCGCCGCTGAAATACGTGCACAATGCCCAGCGCAGAAAGTGACCGTCTCCCTGCGCTGTGGGTTAATTGCGCGAAAATCATGGGTACTTCTGTCACGGTCGCACTTACTGAAAAGGAAATACAATATGTTAGCCCCAAATACCATCGCAAAGGCGCCGTTGACAAATGTCCAGAACCCGCCCGCGGTTGCAAGGCCGTTCAGACCAGATGAATCCGTGAAGTCGCGCACAATCTGAATCTGGGGGGCCGAAGAGAATGGATTCATGTTGTTGGCACGCATACGGAGCCGCAGGGACACTGTGTTGTTTGGCCCCGTATCCACTGGAGGAAACGGGTCCGCCTGCAGGTGCAGTACTGGTGTGAGCATGATTTGCCTATAAGGCTAAGAAGATGGTGTTAAGACCTGATCATGGCATAAAACCCAAACGGGCTCACAGTCGCAATCCCACAAATGTCTTGTGTATTTATTGAGAATAGGTCCGGTTCTGTTCGGCTGAGAATGCCAGAGAGGTGAGACCCAGCCATGAGCGGGATAACTTCGCCGTATGAATCGACGTCGGATGGATCTCCTTGACCCGGTTTGACATAGAGAGTTCCCTTTGAGTCAGGGAATTTGGCAGATATCACTACGGCGGTAATGTTCTGGGAATGTGCAAGCACAGTCCACGGAACAGAGCCTGGCTCGACGCCATGCATCAATGAGCACGTTCATGATTGAACCAGGAGACATACACTTGACTGTCGTGGTAAGACCCACGAGGATACTAGAGTTGCCGCATAATTGCGTGTCACTCCCTGAATTGTCCGTGGTGACAGTAACATCTGCAGCCGCCCTGAGGTTCAAATTGTTGACATACAACTACGAACGGAGACAGTCAGCATTCTTTGTGTGTTTGCAGAAAGGGACGTCAACACACAAACACTATCACGATGTTTCCAACACGTAGATTCAACTCCAATTGTGAATTGCCGGGCTTGTCATCCACGATAGACTCGAACATATCAGTTGAGTTCCACGGCTGGGCAACTTTTATAGGATGGGTATATTGCGTCCAGTACTATCGCGCCCAGTGGATCTAGAATCGACCCCGCTATTACTGTGCTCATAGCTGAGACTAGGACAGTTCGAAACACATATACCCGGAGGGCTGGGCTGGATTTGAGCCGATTCAATATCCTGTGGAAGCCCATAATCGCTGAGCGGATGGGGGCAGGTGAGCGGAGTTCAGGCTGGAGTGGGCTGACTTAGTTTAAGTTACAATTACGTAGCTCCCGTGGCAAGTGGTGCCATGATGGAAGAGCTAGTGGTGGGCCATGCGTTGCGGCGACACTACGGTCCTGGATGGATGTTGGTGAAGGCGAGGAGCAGGACGTGGAGTATCGTAGAGTTGGGAATTATTATTGTTCGGATCGGCGGATCCGGAACGCTTGCGGAGATGCGGCAAAGAATACAAATCTTCTCGTTCCTGGAAGGGAAGGCAGACGATCAATATCGTCTTCGTTCGAATGAGTGGGGAGCAAAAACATGATTGGAGTGGGATTCGAACCCACGCCTTATTAAGACCAGAATGTGCAGTAAACACATGAGATGCACCCAGAGAGTGCGGGTCCTGAATCTGGCGCCTTAGACCACTCGGCCATCCAACCGTAATAGGAACGTAATAGGAACTTCGTGAGGTGGGAGCATGGTCAGTGTCGGTCATGGATACCAGGTTTCAAAGTCGTCGCGGTATAAATTTTTTCGCCAGTACTTGGTAATTGGTAACTGGAATTGTCCCCGGGACCAGGATCATGAGGCGCGGTAGACAAGGCCAAACCATTTGTCCCTCCCTCCGATTATATGCAGAGAATAGCCACCGCTGAATCATCAACACAATGAATTTCTTGCCTCGATACTCCGACAATGTGCGCGATTCCGGATTCCAAGAGCAGCGAGGTACTTCATATTCAATCGCGATGGGGCCAAAGCCTGATTACATACGGGCATGTAAGTATTTGAAGTTAATGACAGTACGTACTCACGCGCGCCTCCTCCCATTTCAGCTCGCGACGCACTTCAGGGCTGTCGTCTACTAAGGAAGGAGCCGCTGCCGCATATCGGACGCCGCAGGGCAAAGACCTCCCTCATCCAAGGGAAACGCTACGTACGTACGCAGAACCGCACGGTATCACCGGTACGTCGAATTCGCGCGCCCATTTCGCGCGCCAGCCTCCGCTGGATCCAAGAATCCCCTAGCCCGCCCGTGGTACGCCGGAAGCGGGCGGTCGTGAGGGGGCTGTTCACCGCGTTGGGAGGAGTACGTCTGGGTCGGGGGCGGTGCGTCCGAAGCGGAGGGGAGGACGGGCTGCACGCGGAACGGCCTCCGTCGCGCATCGTATGCGGCCTCCGAAGAAGGCCTGGTCCGAGCGTACGAGTCCGTCGCCGGCGCCCGCGAGGTCGGAAGCGAACTTGTCGAAGGCGAATCGTACGCTGCATCCCCAGCTCTGTTTTGCGCATACGAGTCCCGGGATTGATCACGCAACGGCGCAGCTTGCGAAACCGCGGTCCTGCTTTTCGCGTACGGGTCCGCGGGCGGAGAAAGATGTGGGGGCGACTCAAGTTGCGAATGCGAATCGGGTGCAGGCGCAACTCGCGCATAAGGGTCCCCTGCGCGCGGCGGGAAATCAGACCGGGCACGGAAAGGCCGGGGAGGAGAATCGTATCTCGCGTTCGAGGACCCGTTTCTTGAGTACGAAATCGCATTCCGCGCAGGAGGTTGGTAAGCAGCTGGTCTTTCGCGCGTGGGCGGATCCGCGACAGGTGGCTTAACCTTATCGACACTCGGCGGCTCCACACCATGGTCGAATATCTCGAACGGGCTCTGCTCTGGCGCGATCCACGGCAACTTTGAAACAGGGCTGAGGACGTGATATTCGACCTTATCCATCTCTTCTTCCGAGAGTTTGGTCGATCTGTGGATCAGCCGGGTTTGGAGCGCGGCGACCACGCCGTCGACGGGGGTGATGCAGGTGGTGTTCACGCAGTGCTGCTGGATGTGCAGCACTTTTTCGACGCGCAGACCGAGCGTCCCGTCTGGCGTTTGGATGACGGAGACCAGCCCACGCCCTGGTCGTAGGAATATTCAGTTGTCCGCGTAAACGCGCCGAGATGACGACGTACCGGTAAACGGAGCCTTCCTCACGTCAGACCCACGGTAGTACCACGGGTGCCGTACCAGAGCCGCCGTCGGGGTGTGGAACGGCCTCGCGAAATAGACGCGCGAAAACTCCGTGGACCAGTCGACCGCCCACGGTTCGCCGAGCGCCGTAATGAAGACGGAATCGCGCTCCACGTTGAGGGCCGCGCACGCCTCCTTGAACAGTGGCGGCGCGAACCCGTCTGCGGTGAGAATCTTCACAATCCTCGCGAATTGCCGTCGTTCCAGCAGCTCCCAGATGGGTATGTGCCACGGCAGCCCGTGCGCCATCATCAGGTCGTGCCCTGCGAGAAAGCCGGCCTTGTCGGGCTGGTCTGCGACACGAAAGCGGATGCCGCCGGCCAAGGGCGACTGGTGGGGCGGCGAGCGGTAGTAGAGAAAGCCCCGGCTGTCGGGCGGAAAGGGAATGTCGCCCGTCGCCATATGGATTCCATGCTGGCGCATATGCGGGTCGGATACCTGTGAGCTGCGCATTCGGCGGAATATGCGGTTTAGACCATTTCCGGCCTGGGATATGTCGAAATACTGCGCCTCCGTGAAGCGGCGGGGGTCTAACGTAGTGATCCCGGGAGGAAGCTGCGAGGGGGTTTAAGCTCTACGGGTCCAGCCAGATTCTAAAGACTTACCGGCAAGGGAGATCGGTCAATACCCTTCTTGGAGCGCTGGACCGGGCTTGTCCACATGGCGAAGCGCGTGGCCCGCCCCGTCGTGGCCATCGTCCGTCTGGAAGAGTGTTGGGGGCCATAGATGAGCTGTAGGCTACGCCGACAGAATGGGGTCGACCTGAAAAGATCCATGCGCGCTGTTTGGATCGCACCGACTCAAACCAACACTGGACCACCGCCACAGGCGCATCTCCTTTTAGCTATCGTGGGTTCAAAAGTTCAAATATTCATTCGTGCGACGTGCACCATTCGGGCGAACGGAGATGGACATCAGGACAAGGTCTGGAAGGAATTATGTCGCCTCGTTCTGGGTGCACAGTGTCAAGGTACCGTAAACCAGGTTCTGCGTTCTCAACTCTGAATCGGTATTCAACCGACTCCGAGTCATACCTTCTTTTCTTCCTTCCCACAGCGCAACTGTTTCAAAAGTAACATTTCATTTCATTCATGACAAGTTTGAATTACACTAAACGACATTACTATACACTCAGCAGCCCGTTTACAAAACACCGGGGATAATCGCCGACGGCACGATGTTTTTGTAGTACGACCACTGCTTGCCGTACTTTGCGGACATGTAGCTCGAGATTTCGGGGATCGAGGCGGTGTAGAAGGCAAAGAGCTGCATCAAGGTGAGGACGACGGTTGCGGGGATCGAGCCCTGTTACACTCGCATTAGCACAATAATTAAGGAACATTTGGTGGAGTTGAACTGACGGTGGTGAGCGTGATTCCCGCGCGCCACAAGGTGTACCCAAGGTAGTTCGGGTGGCGGACAACAGACCTGCCCAGAGAAAAGAGGATTAGGAATGTCAACCGAGAGGACAATACGCGACGCACCACAAGCCCGTGTCGTCGATCTTGCCCTTGTTCTTGGGGTCCTTCTTGAAGCGCTTCCTGCTCTCCTCCGCAACAGTCTCCATCCCGATTCCAACCGCGAACAGCGCGAGGCCGGCCCACTGTTTCCACCCGATGCAGTCGGTGAAGTCGCCGAGAATGGGCAGGGGCGAGTGCGTGAGCGCGTTGACGGCGACGAGGGTGTTGATGGTGTTGAGGACGGTGTTGTACGCGACAACCTGGAGCGCGAAGCTCGGCGGGGTCTTGTAGTTGCTCGTGAACGCAGCCCAATAGCCCTGGACGGTCGTTTCGTTAGCACATGAATTTGGAGCGAGGACGCGACCGTGACGTACGTGGCGCAAACCTGCGACAGCGTACATGCCCGTGAGCAAAGTCGGGATGGGGCCGAGGCCGCCAACGCCGGGACCAGCTGAAATCAGCAGGTTACTGGCGCGCAAGCCGACGGCAGCGAGCCCCTTGACCGCCCAGCCCTGGGTGAAGATCATATATTGCAGCGGCGCACTAGAGTAGTTAGGTGGGCTGTATATCATTCTGGAAAATGGAGCGCACTCGGAAAGACGACCCAGAACGAAGGTAGCGATACCGGGAACGTTGGTTTCAGGGTCCGCTCGAAGAGCAGCTGGGGTTCCCCGAGCGGGTGGGCCCGTGGGCAAAGGCTTTTGGGAGGACATGAAGCTGGTATATGAATGGAACTGCGGGGCGCGTTGTGAGGGCGGGAAAGAAAGGAAGAAAAGAAGGCGCGTTGGGCTTTGGTTTTGTTTGGGCGTATATTGCTGGTGACGTCACGGTTACGATGTTCGACGTTCAATTGCATGCGGGGCTGCTGACAGGTTCTTCAAAAATGCACGGACCACGGTACAGTTCTGAGTTTTACAGAGTTGAGCCAATGCGGGGGGCATTTTCACCGTGGAAGGGAGATTTCAACATGGCCCTAACAACAACAAACACAGGTTGAAACTCGATGTCAAGACCTGGCAATATGTTGTTTTTCCAGCCATATTTACCGAACTGAAAGTAGTACTGCAACATAATAATAAGTTGAATAACAAGTCGAATCAAGTGCTATTCAAATTCAGAGTCGGGAAGTTCAGGACAGTTCAAATTGACTCGTACCAACGACACGGAATATATATTGTTAGTCCATTCGATCCTCTAAGAGTACGGTAAAACGACACAACGATATTTTCAACCAAGCTAGCTCAAGACCGCTACGTATCTTGAACGTCAGGAGCTCGGAGACGGGCGTCGTGGGACTAAAGACTCACCCGAGCGGTCTTCGACTCCAATGCGCGTGCCACTTGACACAAATTCCCATACTGGCAAAGCGCGCAGCTGTGCCCAAACGTAGGGGGTGCGACTACTCGCTTGTTGCAGTCGCTGCATTTGGCAGAGGAGTTTCGCGACGGCTAAATCATCGAGGGTTTGAGCCTTGATTGAACAGGGACGGGAAGGCTCACCTGAGCGGGCTTGACGTTGAGTGAGCGTGCGACCTGGCACAGATTCCCGTATTGGCAAAGGGAGCAGCTGTGCCCGAAGGTAGGGGGTGCCCGACTGCTACTCATGTTGGAGTATTCTATATTCACGGCTGTCTATGACTGCGCATCAGTCGGCTGTTGGAAGGTAAGCGACGGGTGGCGCACCAATGCGGAGGGAACAGGGAACGGGGAACGAGGAGCGGGAATGTGGAGGAGGAGGAGGGTGTATGTGTGTGGTGGTTGAGAGCAACAGCGGTCCAGTCTCACGTCGCCGAGCTTTATACGGCAACGGACAGTATCCGTTGCGGTAACATGACATCATTTACTCCGCATCAACGCCGACTCGTTCGTCATTTTGGGCGGCGATAACCACAAGTGAAATATGCCTGCGCAGGTGGCTCGAAAGGCTAAAGAAAGCGAGAAAGATCCCAATTGCAGGCTAATGCGGAAAGCCGATGCAAAACCGAGTTTCTTTAATTTTTCCCACGGTTCAATTTTGGAACCATGTGTGAGTCCCGACTTCGACCGTGCGATGCTTCACACTATACCTCGGATACGTCGGCGAGACTCCATATCCACGCTTCCAATTTTGAGCTCGAGCTCGAGAACCAGGACTGGGTATTATCGGGCCCCGTAATAGGATTCTATGGCACGCTAAGTAGACTTGTCGCGGCGGCGCGCTGTGACGCCGCAGCGGAGGAAGTGAGGCGGCATCTAGCTGCACGGTCAGCTGCTCCGTACAGAAAGCAATATGAGTATTTTGCGAAAACGAATAACTTGACGAGTCTGGAAATTGAATCGACGCGCTGCTTCAACATACATTCATTCGATCGAATCTTGAGAAAAGGAAAGCAGAAGATCACCGAGCTAGATGATTGACGAAACACATGAGCCTGTGCCGATCCGAATAATATTCGGGTTTCATTGAAGACTCAAAATGGTATAGGTATCCCGAAATATGACTGCAAAATACGTATATTATTCGACAGCCACGATTTTACCAGACAGCTACAGGACTACGTAGTGGTCGTAAGGCGAGGAAATCCTCGATGGGACAGCGGTATAGGACAGCGGACTGGACAGCAGGAGCACATATCGTACAACAGAGAAAGGAAGGTCGTAAGGCGAGGAAAACCTCGGCGGGACAGCGGATAGGACAACAAGGGCACGTATCGTACAAAGGAAAATGAAATGCTTACCGGTTATAGAGTAGTGCGATGAGCGCAACTCAGCCCGAGTACGGCGAGCTGCCGTTCGGGTAATAAGGGCCCTGGTTCAAGTCTGGATATCCCGTATATGTGTTGTGATATCTGTGCGACGAGATCAGGGGGCAAGGGGGCAAGGAGATAGTTCAGAACTGACCCCATCGGTTGCTGCTGCGCCTGTTCATAGGCATACTGGTCTGTAGGGAGCCTTGCCGGGTAACTTTGAACCGATTCAGGGGGGCTGCCATTCTGAGGCATGTATGGATGAAACGCAACGCCTTGCTGAAAGGCAATAATCGATGGGCTGATCGCGGTTCAATTGTGGGTAAATGTACGACGTTCATGGTAACTCACGTAGGCTGGGGAGCCGGCGGCGCTTGTGCGTGATTCCACGGTCCCCCCATGGGCAGAGCGCTAGCTTGCGGAATCAGAACAAGATGGGGCGAAAGGCAGGTATGGGAAACTGACGAGTATCGACGAGAACGCCGGGAAGATGGTGTACCCGCGGCATTGGCATAATGGCCATTGACGTCCATTGATGCCGCCATGCCATAACTAGCAGGCGCGGGTCCAGGATGAGCATTTCCGACATGGGGGAAAAGAACTGCAGCAGGGGGGCTAGGGGGAGGCGGCCCCGACCGAGCGCTTTCGGGGGGATTAGGCCAAGTAAGTAGTAAATATTTCGAATGACTGACTTTCCTGGTACCGTCATCGGCTGGCTGGGTTCAAGAGGGTGAGGGTAATGAAACACAGATATATCGAGCATTTGCACGTACGTGCGCGGTCTTCGATCTCTGCCCCTTGCGGCTTGCGCACGCTCTTGTCTGGAACAATAAATGTTAGTTATAAGTCGTGAGATCGACGTGGGACCTCTCTACGCGGCCAATTTCGACGCCCGCTGTAAACGGTAGGGTTAATTTCGACAATCATAAAAGAAAAATGGTTGGAACGAACATTGTAATCCCGCCAGATGTTTTCGAGGTCCCTGTTTGCTGCTGCTGCGACCCTATTATTCATCCAACCATAGAACCAATTTTTGAACACCCCGTCCGCTTCATGAAAGTCGGCGATGAAACTGATATGAAACATGAGGGTGAGGAACGAATGGAAATCAGATAGCAAGTATATACGAACTCGTTGAGTTTATCGATAGTCTTGTCTCGAAGTCTCGAATCCGGTTCGAATGCGGAATTCCCCAGGTCGCGGATGTAGCCATTGATCGTATTCTTGAGTTCAGTGTAATCTGGACCGTTCAGTGTATGCTATGGATTTGTTATTTCATCAGGAGGGCTTCGGTGGGGCAGGGGATAGTCTCACCGCTGGCATTCTGTAGCAGTGTGTGGAATTTGTGAAGGCGGGTTGAACGGGGCTAGACTGGAGCGAAGGAGTGAAGAACAGACGAGACCCCGTCTGTTTGAGAACAATATGCTCATCTTTTATATATGCTGGGTGTGGGTCCATTCGTCCGAGTCAGTTTGCGATGGCAGATCGTACGCGTTACCCACTGCGCTGCCGCTGATCGCTAAAAGGGGATGTGTGTTCAAAATGGAAGCTCGCTCGATTGATGCGGAGGCTTGATCGATCGATCGCAGTCCCACGCCTCTGTTGTGACTTGCGCCTACTTGCACCCACTCTCCTGCGATGGCGGACACGAGTTCGAAAACGCCGGGATATGCGTTCTATGAGAATGAACGATTTTGGGTCAACATGCAACCTTTCCTCCTTGCTCAGGGCTACCAACTACGACCGAGGTATCGCCCCGACTGGATCCCATCCTGGACTGTGCAGAAAAACTTCAGCCAGGAGTACGAAGACAACATTGCTTCCCATCCTGTGATTTGTTCTTCTCTCTCGAGACGCGATAGAACTCACCTTCAGCACATAGGACTCTGTTCTTGATGCCACCCGCATTCATGACGGCCAGAAGGTCATTCTGAAGCGTGTTGAAACCGACGGCGACGAAATGGACACCATAAAATATCTTACTGACCCCTCTGTGCGCGAGGACCCTAGAAACCGGACAATTCCCTTGTTGGATATTCTATCTGCGCCAGACACCTCCTGGTCCTTCCTCGTCATGCCTTATTGTCGGGAATTCAATTACCCGCCTTTTCATTGCCGGAACGAATTCGTCGATGCCATGACTCAATTTCTGGAGGTGATACTGGCTTCATTCCCTCTTTAGGTAGCTTACCTCCTCCCAGGGTCTGCAATTTATGCATGAGCATAACGTTGCTCATTTGTGAGTCTTCGACTTGATAGACATTTCCAGAATTCATGTTTCTCTTCAACAGCGATATTGCCCCTCAAAACATGGTGATGGATGAATCTCGCGTCGTGCCAAAGGGCTCCCATTTCGCTCGACCCGAGACTCACGACGGCTTCTACTTCCACTTATTCTCTTGGAAGGACCGATGCACTGTCGGGCCAATCAACTATTACTACATAGACTTTGGCCTCTCCTTATATTTTCCAGAAGGAAAGGACACCGCTTCGATGTGCGGCACTCTCAGGACGTTTCCCAACATCCCGGAATTGTCACAGACAGTGCCATATAACCCATTCATGGTCGACATATTCCAGCTCGGTCTTACTATTCATAAATTAATCGATGTGCATTCACATCTAACTCACCACCTATTCTACTGACACCGTCACAGAACTACCCTGATCTCGAAGATTTTCGTCCTGTCG
Organism: Mycena polygramma; assembly: GCA_029449255.1. Taxonomy (NCBI): domain Eukaryota; kingdom Fungi; phylum Basidiomycota; class Agaricomycetes; order Agaricales; family Mycenaceae; genus Mycena; species Mycena polygramma. The sequence goes on along the minus strand of JARKID010000078.1, from coordinate 211,752 downwards.
CCGATGCTATGACGCTCACGAATCCAAAGGATCGACCCTCCCCAGAAGCATCACTAGCACATCTTCGTAGCATTGCTGGTGTACTGGCGCCATCTACGCTAAGTGCACAGATATGGGAAAAGGATACCGGGTTGTGGAAGAAACTATGTCGCCTCGTTCTGGGTGGTGATCGGGATGCCAAGTTACCGCGGTAGACTTCCGACTCGAGCCGGAGCGAATGGGTGTTCATTTCTTTTCCAACGATAGTACTGTCTCGATAATAAGACTCCCAGTTGGTTTCTTCGCACTCATTTCCGGATTCAGAACAAAGTCGTCGGCCACAGCCGCCGGGATATTGAAGGCGCACGGCAAGTCATTGTGAGTCTAAACATGAACAAAACTATCCGCATCTAATCTACTCCACGCCTTGGGCACCTGCGCCACACAGAACTCTGGTTAGCATGTGGGCTCGTGTAGGCCAACTACAGGAACAATGTCGGCGGGATTAATCAAACACGCCTTTGGCTTAAGAACAAAGGAACCCAAATCGAGCGTACATAGGCGCCCATCTTCGTGACTCGCTCGACCTACCCCTATATCTGAGCGCTAAGATCGCAGTGACCGCGTGTTCTCCGGTCGCAGGCTGTAATGTTTTTGTCGCAGGCCGTACTGTTTTGTCTTTGACCAGGAAACAAAATCCAGCGTAAGGTTGGAGACCTCTAACGGCCGAGTCCAAGACAGACGGTTGCGGTGGATGGAAATCGAAGAACAGATTTAATGAAACTCGCCTCCAGCGGAGTGGAAGAACAAAGAAGCCCACATCGAGCCTCAGCGGGGATTGCGATGCCTCGAGGCCCGCTATTAGTATCATCTGTAGCGCGTGCAAGCTGAAATGATAGTTTCGGAAATGCTGTGTGTGGTCCGAAAAAGGTTTACCCGCTCTGGCGTTATTCAAGGTGTCCTGACTCCTCCAGCTTTTCGTGCGAGAGGCCGAGCAACACCGGATGCTCTTCTCAATCGGACGCGCGCTAAAGTTAAATAATGTGCTGCTCGCAACTGTTGTAACGTCGGAGAATTGTTTTCTTTTCTTTGAAGCGCAGCCCATAGGCAGGGGGTGGGCCCCGCCTGGGCGAGGTCTGGGACGGGTGATCTAAATTTTCCTCGGGTGAACAGAGTCAAATGAAATCAACAGTACCTCTGCTGGAAGGACGAAGCAATCTGTTTTGAGCTTCGGCGTTAAGATGTTTATGCAGCGCGTGCCCAAGTGAAATTGGTCCAGTGCGAATTCGGTCCACTGCGAATTCGGTTTATTATTCTGACTCGTCGTGGGTACGTCCAGTACCACGTCACTGTTGTTGAATAGGTTAGATACAAGGAAATCGACAGAAGAAAAAAGCGAATTAGAGCTGGCAAGTTAAGAGCTGGCAAGGGTCATGAACCACGATGGTTGTTCTAAAGGGCAATTGATGCGATCAAATCAACCTTTTGCTCATTGCTTTAACAAGCTCAGAGCTATCCCAGCCGTTCGAAGGATATGGGCCCCTTGCATCCCTATCTGTAGACGAGTATGACCGGTCGGGAAAGTTACCTTTAACTCAAACCGTCGACTCGGAGTCTTGGCCGAGTCTCGACATCGGACGGTTGGACGACCTTGCGCCTTTCCAAAAAAAACCCGCAAGTCATGTTGGAATTCATACGACGTGATTCTTCTAGCCAGCGTCTTGCGCAGGCGCAATTATTCGCACGACGCTGGCAGTTGTCCGGGAAGCACGCCGTGGTGGATGTTGTTCTACGTCGTTCCCATCGACCGGGGGAATGTAAGACTCCCCAGCTAGCCCCATCCGAATCCATCGCGGTACATTATCAATTCAGCGGGTGTGCGACAAGGAGTCGAGATTCGGGTATCGGGTTACGAAGCGGACATCTTCCAGGACGAGTGGTGCCGGGAAATCTCTTCCGATGTCCGTCTCTCCTCAATATGTATTGTCTCCGGTACGTTTCTTCTTCTCTCCGATGGCCTGGCACTCACAGACACATGAATAAGGCGCCTAAAAAATATGCCACGCCGGAGACGCTCGCCGCGATCTGGCTTTCACTCGCCCCCAGGCTGCCCTAGAAAACCTTGATCAATTTTGTGTTTGTCAAGCTCGCTGGGAACGGACTCGTCGGGTGCTGTCGAGGAGAACACCGGACTTCCGATGTGTGCGATGAAAGTCGCTGTGTCAGACCCTGACGACTCATCCTCTACGGAGGCTATCGTCAGCTTGCTCCAATCCCGCTGGCCGTACAATAAAAGCGCCGATCAAAGAGTAGCATCGAGCTCACAGGCGTGGGCAGTAGTATCCCTCCGTTCCCGCAAGACCCTCTGGATTTCGCCCAATCTTTCCCTCCGTGACCATGGATCCAGAACCTCCTTCGATGCCAGCGCCCCGTAAACCTGGCGAAATGCTCGCGCATTCTCCGTCCAAACCATCGGATAAGCTTCCATCGTCCTTGGGTTCAGATGTTTCTGCAGCGAACATGGTTCCGCAACTCTCATTGGCAAAGAAATTCAGTCTGCTCGCACTTTTTTGTCTTGCGCAGTTCTTGGACGTCTTCAATGGTTCAGCACTATACGCCATGATACCTACGCTCCGAAACGACCTCGGCTACACCGAAACGGGAGCAACATGGTTGATCAGCGCGTACCAGCTCACGTTCGCCGGCTTTCTTCTTATTGCAGGCAAAATATCCGACGTTTACGATCCAAGTAAGAGATTCTTCCTTCTCTTTTTAGACTTGGCGGTCAAGACTGAGTCTTTATAGAAATCGCTTTTATCGCAGGTGTTGCAGCTCAAGGACTCCTGGGCCTTGGCGCCGGTTTCGTGAACGCGCAAATTCCATTAATCGTCCTGAGGGCCATCAGCGGCATCGCCGCAGCGCAAACGATCCCATCTGCTTTGACTCTCATCGTCAATGTGTTCCCGGAGCGGGATGAGCAAGCTCTTGCTCTCGGAGCTTTTGGAGGAACAGGAGGCATCGCAAATAGTCGGTGTGCTTCGTATCCCCTCGCAGATCTATTTAACCCTATTTCGTGCAGTCCTTGGGCTTGTGATAGGTGCAATCTTAGTGCAGTTCGCATCGTGGCGTTGGGCATTCTGGTTCACCACCTTACTTGCGCTGCCTGTCGCGGGGCTGGCTGCGTGGCTCGTCCCACCGCAGGTCCTCACGGCCAATCGCATTCAACCTCCGAGGGAGAAGCTGCGGCGCCTCGACATCATTGGGGTGTCTATACTGACGGCCGCGGTACTCCTGCTGATCTTCGGTATCACGTCGGGCAGTACCGCAGGATGGAAGAGTGCAGGGGTCATCGCACCGCTCGTCATCTCTGTGCTTATGGTGGGCGCGTTCTTTGTCTATGAGACACGCATACCGGAGCAATACGCCGCTATGTACGTTCGTGCTTCGTGGGCATGTCTTGGGGACTGATCTGTTTTCAAGTCCTCCTCGAACTTGGTTTCTGCCCAACTTCGCCATTCTCTTTGGCGCGTCACTCATGCCGTACTTTTACTGGACGGCGGTCCCTACCATCTACACGATCCTATGGCAGAACATCTATGGATTCTCCGTTATTAAGACTGCAGTATACCTGGTGCCAATAGGCGTGGTCTCCTTCGCTACATGCTTCTCCGGTCGGCTCACGAAGTGGATTCACACAAAGTGGCTCATTCTCAGTGGCCAGTTGCTAGCGCTCATCTCGGCCGTCATGTTCGTCTTCGCAGACACACGGAACAAGTACTGGCCTTTAGTCTTCCCCGCCTTCTGCATCGGCTCTACCGGTGCAATGGCATCGTTCGTTCATACAAAGTACCTCGACATTCATTGATGTTCGACATCCACTGACCCTCGTCTTTAGTCTCGCCATCTTCCGTACCGCGCCGCCGTCCATGTCCGGCACAGTCGGTGCGCTCTTCAACGGGGCGCTCCAGCTTGGCTCGGCCCTCGGCCTTGCTGCTGCCACATCGATTGAGAGCTCGATAGAGGCTCGCTCCCCCAGTGGCGCAGAAGGATTCGAAGGCCGTCGGGCGGCGTGGTTATTCCTCGCGGCGGTTATCGCGACAGAGGCGATCTGCGTTGCGGTGTTCTTCCGCACGTCGACGACGTCCGTGCTCGTGGGTATGGACTCGGAGACGCGCGAGGAGAGTCGTGACGAGACTCCCAAAGAACTACAATGATACAGCTTGTGTGGAAGTTGGTATAGAAATCATGTTGTGCATAATCCGGTTTTCGGTCTGCTCACGTCCAGACCGGGGAGATGCGGGAGAAATGCTGTTGCATGGAGGGCGTGGATTCTGGAATGGCGAGTTGAGAGAAGAAGAGAGGCATACTGGTAACTGAAAGCGTAGAGTTGTGTAAGTCGGCGCAATGCGCAGCGTAAGGTCAAGACAGCGAAAAAGTAATCTAGGCTGTGGGAACTGCAATTGGAGAGAATTGGGGCAGAGGGTTGGAGGAAGGGGAAGGAAAAAGACCGCGATGAAATCCGACATGATCTAACTTGGAAACTTCTTGCATCGTTATTCGGTGCAGACGCTCCCCAGCTGCGTTACGGTCACCTCCTCAAACTGTAGCGCAAAGTGGGTGGTCGCATTGGGGATTTCCGACAGCGAGGAGGCGGATGGCGAGGTGAAACAGGTTTGTGGACAGAGACTAAGCAACGGCGGATCGCGCCGAATCGGATTCAGCCAGAGTATTGGAGAGAGAGGCCTGAAGGATTCAGGAGACCACACGACGATGAAAGAATCTTCTTGTATTTACAGCCCGTAAGCTGGCTGAAAGGTTACAATACAATACAGTAGACGATTATGGTTATTCACAGCTCGCAAGACAAAGAAAAAATCCAAGCCCTATGCCCTACAACTCCTCCTTGATGTTCTCCTTGCCCTTCTTCGCCTTCTCCTTGGCAATCTTCACGTCGCTCTTGGCCTTCTCGCTCTCGCCGACGACGAGGTTCTTGAGGTGCTGGAGCGTCTCCTCGGTAGCCTCGACGCCCGAGTTGAGGTAGTCGCGGATGCGATTGAAGGTGGTCTGCGTCTGCACCCAGCGGATGCGGGTTTCCTCTGTGGACGAGTTAGATTGAATCCACCAAGAAAAGAGGCGGACGCACGCAGAAGACCCGGACGGGACGTGGGCAAACTCGACTCGTCGATGCCGTGGTTGCGCAGGTACGCGCGCAGACGCGCATCAGGCCATGTGAGGTACGCAGCCGTCGCTCCTGCTGCGTCGTTGTACTTTGCCTGCATGAGTTTCACCAGCTCGTCGCGGCTGGCCGGAACCTTCTTCTCGCCGTGCTCGACGAGCCACTCGCGCATCTGGCTGTCTGACCATGATTCCCAAAGCGTGTCCTGCGCGTTCGAATAGTTGTCCTCGATGAGCTTGACGAGCTTATCGCGTGAAACCTGCGCGTCGCTCTTGATGATGTTGTGCGACACGAGCCACGACTTGAGGTCCGACTCACTCCATGTCGAGTAGACAGAGTCGTTCACATCGTAGTAGTACTGCGACATCTTGGCCTTGAGGACGTCGGTGGTGGGCGGTGGGTCGTTGGGGGCAACGATGTCGTGAGCGATGAGCCATTCGCGCTGAGGAGGGTAAGCGAAAGGCGTGGAGTATAGCAAAAGACGCGTACCATGTACGAATCTGACCAGGCTTCCCAGATCGGTGTGGTCGTCCGCGCGTACGCATCCCGCATCAGCGTGAGCAGCTCCGTGCGCTTCTTGTCGGCAAGGTCCTTGGCGGCGGTGCCCTTCTCGGTGAGGAAGTTGCGCAGGCGGTTGTCGTCCCAGGTGCTGGAAAATAGTTAGATTTGTGTTGGGTGTAGGGCGCGTGCACTAACCTGTATACGTAGTCCTTCGCGTCATCGAGTTGGCGCGCAGCCTCGCGCGTCGCCTGCGCCACGACGCTGGAGGCGCTCTTGGTCATCTGGTGCGTCGAATCACCGTAGACGGCAGTGCTAGCCTGGGCGGAAAGAGTCGACGCGGCGTTGGTGTAGGCGGCATACTGGCTCTTGGCGAGCAAGACGAGCTGCTCGCGGGGTCCCTTGGGCGCGACGACGCCCTGCTCGAGCAGAAATTCGCGCAGACGCGACTCGTCCCACGCATCAAAGCTCGCCTCGCGCAGGTCGGCGAAAGACTTTTGGGCGCTGGCGTACTGGTCCTGGGTCCAGGCCGATGCGGTATTCCAATTGGACTGGACGAGGTCTTTGAGCTCCTTCTGCGAGGATGCCCCAGCCGTGTCGATTTTGTGGTCGTTGAGCCACTTTTTGAGCTCAGCAGTCGACCATTCGTTATATTCTGAGAATACAAGGTGAGAAAAACAAAGGAAAAGAAAGATGGGTAAGAAGAAACGACGCACGAGGTGTATCCGAGCCAAACCACGAAGACGCGGATGCACCGGTGAGGGAGAGAGACAAAAGTAAGAGTACGGTGGGTCTCATGGTGGATGGTGGTGGGAAATAAGAAGCGTAAATGGGCGGCGCAGGTCTTTATACCAGTTCGCTTGGGCTCGGTCTTTGCAGCCCTGGAATTACAGCGGGCGCTTCTAAGTTCTCAAGGCTTTGACATTTTCTTTTCAGGGATTTGCTGCGCTCCCGCCAAAACGGTACCCCAGCCTACATTGGAATCCAAATAGAGGCAGCCAGACAGCAGGAGCTGCTTGAGCCTGAGTAGTAGTGTGAGGGGACCTGCCAAGGACTGTAGCACTGTCTAGCAGGATTTTCTGGACTCGGGAGCTAGCAGTCTCCCTCATCAATTCACTTGAAGTTTGGTGCCTCAAGCGCGCAAAAGTTTGCGCTGCCGTGGCCGCTAGGTTTGCCTGGGGAGACCACTCGGAGCGAACGTCGGGCAATATGGTTTTAAGCAAGAGCGGTGTATCCTTATGCCTTCGTATTTGGCTAGAGCTCTGATAGCGGATCCGCCTCTCCTTGTCTCATCCAACAACTTGGTAACAACTTGAAGTCCAGCACGGTTCTCCAGCGAAGCTGGCTGCGTCTGGGGGACAGATACAGTGGCTCTTTTGATCGACTCCATCCTCCTTCCCGTTCATTCACCGAAATTTTGTTCGGGCCCCAGAAACTGGCGACTTTTGCACACTTATTGCATTCCCATCCGTGGGCGAGAATTCACTCCTTTGAAAAATCACTTCCAACTTGCAGATCGTCTCATTCAGCGAAACCACGGACAAAACCTTTGCAAAATCAACCTGATATTCTATGGATAGGACTCTGGATAAATTTCCAAGCCCAGCGTGGTCACATTTCGGAACGTGCCAGGTGGCATAACTTGAAGGATCCTCGTAGCATGTCATCGAAACAATCTTGGCAACAATACGCGTTGGGTTATATACTTTTAACAGAGCGGCACTTGTCCGTTTTCTTCCCCGCTCCGAGTGGGATGGCGATGACTGAAGTTTTGTCGTCGAGAAACGACGTGAATGCGACCGATGACAGGTTCTTATGCAATCTCTTCCCTTTGCTCAGGGCAACCAAGTACGACCGATGTATCACACCGACTGGATCCTTTACTGCTCAAAGACTAAGACAAGAATACTCAAACAACAGTGCTTCCCACCACTGAACCCTTTCGAGACACAGTGGAACTTATCTTTTGTGCGTAGGATTCTGTTCTGGATGCTACCCGCATTCACGGTGACCAGAGGCTATCATATGTTTACATTGAAACCGATGGCGAATAAATGGACACAAAATATCTCATTCCTCACGCAATGACTAAATCGGACGATACCCTTGTTGGATGTTCTATCTGCGCCAGATACTCCGTGGTCCTTCCTTCAATGTCTAATATTCGATTACCGTCCGTTTCGGCGCGAACGAGTTTGTGGATGCCATGAATCAGTTCTCAGAGGTGATAGTGATTTCGTCTTGTCACCATGCATCTTAATTCCTACCAGGGTCTGCAATTCATACATGAACTCAACGTCGCGCATTTGTGGGTAAATGCAGCTCACCCACAAGACATAATTCTCTTCAACAGCGATATCGCCGCTCAAAACATTGCGAGATGAGTCTCGCGATGTTCCAAATAGCTCGACCCAAGACTAACATCGGGCTCTGCCTCCGCATATTCTCCTAAAAACCCCCGATGCGGCCCAGGCAATACCGACTTGGGCCTATCCTCATGTTTTCCGGAAGGGAGGGACACCAGTTCAAGGTGCGGCACTCTCAGGACGTTTGCTAACACCCCGGCGTCCAGTACAGGTGTAGACTCCGACTCAAATCTATGGCGGGGTTTATTCATACGAATCACAGAGGAAATAATATGGTTGTTCAGTTACTGTCATTTCTTCCGAAGGTCGGCTTATCCTGCATCACAGGTTTGACCTTCGCACGTAAGACGCTCACTCAATCCCCTTGATATTTGCTCCGCCGCAATGCAGAAGGGGCCTGTGCTATTGGCGCGAGATGTACCAGTCGAAGTAGAACAATAATTAGCTTGGGACTGTGCAACCTGAAAAAAAAATACTACACCCCGTTCGGCAGGGTTCATCTCTCTTACTGTAACTTATTTATGATGGATCTGCCCCCAGCCTGCCAAGATTTCTAGTTAAACCCGCAGGATTCTCAGTATCAGCTTTCTTGCCAAGTCAAAACAAATAAGCACCCACGGTCCCACGCTTCAAAGTCCAACACCAACGAGCTGCAGCAATATTGCTTCGGAATTCATTGCAATGGTTCAACGTACCCTCCAGTTGTGTTCCTCCAGGTCTCTGAAGCAAGGCTTCGTGCCCTGTATTTGTGGCGCCAGTTGCACGACAAAAATTCACCGCTCCACCCTCCAACTTGGCCAAGCCGACTTTCAGCTCCCAGTTTTTAACGACATTAGCTGCCGCGCAGACGGGGATCGCGTTTGTTGACATGGAATACTCCAAGCCATCCAAGAGGAGCATAAAAGCGCATAAATGACCCTTGGAGTCAATGACATCACATACGACGCATGCAACACGCGAACTGGTATAAAGACCTGCGCCGCCCATTTACGCTTCTTATTTCCCACCACCATCCACCATGAGACCCACCGTACTCTTACTTTTGTCTCTCTCCCTCACCGGTGCATCCGCGTCTTCGTGGTTTGGCTCGGATACACCTCGTGCGTCGTTTCTTCTTACCCATCTTTCTTTTCCTTTGTTTTTCTCACCTTGTATTCTCAGAATATAACGAATGGTCGACTGCTGAGCTCAAAAAGTGGCTCAACGACCACAAAATCGACACGGCTGGGGCATCCTCGCAGAAGGAGCTCAAAGACCTCGTCCAGTCCAATTGGAATACCGCATCGGCCTGGACCCAGGACCAGTACGCCAGCGCCCAAAAGTCTTTCGCCGACCTGCGCGAGGCGAGCTTTGATGCGTGGGACGAGTCGCGTCTGCGCGAATTTCTGCTCGAGCAGGGCGTCGTCGCGCCCAAGGGACCCCGCGAGCAGCTCGTCTTGCTCGCCAAGAGCCAGTATGCCGCCTACACCAACGCCGCGTCGACTCTTTCCGCCCAGGCTAGCACTGCCGTCTACGGTGATTCGACGCACCAGATGACCAAGAGCGCCTCCAGCGTCGTGGCGCAGGCGACGCGCGAGGCTGCGCGCCAACTCGATGACGCGAAGGACTACGTATACAGGTTAGTGCACGCGCCCTACACCCAACACAAATCTAACTATTTTCCAGCACCTGGGACGACAACCGCCTGCGCAACTTCCTCACCGAGAAGGGCACCGCCGCCAAGGACCTTGCCGACAAGAAGCGCACGGAGCTGCTCACGCTGATGCGGGATGCGTACGCGCGGACGACCACACCGATCTGGGAAGCCTGGTCAGATTCGTACATGGTACGCGTCTTTTGCTATACTCCACGCCTTTCGCTTACCCTCCTCAGCGCGAATGGCTCATCGCTCACGACATCGTTGCCCCCAACGACCCACCGCCCACCACCGACGTCCTCAAGGCCAAGATGTCGCAGTACTACTACGATGTGAACGACTCTGTCTACTCGACATGGAGTGAGTCGGACCTCAAGTCGTGGCTCGTGTCGCACAACATCATCAAGAGCGACGCGCAGGTTTCACGCGATAAGCTCGTCAAGCTCATCGAGGACAACTATTCGAACGCGCAGGACACGCTTTGGGAATCATGGTCAGACAGCCAGATGCGCGAGTGGCTCGTCGAGCACGGCGAGAAGAAGGTTCCGGCCAGCCGCGACGAGCTGGTGAAACTCATGCAGGCAAAGTACAACGACGCAGCAGGAGCGACGGCTGCGTACCTCACATGGCCTGATGCGCGTCTGCGCGCGTACCTGCGCAACCACGGCATCGACGAGTCGAGTTTGCCCACGTCCCGTCCGGGTCTTCTGCGTGCGTCCGCCTCTTTTCTTGGTGGATTCAATCTAACTCGTCCACAGAGGAAACCCGCATCCGCTGGGTGCAGACGCAGACCACCTTCAATCGCATCCGCGACTACCTCAACTCGGGCGTCGAGGCTACCGAGGAGACGCTCCAGCACCTCAAGAACCTCGTCGTCGGCGAGAGCGAGAAGGCCAAGAGCGACGTGAAGATTGCCAAGGAGAAGGCGAAGAAGGGCAAGGAGAACATCAAGGAGGAGTTGTAGGGCATAGGGCTTGGATTTTTTCTTTGTCTTGCGAGCTGTGAATAACCATAATCGTCTACTGTATTGTATTGTAACCTTTCAGCCAGCTTACGGGCTGTAAATACAAGAAGATTCTTTCATCGTCGTGTGGTCTCCTGAATCCTTCATGCCTCTCTCTCCCCAATACTCTGGCTGAATCCGATTCGGCGCGCCGTCGCTCAGATCCGCCGTCGCTTAGTCTCTGTCCACAAACCTGTTTCACCTCGCCATCCGCCTCCTCGCTGTCTGGAAATCCCCAATGCGACCACCCACTTTGCGCTACAGTTTGAGGAGGTGACCGTAACGCAGCTGGGGAGCGTCTGCACCGAATAACGATGCAAGAAGTTTCCAAGTCAGATCATATCGGATTTCATCGCGGTCTTTTTCCTTCTCTTCCCCCACAACCCTCTGCCCCGATTCCGAACTCCAATTCCAGTTCCCTCAGCCTAGTTTACTTTTTCGCTGTCTTGACCTTACGCTGCGCATTGCGCCGACTTGCACAATTCCACTCCCTCGCATGAGCATACCTCTCTTCTTCTCTCAACTCGCCATTCCAGAATCCACGCCCTCCATGCAACAGCACTTTTCCCGCATCTCCCTGGTTTGGACGTGAACAAATCCAAACAACACAACTTCGGTACATGCTTTATCATTGTAGTTCTTTCGCAGTCTCGTCACGACTCTCCTCGCGCCTCTCCATATCCATGAGCTCGGACGTCGATGTGCGGAAGAACACCGCAACGCAGATCGCCTCTGTCGCGATCACCGCCGCCAGGAATAACCACGCTGCCCGACGGCCTTCGAATCCTTCTGCGCCACTGGGGGAGCGAGCCTCTATTGAGCTCTCAATTGAGGTGGCAGCGGCAAGGCCGAGGGCCGAGCCAAGCTGGAGGGCCCCGTTCAATAGAGCACCGACTGTGCCGGACATGGACGGCGGCGCGGTACGGAAGATGGCGAGGCTAAGAACGGCGGGTCAATGAACTTGCAGAGGCTCAATCTTGTACTTGCCTTTGTCGACAGGCTTGCAGACGAGTCACTGGTCTAGCACCGCTCAAAGAAACTCTAGCAACCTTTGGGTCAACGGAGTGCCTTCAACTCGTTATTTCTTGCCTTTGATCTCATCGAAAATCAACGTCCACAACCAATCCACAACCCTCAAAAAACCGCCTCCACCAAAGGACTTCCTCGTTTTTGCCGGCCCCGGTTTATGTGTTCACAAGGCCTTCGAATAAACCAATAGACTGGCAGTAATGAAGCACGTTGGAAGCACGGGCCGAAAAGACCTTGAAGTTGCGTAGACACGACGGCTGTCGTGGCCTTTGCATCTCGTCGCAAGCAGGACCGGTACGCTACCGGTGAGTGAGTAAGCACCAGTTCGTACACCTCTTGACAATTTGCATGAACAACGTGGTCAGTGGGATGACTCATCTGGACGGAAGACTTCCGGTCGCCCAAACAATCTGATAAGATATGATTCGCGTGAAAAATTGAACACTGAGATGCGAAGAAAAAGACCACATCCAGCCGCATCCCTGGTTAATTGAAAATTACCAGCTCCAGTGATTCGCAAATCATGCGATTCGACGCGCGTCCGAGCGGCGACCGCTGCCATGTACTACGCGTGCCTCGGCAAGTGGAATATATAAACCCAGGTCAGCTCGCAACACCTCCCCATCTCAACCATGGCTTCTGTTTGCAATCTGCGCCTTCTCTCCAATTTGATTTCTCAAGCTGTAGACACCATCGAGGGTGTTTATGCCACCAAAAATGCGACTCCTCCCTCGTTGAACAAACTCTGGGACCCCCAGGATCCGTCAGAGGCTTTGGGCCGGGACCCGGAAGTGACGAAGGCCAAGACAACACTCGTCGCTGCTGCTGCTCAGCTTCTGGCGACTGTCCGTGACCCTATCAGCACGCTTCTGAGCATCTCTGACGGTGTATGTAACGTGGTTGTTTCTCGTATCCCGCAGCCTGGCTGACCGAAGGATAGGTCCCGCTCTTGGCTTGCCTTCGTGCGGTGTCTGAAATAAATGTTGTCGAGATACTGCGTGAAGCCGGACCTCAGGTGATTCCAAATTGAATGACCTTCGAATTCCATAACTGATGACATGGTATGTAGGGTCTCAACGTGAAAGAAATAGCTTCCCCAAGCAAAGTCAATCCAGACGTAGTTGGTGGGTCTACCCCCGTCTTCTCTTTGTGCACTAACTAACTCATCAAAGCGCGTATGCTGAGGTTCCTTGCGACCAACCATGTCTTCCAAGAGGTTGCGCCCGATGTTTTCGCCAACAACCGAATCTCCTCTTCACTCGACAAAGGGAAACCGTCGGCCGTACTTTTCAGCAAGTTCGTATCTTACAACGATTTCGAATTTATCTCTCATTGAGGAACTTCATCTAGGCCGGAGGAGCGTCTTACTGGCCCCACCGTAGCCGCCGCAGCCCTCGCAGAGATGTTGTAAGCCTCTCCCATCCTTCGTTCTATACCATGCTCTGATTTATTCAATTCAAAGCGGAGACGAGATACTCAAGAGTTTTGCCCAGCTCACGGAAACAGTTCTTGATCCGCATGGAGAGCAGAGTCCTATGAAGCGCGCTCTCGGTGTCAGCCCGTCTGAGTCGCTCTTCGAGTGGATGATGCGTCCCGAGAACAGAGCCCGCGCGAATCGGTTCAACATTGCGATGCACGGCGATTCGCAGCGTGAGCTCGCGATGGGCGCGATTTTCCAAGGCACGTCTATCTAAACCACGGCGCCGTCAAAGTATTGACGATGATAAATCGTAGGGTTCGATTGGAGCCAGCTGCCGAGCGGCGGCGTCCTCGTCGATGTTGGGAGTGGGATGGGGTCGAATGCGCTGACGATCGCAAAGAAGTATCCTGCTCTCCGAGTAGTCAACCAAGATTTCGGACCCGTGCTCGAGAAAGGGAAGGCGGTGAGTGGCAAGAGCTCACTATATTTCGAGTTCGATTAAACCCTCTCCGCATGCAGCATTGGCAGGAGAACCTGCCTTCGCACATCGAGAAGAATCTAGTTGAGTTTCAAGGTCGGGAATCATCTCTATCTGGCTTCTCCCGCATATTGATACAACATACATTTCGTTCTAGCGCACGATTTCTTCCAGCCCCAGCCCGTGAAAGACGCAGACTGCTTCATGATGCGCCACATCACGCACGATTGGGACGACGAGATGACGGTGCAGATCCTCCGGCGCCTGCGCGACGCAGCCAAGCCCACCACGTCCCTCGTCCTAATCGAACACATCGTGCCCTCCGTCGCTGAGGAATCCGCGAACATCAAGGCCATCCCGGGTGCTCCCCGCCCCACCGCGCCGGCGCCCCTACTTCCGAATTTCGGGGCCGCCTCGAGCGCGATATACTTCCGGGACTTGATGGTAAGGCCTTGCGCTGCATCAGATCAAGCCAATAATCTGACTACTTGGGTTCGTAGATGCTTAACCTGGGCGGGAAAGAGCGGACGATCGCGAATTTGGTGGACGTGTTTGAGAAGGCTGGTTGGAAGTTGGACAGAATCCATCGGATCCCTGGGATGGAGCAGTGCCATGTTGTCGGTGTTCCGGCGTGAAGTGGGCGTCGGCTCCGTTCGATAAAACAGGATTGAATTGGCGATATACTCTCGCATCGCTCAACGGGATGCATGGGTTGTAGCACTTGTGTTTCTCAACAAACGCAAAATCAATTCTGAATGACGAATTATAATAATGACAGGGGCAACTCTGAAAGAATTTAACTTGAAGGTTCTATTCAACTTCAGCTTCAATATGTTCCGCAGCAATAGCCCAAGCCCATTCTTTATTGTGCTGCAAGCAGGGTATGGTATAAGACTCGTTGTAGGATAATCGCAAGCCCAACAATCCCACGGTTGAAAAAGCTGTTCTTTCCCAACCCCGAGTTGCCCGAGTTTCAACCCGTCGCACGTCCCCTGAATCTACTAATATGTGTATCCATATACACGATAAACTACTGCTTAGTAGTCACGGAAGCTTGGAAATATTTTACCACCTGCGCAAAGGCGAGCTCGATGACACGCTGGAACCTGAATGGGCAGGTCACTCTAAAGAATATGAAACATGTAGAAGCAACACGCACCGGCTGTCACGCGTGTACGCACGCACGAGCACCTCGGCGAATACGGCGGGAAAAAGCAAAGTGGTATCACCCGGCGCGAGATGAAAGGAAACTAGAGGTGAGGATAGCTAGGTCAGCTGCAACTCCGAACACGTCCGTTCGCAGTGAAACGTGGACATCTAACCATTGGCGTCTTTCCCGTCGTAAAACTTGATGAAATCGAACGGGCTACGATCCTTCATTCCCCAGTGAATGGGAACAACGTCCACCATAACGTGTTTCTCAGTCAACTCGGCCACCAGTTCGCGGTCTCCCTCGGAGAGCAAAAGGTTCCTTGCGGCCTGGACAACGGCGTCGGCGGTGATGCGTTCCTTGACAAGCTTGCGGTACTCCCACGGCAGATAAGTCTTCCCCGCCATCGCATACAAATCGCGTACGCGCAAGCGGCGAAGAAGTGTGCGTGCTTGGGTAAGACGCTGCAGGCTAAATGAACAGCGTTCGGGGACCATTGACTTGACGTACTGGGTCTGTGGAACGCTCGATATCTTGCACGATGTCGTCGGTGAGATAAAGGTACTTTGCCGGATCGCTCATCCTGTTAGCATAATCCATGACCGGGTCGGCTGCTTTCCATGCATCAACGAGCATGAACTCGATGGCTTTCGCTGTATGATATGTGGGAGTCAGTAAAACATCGGAGGGTTTTCGTGCACACATACTGGTCTTGTGGTTGTATACGGAATACATGGCGTACCGGTTCTGAAACAGATTGTGTACTGTTAATGCGTCCTTGATGTGGTAGCAAATCTCATCGCCGATAACTCGAGCGGAATTGACCAGGCTGTGTAAAATGAACGGTGAGTCAAATCTCCCACGAGGTCCGCCCTTTTTAAGCTCACCGGACGGCGGCCTGGTTCCGGAGGTCACCGATGGCGGCGGAGTCTCGTGCAATGTATCCCCACTTGTCGACATCCATCCCATTCAGCTTGTTGGCAACAATCTGGAACAGGTACGACTTCTCCGCGGGTTTGCTGTGAAGAGTCGACAAAAAAAAGGTGTCCGAAGAGCCGACGAAGGGAAGCATACCTGTTTTTTGTGTGCTTGACCTCACCGGCGATTAGGTCCTTCACAAATTCCACGTCCTCTCGGGGGATCTTGATAGCTTTTTCCCGAACGAGCTCGTCAAGCATGATCTCGCTCTGCTCTTCATGCGTCCACTGCAGCTGTGGCCTAAACTGAAATTCAGTCACCATTTTATACCACATATGACTCGGAGTCACTATGCCTCCGCGCACAATCCGGAAGGAACAAAGTGGTTGTCCCAGACATGGCTGAAGGGACCGTGACCGAGATCATGGCAGAGACTATGACTGAGTGAGCAATTCTTGGAGCACAACTAATATGAACTGGACTAGACCCACCCGGCCATCTTGACACACTCGACGTCGCGGTCGGTAATACCCAGCTCCGGCTGATGGGCGCGGATGTTTTCCACCATTAGTCCAGCGAGGTGGGCAGTCCCTTCATTCATAAGGCTTGTCGTAAAAAAAAAAGATACACATGAGCGACATGGGTAGCTACCCAACGAGTGTTCAAAACGGTTGTGCGCGGCGCCGGGCCAGACGAAGTACGCCGTTCCCATTTGTTTGACGTAGCGGAGCCGCTGGAATTGAGGCCTGTAGAGAGAATGAACGGAGTAAGCGAGCTGAGAGGAACATACTGACGTGTCCATGACATCTGTGACAGCCTGACTGTGAACCCGTTCACGCTCGGTGCTCTGTGCAAACATCAAGCCGCTCATAGGGCACTCACTGTAGTCGAAAACCGGGTCCTTGAAGACACGATCTGCGTAAACATCCTTGACTTGCATGTGTTCTCCGAGTCACGTCGGTGAAGGCCGGAGAGAACTGAAGGCTGAAAACAAATGGGGTTATTATCGGCGGGGTTTGCTACTGTTAAGATAGACTCCGAGTTCTTCAAGCCTTCGGATGTGAGAGAGGGCAACTCATCCTTTTTGGGCGGTAGGACTAGGATAGGTTGAACGAGAATCGGACCATTGGGTAGACTTCAAGGTTGTGTTGATCCTTGGTTGATCCCATCAAATTGCCTTTGAACGAACCATCAGGACCACCGCGAGCTGCGAGCTGTAGCTTGCCAACTCCACAACACCAGACGATATTTGTCCTCCCTTTTTACTGGGCCCTATCTCAACTAGCCCCGATTCTGTGGATTAGTGCGGATTCGATCTTTTCGAAATCGGCCACAGGTTGAAGGGATTTGTTACCGATACTACCCGGCCCAGGGTGGCTATCCAAGCACATCCAAGAACCTATCACTGCAGGCCGCACTGTCTAACGCCTACCAGAATTTTATTCCCGCATGCTTCGTTTGACCGAGGAAAATCCAAGCTTCCTTGTTCGTTGTCGTCCTCGTCCTTCTGGACGACAGAGTCAAGCTGCTGCAGCTCAAGCAAACGAACAAATGGCTGCAGCCTGAGAGAGCTTGCGTCCTTGACTTTTCAGGTAACACTGGGCTCAGGTACTTGTGGTGCGGCGTTCCTATCAGCATCCAAGCGGCCCAAGACGCCGGCGGGCTTCCGGCGGCAAGCGGAGTCCACAGTGGTGTCTCTTTCTCTCAGTCGGGAATCGGGATATAATGGCCGGTTCCGAAAAGGACTCGGATGGTATATAACAGTTGAACTCATAGTACCCACTGCATTGCCATCCGTCCACCATGCCTATCTCGCTATCCACCCCGCTCTCCCTATATTCTATCCCGGCAGTGTGGCTCACGGCCTTCCTCCCTGTCACGTTGAAAGTACGTCCAGCATCGCATTGACCTATCATCCAGTCAGGTTGACCAGCGCTACAGACGATTCTGATGCAGCAGACGACAGCGAAGGGATATAACAAGTGAGAAGGCTCCGTCTGTGCGACTCAGAACCCTGCTCAAGTCGAACCCCGACAGTCTTGAGCCCCGCCAGTGCACGAGCCGGATCGCCACTGGCATAGACAAAGGTCTCCCCCCTGCAATCGCCGCGCGGATCCTGCGCATGGAAGGCGCGCATCTCGTGCGAATCATTCTCTCCTTCCGTTTGTTTCCGGCAGGTGGAGTTGAACTTACATATATAGAATGGCTATGAGAATCTTCCCATATGGATTGCGGCCGTGGTAAGTGCTCTCAGGAGTTGGTTGTTTATCTACAGAACGCTCACTACATGTGCGCTGATCGCAGCTCGCGGGAAACATGGCGCACCTAGACAACTACACGCTCAACGTCACCTCCCTTCTTTAGTGCGTTGATTCATATTTCCGACGGGGTTGAGATGGAGCTTGAACTCCGTACAGCATCGGCGGCAGGATCGTGTATAACTATGTCTATTTCAACCAGGCTACGGAGTTCCAGAGCTTGGTCAGGTACGCCTGCCGAGTTTCTACATTGATCGAATTTTCAACCGAAGGCCAAACTTCCAACAGGACTGGCATATTTTTCGGAACTCTTTGTGAGATTCTTGTGTGTAACCCTATGGCACTATTGATTTTCCTTTTGGCAGCATTGCCCATGTATCTGCTTTTTAGCGCGGCTGCGAAGATCGCGGCGACGTGAAGCCAGACCGAATTATCTTGGTACCATGTTTAAACTAATTTCGAATCCAGCTCTTTATTTTTATTCTGGCGATGTGGTTCATGATATCATATGTGCGTAGGAAGTAGTGTATGGAAAATTACATCGACCCCATCGAAAGATCTAAGCCGTGACGGCGTGAAGGCCCGAGACAAACGTAGCAATAACGGCCACATTTAATACAGTAGATCGAGTGGAAAGCCCCGGCGCTTGTCTGCGTGTCCCTGTCCCAACGACCACCGTTTCGAACAGGAGCGAGGGCATGGGCTCCTACCAAGGAACAGCCTGTTTTGTTGTGGCAATGAGGGCAGATGTCGGCCGGGTCCTGGGGCTCCTGCGGGTCTTGTGGCGTTCGTAGTCGGCGAGAACTTAGGCAAAGCAGTCGGCGGCTGATATCGCTGAGATGACTACGAATGGGGGTGGAATACTCGCTGGCCGCAGGTGGAAATGCACTGTGGGCGTCGGGCGTCAACCACGAATCGTCCCGGGAGTTGGCAATGTCGGGAGACACATGCGTTAACCCGAAGAGAAAGAGTACGTGCCGGACAGCGCGGCCAGCGTGGGTGGAGTGAGCATAATAATGAGTGATGGAGTCCCTCGCACTGGAATGAAGGGGGTGGCGAGCGTCAGGAACATCCTCCTTGCCATCCTCTTGCGACTGATTCGGGTTGCGGCGAAGTACAAAGCATTCGGAAAGAGGCCCAAGACAAAGTAAGAGTGCGTCGTATAGGGAGCACAAGATGCCAGGTGAGCCGTTGAGCATGATGGTTTGAGGCAGAATGGGCTGAGGCATTTGTGGGGGCAGTGGCGGAGATCTTCCGCGTTTATCTTTGGACAAGTGTGGCAACTGTGGTGCATTGTGTGGGATATCCTGTGCAGCATGTTGACAAAACATACTCAGCGGAAAGTGGAGATCGCGTTTAGCGCGGCGTGGCAATAATATGGTGTTCAAATAAGATCCAGCGGCGAATCGGTCGCAAAAATAACGGTTTAGATTCGGTGTAAGATTGAGTTGCTATTAACTGGCGGTCCGGACGAACAACGCCGGGATGCTCTGTAGCACATTGCGGCATAAGATAGGGGCTTGATGGATCTGTCTGTAATCTTATCAGCCGTGACATTCGTGTTACGTCACAGTCACTCCCTTGCGTCCTGCCACCATCTCGGAGTCGAAAGCGCAGACGCTTATTACGCGGGGATTCCTCGTGTCTGGTACCTGCAACCAGCTTTTCCCGATGCGCAGCTCCTGTAAATATCGGATCGTGAAACGCTTCAAGCATTCTCGGGCGGTCCATACGTTTCCACCTCAGCACACTTGGCCACACACTTGTCGTGGAATTCCACATGCCGAACCTCTGTGTGCACATATTCCGCCTCGGCGGTGAACCATCACCCATGACGGCTCGACCTGGGCTACCTTCACTGGGCGCGCCCCAAACACGCTCGCAAATCAAGGGACCATCGTACGGCAGGAAATATAGATTATTGATCTTTTACAAGAAAGTAGCAAGTTACGCGAGCGCAGCGAAACCAACGGCGTTCTGGTCGAAATCAAAGACCGAATACGCGTTCTTCATGAAGCTATCGCCCAGCAGCCACACATTGGAGCCGATCCCGACGTCCACACCCGCCAGCGCGCCGACACATAAACTCGATCCTTCCTCCGTCTGCCCGAGATTGATGTTGTCGGCGGAGATCACCCAGTCCGCGCCACCCCAGTTAAACGCAACCTTGGGCGGGGTGTCGCACGGGAATGAGTAGTAGCCTCAGAAAAAGAAGTCAGAATCTTGCGAATCAAGGACCGCACGCGGACTCACCGTTCGTCGAATCGAAGAGGGCGGAGCCTGGGACTTTGGCATACACCTCCTTCGCCGCAGCGGGTGGGGCGTACATTATGGTAGTGCCCGAATCGATCACGGTCTCGAAGCTCGACACCGCGGTCGCGGAGCCCACTTTCGCTTTCGCGCCGGTGAGCTGCCAGAAGCCGGACGACGAGTCGATCTCATGGAACTCGGGCTCGCCGCTGTACTTGCTTGTGTCGGAGCCGCCCAGAAAGAGCGATGACCCACTTGCGGCGAGGAAGAATCCGAACTGGTTCACCTTGACGGCGCCGTTCGTCTTCGCGGTGTTGAAGAACGGGTCTTGTTGTAGGTTCGAGAGAGCAGGGAAGGCGAGCCCGAGCACCCCGTCCACCGGGTCGGTGGCGAAGCTCGAGGAGAGTGTGGTGACGGGGCTGAAGTACTGTCCGGTGGCCTTCACTCCGGCGACGGAGACGGTGTCCTGGCGGCCCTCTAAGCATACCGTACACGGGGACACCAGAACGCCAACGTACCGTGTAGACGGGCCCGCTGACCGTCGAGCCGTCACCATACTCGATCTCGAACGTGCCCGACTTCTTCGCCGCGGTCGACGATGACGAGGCCTTGAATTTCGATTTGGAGGAGCAGGTCGAGCTGGTGCACGACGACGAGGGAACCCAGAGGTCCGAGGAGCCCGCTGCGCCAGAGTCAACGATGAGCGAAACCGAATGCTGCTGTTCGACGCCTACTGTCAAAGTCGATCAGGAATTTCTGGGCGGGTGTCCCGACGGAGATCGTCCCCGCCCACTCCGTGTCGTCTCCCTCGTCCGTGAGCGGCTCGGCCTGGCGCTTCTCTACCAGGCGCTCCATGCGTGTTTTGACGTCGTTCGGGATGGTGGCCAATGGTCTGATCACCGCGCCCTGCAAGAAATGAGCGGTCATTCTATTCACGTGCGAAACACCACGAACCTCATTGAACGCCGCAGCGCCCTTATTCTTCTCGAGGTTCTGCAGGTTTTGACGGTGCTTGTTAATTGTATTGACGGTCGCTGCGACCGCCTTATCCTTGTCAAAGACGCCATTCGCTGTCGTGAGGGTAGCCCTCTTCCGCAAAGGAATGACGGTCCCCGGAGAGATCGGCGTTACCGCGGGCGACGCAACGCCAGC
The DNA here is from genome assembly GCA_029449255.1 of Mycena polygramma. Taxonomy (NCBI): domain Eukaryota; kingdom Fungi; phylum Basidiomycota; class Agaricomycetes; order Agaricales; family Mycenaceae; genus Mycena; species Mycena polygramma. Next base: position 190,439 of record JARKID010000078.1, on the reverse strand, counting down.
GACTGCAAGTGTCACGGCGAAGATCAAGGCAGCTTTGTGGAACATTGTTCACGAGAGCCAGTTGACAGGGGCAGATTGAGTAGACTGCTGGAACTCTGATGATGGGGCTATGACTTCAAGCCCACCACTCTTTATACGGTCCAGCTTGGGCGTCTAATACGCATGCGATACATGCGCATGGTCAACGAGGAACATGCGGACTACTCGGGCGTGGTGAAAGCTAAGTATAGGCCGGATACTCTGCATAGTAGGTGTTGGTGCTGTGGGGGATCCGCATGCTGTAATGTCAGTTTATTTTTGCCTGCATGTAGTGCGTCTGTGGACAACCTGTCTGTGGACAACCTGCCTGAACGACCATCTGCCTGAATGACCATCTGGGCTAGAACGGAGAACGTGTAACGGTAGTCAGAGCGCCTATTAGAGTGGAGTCGGTCATCCAGAAACCGGTTAACCAGTTGCTCGGAATTTTTAAGAGCGCGGCGGCATCAGATATCCAGGATGTACGGAGTACTTATTGTACGATTAACGATGATTCGTAGCAGCAGAAGTGGAGCGAGCAGGATCCTCCACTGTTTACGTTCGTCGACAGGTTCAATTTTGGGTGGACAGATCATATGTACCCATTTTTTGTCTATCTAAACTCCGACGGTTGTGCAGAAATGGTATCTCGGCTGAGAGATGCAGGTTGAGTGGTAACGTCCATCACAATTTGAGGTGTAACCTGAGTTGGTCTGAAGTTGAACAGATTCTGCACCACTTCCCTCCAGCCTTCGTATTTGGATATGAGTTGAGAGGACAGGGTTTTGTTCGGCCTGTTCGTCGCGCCGCTATGAACGTTTCCGTATCTAATCGTATGATTCAAAAATTTACGCTGCCTGCTGCAGATTGGTACAACGGATAATTACTGTAATCACTGTACGTGCTTCACTTTTCAAAGAAGGCCAGACATCCGGATTCCTACAGATGCTGCCAGCGCGCTCAGCAAAACTAACCATGAAGGTCTCCTCGCACCAACCGCACTCCCTTTGCGAATACACGAGCCGTTCGCAGTCTGCGTCACACTAGCTGTCTGCGCGGGGGTAACTACGACGCCAGTGGGTCCGCCCGCAGAGCCATTATAAATGTAGACCGGTGATAAAATGGCGGGGGTTATGGGATCGATGTATGCTTCGTAGCCTGCGAATCAAACCGAGATGAGAAGTTAACCCTCCCCGGACTAACACGAAAAACTTACAGGGCGCCTGCACTGGATTGTTGCCGGGTAGTGTTTCCAGTGTTCCCAGCGCTGTTTCGAAGTCTGAGGATGCAACCGACACGAGACTGGCATAGGCGACGTACTTTGTTCATCGACTGTATCAGTGATGTAGCACGTAGATGAGGTATTCATCCCGAAAATACCCTGATCGACACAGCAGGTTGAGTCGCCATACGGATTGCAATTACATCCATTGAGAGCCTTTTGAAGGACCCCGGAATCCCACCTGTGTGAGTATCGCATCGTAAATGATTGCGTGAACTTTGCGTTCGAATATTACCCGTTGAAAAAATCTGCTCAAACTTTCAGCAGCCGAAAGTTCATTGATGTCGTATCCACGAACCAGCATGATACCCATAACCTGTGGGGTCTAAATGAACAGATTGGGCGGTTTGTGAATTTAGTCCAGAATTCATCGGTTGAGACGCGCACCGCCGTGAGCGAAACTGCACGGGAGAAGATCAACTTCTGCCGCGGCAAGCATTGTGGAGACACTCACACGAACGGTTGACTAGGAGTCATAGCGTCTTTTCGTTGATCATCGAAAAATTGGGTGAGCCAATACACCTATAGATATGTTAAGCATGGGAATCCTGAAACGGTAAGCATGCTATATTACCTCCATGAAAATCCGAGGAAGAGTTACAGGGAAGGCTGGGTCCAAACACGTTCCATTATCCGGACCCGTACTGAGAAAAGCAACATGGGATTTATGATCTGCCGAGTCGGTATCCTTGGTGTTGTCAGAAATATAAACGACCGCAAGAAAAGACCACAAGTACGTTGCCATTCCAGCAGCTAGGGAAGTTCTAGTGATATTCAGATATCAGGTCAGAAAGATATGTAGGGACATTCACGATTTGAGCGCGAATACCCCCCGGGCAACTGACTCCCCTGGGGAGTTCGTTGTACCGGGTCGTCGGGCCTTGCAAGCACAGAAAAGTCACGGCTTGTTGGGCAAAAGACGACGGATCCAAGGTACGAAGCGTTGGATCACCTCGAATCATTCAATTTTGATAGAGAGAGTACAGATATCGTCTACCTGAGATCATTCGGAACTATAAAGTCTCTGGAATCAATTTTAGCTGTATAGCAAGGGGTGTTTGTACTGACGTCGTCCGGAAATTCCGTGGTATATCCGGGAGTGTCGTTGAACAAATAATCTGAGAAACGAGATCAGATCTAGTCTGAGTGTAATATGAAGTATCTCAACATCTGCGTTTTTTATGTGAGGCACCAGGCCGAAGTAGTGAGAAAGACGCCTACATAACGGGGTTGCCGCTGACGCTGTGTTTTTGTTTTGAACGGGGGATCTGGACGGCGATATTCAGGCTCACCTTGTGAATGTCCCGTTCGACCATCTGTCAACAGCGTCTTCTTCAACAGCCGATAGGATTTTTTGCGGAACATCACCCACTGAAAATACAGATGCTGCAAGTGCCGTCAACATTGGCGGAACAAAAGGGTCCGACCCGTACCGGGAACCAGTAGTTAGATTTATCTTCAGGGATGGGTATAGATGTACAGCTGCTGTTACGCAATGCAGCGGTCGATATATTCATCCCAAAATTGCTGCCCCCGAGCACTGCGATATTGAGTGAGAAGTAGAGATCCAAAGTGAGCCCAATGTACCGGAATGGGCATGAGTCGAGACAGATCCTGGGGACACCACCGGATCCAGTCGCTGAGTCGTGATAATATTGTCTGCAAGAAAATTACTGCGCGCGCAAATAGAACGATAGTAGAGGAACTTTACTTATACTCATCAACCAATAGGCTTCACACAAAGAAACCAGAAATAATAGAAAGACAGATTTAGCGAGTGAAGACATTAGTCCAGAGGTTGGGAGAGACGACAGGAACTTGAGGAAGTGTTGACAGAAGGCTATGGTGGGGCACACACGGAGCGTGAGGTTGTGGCAAGGCTGGAGCGTCGTGCGACTTGAATGACTTCATCGAGGCTATCTCCGTTCGTCGGCATGGGAAAGTTTCTTCTGCGCGCAGGCACCGCGTCACCCAGCGTTGAGCGACCCTCAAGAACAACGCGTTCAGGAACTCTCGGTCCAACGCTTGCAGGTCGCAGGAGAGAAGTTCGCGAAGCGAGTTTTCAAATCCCGATTGACTCCGACAATGCCGCATCATGCCGACTGATCTTCGGCATGACTAACCTCACTTTTTTTTTGCTTCCTCCTCGACCCGGAGTTTCGCCATCTCACTTACGTAGAACTCGTTCACTCTCCCTCCACGAGAACATATAGACCCACCTTCAATCGCGAGCTATTGCGAGGCTTCGACCGAACTCTGACTGTCCCGCCTTTCGCCTTTTCTCGGTTTCCGACCTGTCGTGGCTGGCTAGGGCCACCTCCCTCAAGTTGTTCAGATCCATTTATCGTGGTACCGGCTCCTGACCCGCTCCATAATTGTCCAATCAGTCTTCTGCAGTATATGGGAACAGAAGCAGGATTTCATCCCCACACTGTACCTTGATAGACGTGTTCAGTGGATGCCGCTATTCGGACACCATATGCCGTGGATTCGAATCCCGGGTATTTGCTGAATTCCTCCACCCCGAGTTATCTGCAACAGACATATCTGCTTGGAACGACGGCGTTATGCGCCGGATTCTGTGCCACTACTGTTTCAGATGTGCTTGGTCAAATAAGACCTCACGATTGGATGTCCATCGTATCCATACACGGATATGCGGATGGCGATTCAAGGTAGGTGGATCTGACCTAGAGTTGGGCGAATCAGCTTCGGTTCGGATGCTGAGAAGCTACCGCCTGGGCCGATATATAAATCGGCGCCTTCTCAGGATGCCTAAAATCACCCTCCCTCACCCCGCCCTCACCCCGAGTTGCATCCGCACTGAATCCAACCACTTGAACTTGCAAAGATGTACCCTGGCCACCGCATTGTAAAAATGCCGAACTCTGGTAATCTCTCTCTCGTTAGATGCTCCATAGGCTTTAATCGCACCGCGTTCAATAGGCACCTCGTGTCCTATTATTGGGTATGGCTCACTCCATATCATTCCTCTGATAAAACCCAACATCCCCGGTCCAGACTTGGTTCGTGGGCTCCCAATGTCGGGGAAGAACGCACAATGGGAGCAAAGAAATGGCTCTTGACTGCTTTGAAGGTATTGTCTAGCGTTCAACATGTTTCGTATCGGCTCAGCATGGTTTGAGCAGAACGGTTACAGGTAATATAATATTTATACGCAATGAGTTCACCGTCTGCGACTTTCATAGGCACATTGATACAGTGAGCCTCACGCACCGCTATTCCCTGCCTTTTCATAGCTGACTCTGATACAGGCGTATTCGTATGGTCGGTAGCCGGTCGGACATCTACTTCGATTCTGACACGCCCAATAGGCACGGAAAAAGCTGTGGGAGAAGTCATAGTTGAATCAGGAATTAACCGCGAAGATGTCTTCGTTGTTTCCAAGCTCCCGTGCTTCTCCCTGTGTACTCAAATAAAGCATTGGGTCTAACATCATATCCAGACCCAACCATCACGGTCGTGTGCTCGAATCTATCCAAGAGTCTTTGGATAATCTTGGCTTCAAGTGCGCGAGATTAAAGTTCTGTGGCTCGACCTAATATGACGCTTGCAGGTGGTTGGACATGTATCTGATGCACTGGCCTTGCGCAGCTGCATACGAAGGTCAAATAGCAGTTATTCTTATATTCGTTGGCTCAATGCGGATTACAAGACGAAGACCCGGAGCCTCTCCATCCTGAAGGTTCACCCGAGGTCGTGGACCGCCCAACAATTGCTGAAACGTGGGCGGCGATGGAAAATGCGCTGCGTCAATCCAAATGCGAAGCGATAGGAGTTTCAAATTTCTCTATCAAAACGTTAGCTCCCTCTCGATCCGATTGAAACCAACTGACGCGAGGTAGGCTCGAGGAAGTGATGAAGAACGCGAGAGGTGCGGGTTCTTGACAGTTACTTGCTGTGAGAATTAACTGTGAGTATCATCAGTCAAGCCGGCCATGAATCAAGTCGAGTGAGGACTCCATCGTTATTCTGTTACAGCAAATTGTAAAATACTTATGACTCATTCCCCAGGATGCACCCGTACTTGCAACAAAATGACTTGCTGGAATTCTGCAAGAAACACGACATTGCTGTTGTCGCTTATACCCCAAGTGGTATGTCCCTGCGAAATCTTTACCAACTGAACTCGAGCGTATCGCAGGTACCAATCTCGTCCGCAACGATCCCGTTATCGTCGAGTTGGCGGCCAAGTATAATGTGACACCCACCCAGGTTTGTCTGACCGAGATTATATTCCTTGTTAAACCGGCCACAGATTATTCTCGCGTGGCACCTTTCCCGAAATGTCGTAGTCATCCCCAAGAGTACGAATGAGGAAAGGCAGAAGGAGAATATCAACGTGCGTGCAGGCCGTGGCAGTCCCCGACCCGATGTTGATCAATTACTAGCTGCCGACGCTCGAAGAAGAGGACCTCCAGAAAATCAATGCATTGGACCGCGGACAGCGAATTTGCAACAAGGCGGACGAAAACGGGCTCGTGTACGGGATGACCTATGAACAACTCGGATGGTAGGGCCGGAAATGAATGATGCGGGGGTGAAGACACCGTTTTCTTGATCAAGTAAATCGAAAAACATGGTGTGCTGGATTTCAAAGAGTCACTGCAAGAGCGCGCTGCGGAGCGGCCCAGGCCGATTCAGGAGTCGCCAGAGCCGTCAGAGATGCCTGAGCGGAGTCGAGAGCTTCGGAGTCAGGATTCCCGCTATCCATTCAGATCCACTCGATGTGTGTCGCAAACGAAAATGAAAAGCAGAAATAATCAAGGAGTTGAACATATTATGAGAGGCTATCATTTACGCCGCGAAGGCTGCGGTAAGTAATCGTACCGATAACCACCCAGAACTACACGACATAATTTCTTCCACGTCCCAGTGTCCCTTTCCCATATTGGTTCGGTTAGCTTGATGGCAGTGGCAATATCGCGAAGATGGGCGAGCGAGATTTCCGGCGTGGGACGATCCTTTGAATTCACAGATGTCATGGCATCCGCGACAGGACGAAAGTCGTCAAGATCGGGGTAGGTCTGCGGCAATGTGATTAGGCTAGCGAGATTGGCAAAGAAAAAGGGGACCTACATCGATCAATTTGTGGATAGTAAGACCGAGCTGGAAGATGTCGACCATAAAAGGGTTATATGGCACTGTATGTGACAATTCCGGAATGTTGGGAAACGTCCTGAGAGTACCACACAACGACGCAGTTTCCTTCCCTTCCGGATAGTATAACGAGAGGCCGAAATCAATGTAATAGTAGTTGATTGGCTCGACAGTGCAACGGTTGTTCCAGGAAAACAAGCCGTAGAAGCCGGTATGAGTGCGAGGTCGACTGAAGTGTGAACCATTTGGGACGACGTGAGACTCGTCCATAACCATATTTTGAGGGGCGATATCGCTGTTGAAGCAAAACGTGAAAACTTGTAGGATGAACTGCAATGACTCACAAATGCGCGACGTTATGCTCGTGCATAAATTGCAGACCCTGCAGGGATTAAGGCAACAAAATAGAATGATAAAATCCGTCTCACCTCCAGAAACTGAGTCATGGCATCCACAAATTCGTTTCGGCAATGAAAAGGAGGGTAATTAAAGATTCGACAATAAGGCATGACGAGGAAGGACCACGAAGTGTCTGTCGCAGACAGGACATCCAACAAGGGAATTGTTCGATTTCTGGGGTCGTTCCGCACAGAGGGATCATTGAGCTGTTTTATGATTCTCATCTCTTCGCCGTCGGTTTCAACACGCTTCAGAATAACCTTCTGACCATCCCGAATGCGGGTGGCGTCAAGAGCAGAGTCCTGCCGGCTGTGAGGTCGGGTTTTCTTCCCTGGCTGGGGAAAAGGAGGACATGCCTTGACGGACGCAAGGCTGTCTTCATATTCGTGACCGAACTGCCTTTGCACAGTCCAGGATGGAATCCAGTCGGGACGATACCTCGGTCGTAGTTGGTAGCCTTGAGCTAGGAGGAAAGGCTGCATGTCGACCCAGAATCGCTCATTATCGTAGAACGGGAATCCTGGCGTCTCCAAAATCATGTTCGCCATCTCAGTTGTGGGCGCAAGTGAAGGTTCGTCGCGGTAAAGCAGTGTTCGCCCTAAGGCCTAAGGCCTTAAGGCCAAGTTAAGGCCTAAGGGCTTAATTAAGGGCTTAGGTTAAGCCTTAAGTTGCGGGCCAATTTTTCACTTAAGGCCTTAAACATGCTTACGTGTACATGATTTTGGTTCCTCCCGGTCGTGTTCTGCACATATTAAGAGACTTTTACTCCCAGTCAGGAATAAGCACCTCTTGGTAGCATGTAGTGTGTTTGAACATATAATTTTCACATATTATCTGGCAGGCAACTGGCCGGGTTGAAGTTGAACGGGGATCGGATCCCTGGATTTACGAGCTATGGCCAACGTGGACACACTGGACTATTCCTGTAGCAATGGCAGGCTGATAGTGACCAATTGGAGTCTGCGGAGAGGGTTTTCAATAGGGTTTCTGGCAGTCTAAGCCTCTGAGAATATGTTTCCTTTTTTGGAATTAAGGCCTTCGGCGAGGCCTTATCTTAAGGCCTGAACCTTAAGCTAAGCCTTAGCTTGCCAGCGAGCTCATTTTTAAGGCCTTAAGGCGAACACTGCGGTAAAGCCTTGCCGGTGATCAATTTGGTGTTGACTTGATAGTTAGGCCCAATTAGGAAGGAGACAGATTCTGTCATTTGCGTCCACCTGTTCTCTGGTTTCTTGTTACGACTCTAATCGCTATGGGTTTCAGCCCAAATTCTAAACAAGCCAAGATGTGGACAAGGTATTGGCAGTACACCCCGCCAGCGCGAATCCTCCGCAATGCCAATGACCAGTCGCGGTGCCACACCTACAGGCTTCGGGCCCAACCTCTTGTCGTTTGCCACAGCCCGAATCTACCGCATGCTGTACTGCCCATGGTATAAAACGACGGTCTCTTTAACGCACGGTGAACAAGAAGTGTCGACCACTCCGATGATGTTCTCTGCTGGCATCCTATACATTCTCACTTTAACTGTTGTCTCGGCTTCCCGATATGACCCCACTCGGTCGGACAATGTCCGTAGCTTCTACACTAATGTTGGACACAGAACTGACCTGCTCAACTAGCTGGCCGTCTATTGGGGTCAGGGCTCGCTCAAAGGATCTCTCGCAACCTATTGTCGGGTTTCCGGGGTCAACGCCATCCCGATCGCGTTCGTTGATATATTTTTTGGCCCGCGTGGAAAGCCCGGCCTCAGCTTCGACGATGCAAGTGCATTCTGACGTCCTTATTCTGTGTTCACTGACGTTCTCGCCACAATAGCCATGCAACAATGACCTGTTCCCCGGTACAAGCTTACCCAAATGCCAATCCTTGGCTGCTGACATCCAGGCCTGTCAGGCCGCCGGAGTGATCATTACTGTCTCTCTTGGTGGTGCAACTGGACCGGGAGACATGGGCTCCGACGCTAAAGGGAAGGCATTTGCGGACACTGTTTGGGAGACATTCCTCGGTGGCCAAAGCTCGACGCGTCCATTTGGTACAGCTATCCTAGATGGGTATGCATGTTTCTCGATTATATCTCTCCTGCTCGTATTCACTTTCGCACGCAGAGTTGATCTCGACATCGAAGGTGGCGGCTCCGCTGGCCTTGCGGCGTTTGTGAAGCAGCTCCGCACGCATACTAATAGTGCAAGCAAACCGTTCGTGATTTTTCCACTTGTTCATTACCCAATTTCATCTCTATTCGTAGTTATTATGTTACCGGAGCGCCCCAGTGCCCTTTCCCGGACGCGTGGCTTGGACCGGTCATCAATGCCGCCGGATTTGACGTCCTTTATGTGCAGGTTGGTGCAATGTATCGCATCGTTTCTCTGATCTGACACATAATACCACAAGTTTTATAACAACCCGCCCTGGTGAGCCTTTTTCTCGCATTCACTCAAAGCCCTACTCATATGGATCCCACAGCTCGGTCGCCACGTACCCAGGCACTGGTGTGAGGCTACTACCTATCTGTTCTCGGCATTGAGCTTACTTGCCCCAGTGGAATTTCGCTACGTGGGACCATTGGGCCAAGACCGCCTCTCCGAACAAGAACGTCAAGATCTTCATAGGTCTAATTTTCACTGTATCCGAAAACATGGGCTCAACAACGGCTTCAATCTGACAGGCGCACCAGCCAGCGAAGCTGCAGGTTCAGGCTACGTAAGCGCTGAAAAACTAGGCGAGATCGCGAAGGCGACTCGTGCCAAGTACTCTAGCTTTGGAGGGATCATGCTCTGGTGAGTTCAGATCTCGAGTCTTTGGGTCCCTGATTGATCCTTTTACAGGGACGCCGCGGACGCCGCCAGTATGTCTCCGTTATTTGTTTCGCTTTGGGTTACACATCTCTTTCGGCAGCGAATAACAATTTCGACCAACAAGTTAAAAAGGCCCTCACCGCAGCTGGGGGCGGTACGGGTACGACAAATACGCACCAGACCACGACTAGTACTCCGAAGAACACGACAAATACGCACCAGAGCACAACTACTTCGAAGAGCACGACTACCTCGAAGAGCCGGACAACAACGACAACTACATCCAGGTCCAAGAGCAGGACAACAACGATTACATCCAAGACCAAGACTTGTACCCGCAAGCCCACATTCACGACATCTAAAACTACGTCCACTACTACCTCCTTTCCGACTGGGAGCTGCGCCCATGTTGCAGCATGGACTTCAACTCTCGCCGTGCGTTGTCATTATATTCTTGGCTCCTGGCTCACATCTTGTTCCAGTACGTCGGCGGATCCCGAGTGACTTACAAGTAAGGACATTTTCGTTTGTGTAGGCGTATACTTATTCACTTTCCACTCAGCGACCACATTTGGCAGGCCAAATGGTGGTCGGAGGCAGGTGCGTAGCAGTCTCTTCGTGAAATCCAATACGCTCAGTAAACTCGTTGTCGCTCAGACGCTCCCACTGGCCCCTCTGGAGACTGGGCTGATCTTGGAACCTGCTCGTCTCTCTACTCCACTGCGAAAACCTGCGCACCTCGCAAGACCGCGGCGCTATTGGCCAGGGCAACACACGGAACAACTGCGCAGCCCACTCTCACGGAGACTGGGAAGGCCAAATTGCATGTACGGAGGAGAGAAATTCGGGACCTTTAGGTTTTGACAAAACTGTACTCTTACAAATGAATATCAAGGGCCTTGTTTGATACAAGAAGCCCGTATGTTTTAATCTGCCGTCCAAGTCTAACCTGCGATGCGATGCATGTACATAGTCCTCGCGGGCGACTTATCGATTCATTCTTTTGACCCTCAATGATCATCACGTAATCGTTCTCCGAGTCGGACTTTTCCTCTCACTTCACGCAACGAATAGACAGACCTTTTTGTATAAACCATAACTATTCCAACCAGTCCGAGCCGGACCTGGGCAACCTCTCTTCGCTCGGTTGCAGACCTTTGGGGCATCTGCTTTTGGATCCAAGCGGTCGCTCAACTTGGGACGCCATTCCTTCGCCGCTCTCTCTGGGCTAGTTCCACTGCACCGTCGGTGGTACCTTCGACTCATTCTTCAGCACAACATCGGGACATACAAGCCGTGCGACTTGCCGACTGGCAAATGCGCTAACCAGATTCGCCAGAGAGTACTGCCATCGCTGATCAAGGCGGTGTACAAATTGACATGTCTCCTGCGGCGACTGCGCACTACTATATCGTGGAATTGAATACTTAAGAGCTCGTCTTCTCCTTGGTTGTGCTATCTACACCATGATTGACCCCATGCCCAAGACGAACGAAACGCCGCTCGACGCTCCTCCCGCTTACGATGGTGCATCCACTTCATCACACACACCGATCGAGAAGGCACGCGCTCGTCCCCCTCCCGTCTCTTCTTCCTCGTCGAGCGTAACTCGCGCTCAGTCTCGGGTAGCGCAGGGAGACACCACCTGGTCCTCGCTCGGAGGCAGCCTCTTGGCGGGGGTCGGACTCGGATCAGCGCAGCACCGTGTTGCGCAGGAGGTGCGCAAGACGGTCAGTGGGCTCATCCACGACCTCGTGCGGGACCAGACGCCCGACCAAGATAGTGCCGCCATCCTCGGCAGCTGCAGTCAAGTATGTGCCCACCATGCGGTCAACCTGCCTTCCTTGCTGCAGGAGAAGTACATTGAGGGCCACACCCCGCTGTACTGGGCCATCGTGAAGCGCCCCGTGGACGAGTCCGAGCCGCACGAGCTCCCGTCGCTCATCCCCGCGCTGCTCGCGTTCTCCGCGCCGATAACCAAATCGACGATCAAGGACATACGGCTCGCGTGTTTGCATAACTGCGACCAGTGGTTATATCAGAGTCTGCGGCTTTGTCCAGACTTCCACGCGCTACCACACAAGTCCCAGCTGTTGCTGGGCGTGCAGGTTCCGCCGGACACGATCACCGTGGGGCCCGCCGCGCGCCACGACGCGCCGTTCACGGTCGACTTTGAATTCGCGCAGTTCCAGAAACGTATGCGTGTCGCGCAAGAGGTCAAGATCGAGTTTATATCCCATGGTGAGTTTTTCTTGGCTTAGCTCGTTTCTCCGTCATTGACGAGTTCTCTAGCGCGAATGTGGGAAATCTCGTTTTTCATCGCGCAAAACACGAGCCGACTAAGGGACGGTCAATGGGCCGCGCGCCTACGCCTGTGCGACGACAACAGCCCGTCTGCGTCGGTAACCGCCACCTACGTCCTTGTACCGCAGTCTGAGGAGAGCACCACCGACGAGAGCGCCGCCGACGAGAGCGTCAGCATCAAGCTCGAAGGCAAGCTCGACGGTTCGTATCAGGACCTATACGGCGCTCTGCCCGACGCGATCCAATACCCGTGAGTGCTGCTTGTGCGGCCTCCCCAAGCATGTTGCTGACCCTCCGCTCACAGACGGAGCCCGTTCCTCACGGCCGACGGCATACTTCGCGGGAACCTCACTATTCAGATCAAGGACAAATGAGAGCCGGGCAGCGCGAATATTCTGTACAGTGTGTACCCAATAATAAAATATTTTGCCCCATCGCGACAGCGCTTCCTCGCAAATCCAGCCCGAAGCCGTGGTCTCGGGAATCATCGGGGGCTGCGGATTCCTTCGTTTGCCGAACGCGGATTTCTTCCTCGATTTCCCTTCAAGTTCGCGTTTGCCTCCGCGGTCGTTGGAGCTCTGCTACGGTTCCTCTGAGTCAGCCCCGATCTCTGGGCTCTTCGAACGGCGCTCTGGTCTCGAAAATTAGGGCATTGCGACTCCAAAATATTGCCTTCGTTTCTGCCGTGAGTGTGTTTGGACTTGCTCACTAGCGTTGGGGTAAGGCTGCGTAAAGTATGCTTGCTGCTTATTTCGTTTGTACCTGGCACACCGTCGACGCTCGTTTGGGATTCGCCGCGAGCGGTGCATTATGTCTTCTTTACGTTTTCCCTGCTGCCGTCAACATCCTCCTCTGCACGCTCGCTGCCCTGATCCTCCTCGTCCTCAAGCGCAGCCTTGCCCCAAGTATCTTATCTCGCCGTCTCCCACCTTCATTTCCGGGTCCGATTGCTGGCCCTTTAACGCCCCGATGAACGAGCGCCTGCTTCGTGCTTGGCGGAAGCTGTGGTTCAGATGGAGCGCGAGATTCAAGTCGAGCATGCGAGCATGGACGGTGCCCGCTGCGGGCGCACCGGATTTGCAGAGGCTGCTGGACGTTCAGCGCGGGTCTCGTTGCGAAGAGCGTGTTGGACGGGAGCGTGTCGCGTCCCCCATGCAGTGTTGCGTCGCGTCGCGTGCTTCAATTCCCTCCGCAGGTGGGGTTTAATGGGATTTTCATTATTTTTAATCCCAGGACGCGGGTCGGAAGCGGAACTTGCAACGGGTCTACTAGCGCTCAGGCAGGACTGCGCATTGCAGCCACGGGTCTCCCTGCAGAGCCGCTGCACATTGCAGCCAGCTCGCCGCGCCTTCTTTTTCCGTTTTCGCGTCTTATCCGCGCCCCAACATGGATTTCATCCTCTACCTCTCCCTCGAAATTAATGTGATCTCCGCTGTTCACAGCCGGCTTCGCTCATTTCTTGCGAGCCCGACCCCGACTCCGAGCCTTCCCTGAGGCTTGGCTTGCCCGTTCCGGTGGCGTTGTACTCGGGCAGATGGCTTCGTACCTGGTCTCTGCCTAGGCGAATTCCTGATTTGGGACGCACATTCTAGTCCACCTCAAGAGGAAACGCTTAACGCCTATCAACCTCAGCTTAGTCTCCGTCATTCTGGAAGCGAAGGCACCCCTCGGCCTGCGATATATCAGCGCAAAAGGAGCCTCGGGATGTCCTGTACAAAGGAGTATGCGTCCGTGCCTGCGCACTTCGACGTGGAAATACGCATGCCCATTCTTTCTCTGGCATCGGAATCGGAAAGCATACACGATGTGGCCTTTGCTTCCGGAGGGCGTGTATATCGGCGACCTACTGCGGGTTGTGTCTTTTTCGTTTGTTCAGGCCGCCTCGTGTTCTCTGCGCGACATGGACGGCAACGGCAGGGTCGCAGCGAGCACGCCGTGCGCACGTGCGGACTGGCTCATGCTGACGGCAGCAGAAGGTACGAGGTTAACAAGCTCCTACAAGCTCACGGAGGGAAGGAGCGCCGGTCGGCCGAAGCAAGGGGACAGGGGAAAGAAGGTTACAGGACGCGCTGTGTGCGCATGCTTGGGCGCTTCGCGGTCGCGCCTTGGGTCACGGGACTTCCGGATATGGGCAGCCGTCATTCTAAATTTGGGGCAGGTTTTCTCCTTGCCTCCTACCGCCATTCCCTTTAAGAGCCCAGCTCCCACTGTCTCTTCCCCCAGTGTACCTTGCTGCGTTGCACCCACCCCCGATCATTACCATGCTCTTCCAACTCCCCACCTCCGCCCTCCTCCTCGCCCTCGCCGTCCTCGCAGACGCCTCCTCGCATGGCAATAGCGCCCATGTCGCCAGCCTCCACCGCCGCCAACTCAACCCCCGCGGCCCCAAGCCTGTCGAGAACATCCCCGGGTCTCTTCCCCGGTCCCTGGGTCGCAGATCCTGCAGGGCGAAGACCAGCAGCGCAGCCTCCGCGCCCGCTACTATTGCTAACGTAGCCCCTGCCCCCTCCACCTCCACCTCCACCACCTCTTCGACGAAGAAGGCTTCCCCTACTACCACTAGTACCGCCGCACCGTCCAAGACCACCACCGCCTCGTCGGGCGGTGGTGTCGCCGCCGGCGACTTCAAGGCTGTCAAGCCCTCCAACTGGCCTACCGCCACCCAGGCCGGGGCTACACCTACCTCCACCGTTGCCAGTGCCCACGACCCTTACCTGGAGGAGCTCTCCAAGGCACTAGACAACTCTGGAAACTCATTCTTCACCGAGTCCCACACCGGAGACATGACCTACTAGTAAGTCTCTTTGTTCTTTTCCATTGTTCCTTTGTGGCACTTTTTTTTTCTCTCCACCCTGTATCCATGCCAAACGTTCTGGTCCCGTTCGAGCCCCACCGTTTTTTTCTTCTGCGGCGTCATTTCTCCGCTTCCTTCCATATGCATCATCGCCTTGGCGGCCCCATCATAAATGAGCTCATCGAGTATTTTCTAGCGGTCAAGGTCTTGGGGCTTGTGGAGATGTCTACGACGACAACTCGTTCACCGCTGCCGTCTCTATGCTCATGTTCGACAAGTGAGGGTTTATCAAAAGTGTAAACTGTATCCTGACAAGATTTTAATTTACCAGGTGGCCAGGAGCAAGCGCCGAGCAGAACCGGTACGAGATTCATCCCTCCTTTTCTCATCCGTTCTAACGCCCCGCCCTCTTTAGCAACCCCATCTGTGGGCCCTTCGTCCCCGGCCGCCAGGCCCTCAGCCAAGCCGGCACCATGGTCTCTGCCGTCAAATCGACCATCGGCGGCTACGCACAGATCGGGGGCGACGGCCTCATCAACTGTGTCGGTTCCACTAGCCCGACTGTGCAGTGCCACATCCCGCTCACCGCCACCGTCACGCACGGCGACAAGAGCATCCAGGTCAGAATCGTCGACCGCTGCGTCGGCTGCGCAGTCAACGACATTGACCTCACCCCCGCCGCCTTTGAGGCACTCGCCGACAAGAGCCTTGGGCGCACGAGCGTTACGTGGAAGTTCGACAACTGGTAGATCTTCCGAGCGCGACGAGACTCCCTGCCGGCAGTCTCAGTCTCGTCTCGATAGAGCGGCCGCGCCGCATTTTCCGCCTCCCCGTTATCGTCTTCATATCCCCCCGTGTGTCCCGTTCGCTCAGACTGGTAACAGAGCTGCGCGCGTGTCGAGCTTCGCCGAGCGCCTGGGTGTCTCGGTTAGTCTCACATTTGCGCGTGTGCTTGTATTGTGCCAGCTAGACGCGCTCGTGTAGTGCAGGCAGTGCACCGCGCGTTCTGATCGTTATTATTTTTTCATCGCACATACATGGCTATAAGCTTTGCACCCACTGTTAGAAGGAAATAAATAACTGGTTATTATTATTTGTGTAACACATGGTCGCGATCCGGTCGAACACTGCAAGAGACGCCGCGGCCCGCGGCTTTCGAACGCGGATGAGAATTCGAGGCGATGTCCGCCGTTTTCCATTGCGGATGATAATCGATGGATTATCTCAGGATGACTTTCATTCCGGGAGGTAGCAACTGTCTGTCATTCCGCAGTGACACACACAGCAGGACCTGCGTCAAGCCTGCAGGCACACTGTTTCCAGAAGGCTGAGAATGGCAGGACGCGATTTTGATGACAAATGATTTGGCCTTGTCTGTATCCAAAGCCGAAACGTGGGAAAACTAAACACCTCTCTCAATAACGAACTTCAATGTGTTCTTTCGCCTTGTCAGGAAATTGCCACGAGTCGGGAATGGGGACACTGTGCTCGGATTCGAATGCGCTGGAATTCTGGGCTGTGCCTCATGAAGCGACTTTGAATGTTCAGAACAAGCAAACCAGGCAAACTTTCTTGATTGCAGCCCACCGTCAGCACAGTCGAGCGTGTACGGACGTTCCACCTGCCATTCTGGCTTGGATCCTTCATCGTTGGCTCGCGCTGTCGCGCAACGTCGCGCGATTTGGGGCCAGAATCATCATTCATTCAGCCATTCACGGCCTCAACTGATTGGCTGATTGCTATACATCTCTGCCGTTCTACTTCCTCGGCTACAGCCTGCATAGTTCCTGAGAGAGCTTGCTAATGATGGTGAGAATTTTGGTCGCCGACAATGTTATGCGGACTCGCTTCAGCGGGCACAGGTAGCCAGAGTTGCAACAGGATATTTCGACCTCTAGTCGGCGTCAACTACCTGCACTCTCTTCGGAACACCCACTCGTCCTTGTCGTCGTTATGCTCTGTTCAGTCGACTAACTCGCTTACCACATGACCTGACTTCCCGCGGCGCTATTTGGCGGCTTCCCGGTCGAAGACTATAAAGCGCCGGTCTTCGCGAGCTCGTATCATTCGTCCCCTCCACACCATGTCTGCCGCCGCTGCACAACCGAAATACGGGCAGCTGAGCTGGTCGCAGTCTGTTGGGATGGTGGCCAAGATGCTTCCCCTTCGTAAGTAGTACTTACCTATCCCGCGTCAATGCATCGGTCTCACGCGGGAATTCGACTCCCAGCCGTTGCCCTATTATGGAGCGTCGTGACCACGGCCTACGCATCACATAACAGGGAGCGCACCCTGAAGCGCATCGTCGGGGACACTGTTCTGCGGTACACGATAGCGCACCTGAGCGTTCCGCAGGTATGTTCCCAAATCCGGCGGTAGTTGACCCGTCTGAGCTCTCCGCAGCTCCAGAGTGCCTTCGGTACGACGCTGGGCATGTACCAGCAGTGGGCAAAGAAGGCCAAGCTTCCGGCGACTGTCGACGAACTCGGCGAGGATGCGAGACTGCTGTGGATCGGTCCTAAACGTCTGGATCGTGTTGTACTCTTTTTGCACGGTGAGCACGGACCCAACTTTTGTTCTTTGTGGCATCTCACTCCGTCCTTTTAGGTGGTGGCTTTGTGTTACCCGCTGCGGAATTCACCGTCCCCTTCTGGCGATACGTACAGCTGGAGCTGGAGAAGAAGAACATTGAGGTCGGATTCGCGCTCTTCAGCTATTGTACGTCGATGTTCTCTACAGTTGCAATGACTTGACCTGATTTGCGCAGCGCTGGCACCCTTCGTATTCTTCCCCACCCCTCTCAAGCAGGCTGCGCTGGCCCTCGACTTCCTCACGGCTGCCGGTGTCAAGCCCCAGAACCTGCAGCTCGTCGGCGACTCAGCGGGCGGGAACCTCATTCTGCAGGTCCTCTCCCAGATGCTCCACCCGCTTGAGGGCGTCCCAGAGATCCGCCTCCCCGCGCCGTTCCGCGGCGTGCTCCTCATCTCGCCGTGGGTCAACCTCTCCGCCGACAGCAAGTCCCACGATGAGAACGAGGGGCGCGACTTTCTTACCAAGCGCCCGCTCGCCGCCTGGGGCGCGCAGATCCTCGCAGGCGTGCCCGAGGCGGACCGCGCGTTTGTGGAGGCGGTGCGCGCGCCGGACGGGTGGTTCCACGGCGTGGACGGGCTCGCGGAGCGCGTGCTCATTACCGCCGGCGGTGCGGAGCTTCTGCGCGACGACATTGTCGTGTTTGGGGAGGCGTTTAAGAAACAGCACCCCAATACGGAGCTCGTGGTTCAGAAGGACGGCCTGCACGAGGATATGTTCTTGGATTTTGTGCTGAACGAGAAGAAGCTGAGCACGTTAACACCGCTGACCGTCGAATGGCTAGCTGCTGGGTTCAAGGCGGAACCCAGTACGTGAGCTGGCAACGCATTTAGCTATCGAATGTAACTCTTATCCGTGTCTCTCTTATCTGCTTGGAAACCCGAGTAGGTCGAACGGCCCTTGTTCTCCCTCTCGTTTGTTGAACTACATGTAACATAGGTAGTGCTCCGCTAGCTTACGATCGTTTAGCTTCCGTTATGTGCCTCGCTTATTTTTTTTTACAAAAAAAATGATAATCCAGTGCAGGCTGATATGCACATGAGAGGTGTGTGGGCTCAAGGAGCCCATATATCATATACGGGAGTAAGTAAAGACAATGTAATGTAAGAGGCGGACGATGCCATGAATATGGATGGACCAGAAAGAGCTGGATGCGCAGCGCCGATGTCGCGTTGCCTGCTGTTCCACCTGCGGACAGCTGGATTTTAATGGACGTGCAACCACTCCTGCTTCGCCTGACGAACTGGTAACCAATCCTTTTTCCCGTCTACCAAGCACACCCTGCGATCGCTATCCGATATCTTCTGGAATTTCTTCTGAAACTGGGTCGCTCTGATATTAGCGCCCCAAGAATCCGGGGAGCTCGAGGCAGGGTCGACCTCGATCACGAGCTTCTCGAGACTGCTGGGTAGGTAAACCGGATCCGGAGCTGAGAGCGCGGGTCGCAGCATGCCCAGAGCCACTTGGATGTCGAATGGGGGAAACGAGCTTTGTGGGACGCGCAAATGCTTCAGCTGTGGAGCGGCATGCACAATGTGCTGAAGGAACTTTGCCGGATAGAAAGAACAGTGGCAGATGTGTAGCCTTCGCAGGGAAGGAAGCACCTCGTGAGGTGGAGGGCAGGGAGGTTGTAACGATTGAAAGGGCCCATGCAGCGTCAGCTCAGTGAGAGCGGGGAGCGATATGTCCACTGGCAAGAGGATAGATGGTCGAAGACTCTCAGTCCGGTGGATGTGGAGAGCCACCAGGCTGGACGAAACGAGATTGAGAAGCTGGCAGAGGGCCCGCTCGCTCACATCTCGAGGATGACGAGCATCAGGGGGCCCTTCGGTGCGTTCTGAATCGTCCAAGCAGGCAATGAAAAGATATTTGATTTTCCGTTCGCCGGGTGATAAGTTAGAAAGTATGGCCAAAAGCTGCAGGAGCTGAGGTAGCCCAACAACACAAAGGGACTGGTATTTCACGGGTTTAGATGTGAGATGGACCGCCCGGGAGACAGTAGACAATGCTCGGCCTGTGGAACCGTCGTCTGTGCATGAAAAAGCGAAGACTTCAGTCCACAACTCGAGGGGAATTGTGTTCATATCGGTGGGGGTAGCTGGAGAGAAATTGGCCTGGCTATAGGACGTCTAGGTCGTACTAGGTTGATGGGCCCACCGGCGCCGGCGCCACTGGCAACCAGCGCTGAAAAAGCGGCCGCATGTTGTCGGTTATCGGTGATCGGAGGAGCCAAAACGGTGTTTACACAACGGAGACATAGGCAGGTCGTTCATGGCTCGTTATGGGGCTCAAAACAATCCAGTGTAGCGCACATAGTCGGACAGTCGAAAACACGTTGAGGAACGTAAGCAAGGAATGCATTCAACACAGACAAACAACAAAACGCCGAAGTCCACAAAAGGAAAGATCAAAGCGCTACTCCTCAAAGCCATTGGGCAACAACCAACAAGGTCGAACAGCACGTTGAAACATGACGGTCAGCAAGGGAGCCTTGAAAACTTCAAGTTCGTCACAAGAGGCCCAGGGTTTGATCCCCCGGGGCCTTGTGCGCATCACCCATGGTGCCGAGTCCCGTCATCAGAGGGAGGTTTCAACACCCTCTTCCATATTCTTAAGTCCACTTCGTGCGTAGGGCGAGCACGGATGTGCATGTCCCATTCTGGTAGATTCCGCACCTGAAGCCGAAGCGTGAATTTTTAAACAGACGTCGACTTCGGAAGGACTTTGTAAAGGAGTGACTATCGCGATAGGGCAGAACATCTAACTGGTATAGGGTGATCCTCAAAGGTTTGCACCATCACTCTCACTTGTCCTTGATCTGGATGGTGAGCCTTCCGCGAAGTATCCCTTCGGCCGTAAGGAACGGGCTCCGCCTGTGAACGGAGGTCAGTGTTGGGCTCGGAGAGGCCGTACAAGCAGCACTCACGGGTATTGGATCGCGTCGGGTAGAGCACCGTGTAATCCATGTTCTCCTGAGCCGTCGAGTTTGCCTTCGACCTCGAGGCTAACGCTCTCGGCAGCGCTCTCCTGCGGTACAAGAACGAAGGTAGCAATTACCGACGTAGACGGGCTGTTCTGATCCCAAAGCCGGAGGCGCGCGCCCCATTGACCCTCCCTGCTTGTGACTTGGTCCACGCCTGCAGTGATGAAAAACGAAATTTCCCACATCCGCGCTGGGGTTCAGACCAACTAATTAGTACTGGAGATATGCAAGAAACCAAAGAGAAGCCCACCATGGGATATAAACTCGATCTTCACCTCTCGCACGACGCGCATCCGTTTCTGAAATTCCGCAAATTCGAAGTCAGCCGTAAACGGCGCATCGTGGCGCGCGGCGGGCCCCACGGTGATCGTGTCTGGCGGAACCTGCACGCTCAGCAAAAGCTGGGACTTGTGTGGCAGCGCTTGGAAGTCCGGACAAAGTCTCAGGCTCTGATATAGCCACTGATCGCCGGAGTGCAGACACGCGAGTCGTATGTCCTCGATTGTCGATTTAGTCAGCGGCGCGGAATACGCGACCAGCGCGCGAATCAGTGGTGGGAGCTCGTACGACGTCGGGGGATTGGCTTCGTCGACAGAACGCTTCACAACGGCCCAGTATAGCGGGGTGTGGCCCTCGATGTACTGCTCCTGCAGCAAAGACGGGAAGTGGACCGAGTGGGAGGCACATACATGGGCGCAGCTGTCTAGGATGGTGACTCGCTCTTGGTCGGCTGTCTGCTCCCAGACGAGGTCGTGTATGAGCCCGGTGACCGTCTTGCGCACCTCCTGTGCAACGCGGTGCTGCGCTGAGCCGAGTCCGACCTCCGCCAAGAGGCTCCCTCCGAGCGCGGTCCAGCTTGTGCTTTCCTGCGCTGCCCGCCGAGGCTGAGCGCGAGGCACACTTGACGAGGAGGGAGAGACGGGAGGAGGAGGAGCGCGTGCCTTTTCGGTTCGCGTGCTCGATGAAGCGGATGCGCCATCGTACGCGGGAGGAGCGTCCACCGGCGTCTCGTTCGTCTTGGGGCTTGCCATGTCGTAGATGGTCAAGGAAACTGAGGCTCTTGTTTAGTTCAATCGTTTTCAAATACCAGTGGCATAGCATCGAGCACTGGCATGATCGGCGACGGCAGTGCTCTCCTTACTGCACATTCCCACGGTTTAAGACTTTAGTTGTTGAACGTCAATTCTCAAATTTGCCAGGAATACTTACCAATATAGATGTGGGACCAATTCACATACTCACCCTGTGCTGAAGACGTTGCTCACTTGATTTCCCTTCTCCGTGGCCACCGTAAAATGTGTGGGTGTATTTTTCGAGATTGAACGGCGTAGTACTCAGTTTGCCATCACTGGGCATTTGTGGGTGGTCGGCAGTTGGTTACATGCTGTTCACCGACAACCGCTGGTGCACGGTCCGATCCAGGCTAGATGGAAAGCGGCACAACAGGCTCCGAATTTCAAGAGGAGGTACTGGTCTAATAATCCGGGATTTTTACGTTTGCAGGCGCTGAGAACGCTTGGTATGCTTCTTCAGTGTAAGGAGGGTAACTGAGTTGCATGTGGGGCTCGGCACTGAAGACGAATCAGCCTTTCGTTTCCGACGAAAACGGGAGAAACATACGCAAAAGGAACATTGATGTAGCTGCGGCGGTGAACAAAGGTGTCGAAGGAGAAATTCCCCAAGTAAGACCCGTCTATGCGAAGATCAACATGCATGTATGTCTCTGTTCTGGAGGAGAACACGTACAACCCGATTCTCCTTGGCCACCGAAGGGCATCTCATGGACTGGTAGGAGGATCATAAGTTTGACCGTAATACCAAACAACGAAAGTCTGCGTACCACCGAGCTGGACGAAGGTATCATTCAATGTGAGTGTGCCGCTACGGGTCAATTGTAGGACTACCATGAAAGGGGGCCGATTAGCTAACCGAAGGACGTGTGAAGGGAAACAACACACATTGGCTCTTTGTTTGTTCACTATCCGTAAAGAGGTAGATAACAAGAGGAGTAGGTCTGATATAGACCGAGATCAGTTGCGCCATCCCCCAAAAAATGAGCCAGACTCTGACCGCCCACGAATGATCTGTATGGCTTCGTTCATGTCGTCGACTGGCAATATAGGGATGATTGGGCCAAAGATTTCGCTACGAAGGACCGTCAGTACCTATCTGGTCGTGTAATGTATACGCACTCCTCCATCAGTACATCACGAAGCTCCACGTCGGCCACCACGGTAGGCTCGATCCTCTTGCCCACCATGCTGCCTCCAAGCTCGATCGTTCCCTGCGTGCGCTTGAGGAGCTCCACAAGGTGGGCGTGGTGGTCCGGCTTTAAGATGTTGGCCAACTCGGACAGCGGATCGAGTGCGCCTTTGGGATGGGGCCAAAACGTGTGGTAAGCCTGCTTGAGCCCTTCGACTACGGCTGCTTGGCGCGCCCGTGGGACCAGGAGGAAGTCGGGCGCCACACAGACCTGATCACTTAATAAGGCGATGTAAGGCGATTATGAGAGGAGGGATAGAGAGACCTGGCCCGCATTTTGCATTTTACCAAACAAGATGCGCTTCGCTGCGATATCAATATCAGTGTCAGTAAGGCTTCCGTCGATGAACACTGGGCATTTTCCGCCGAGTTCCAGCGTGAGGGGCGTAACATTCTTGGCGGCAGCGGTCGCAATGATCCGCCCGACGCGGTTGCTCCCAGTGAAGAAAATGTGGTCCCATCGGAGCTCGAGGAGGGCGGTAGTTTCGGAGACAGCGCCATTAACGATACGGTATGCTGCCTGATCAAGATACTTCGGGAACAGGTCCGCTAGCATTGTTGCGCACGCTGGAACCATTTCGGATGGTTTCACGATACAGGTGCAGCCCGCGACGATAGCCCCGATGAAGGGGAGTACTGCGATCCCGAGTGGATAGTTCCAGGGTCTGGACATTTGGTCAATCTAACAGTTTTGCATGTCAATACATACGCACGCGATTATGAGGACGACGCCTTTCGGAACGGTGTAGATGGTCGTGTCCCAAGAGGCACGCCATTCCTCTACTTGTGGCTTTTCAGGCTTGTGCCATTCTTCTAAGCTCTCAGCTGCGTGGAGGGCTGCAGATATAACGGGCCCAATCTCGACCATTGAAGTTTGAAGCTTGTGTCTTCCCAAGTCTGAGTAGATGGCACCGGTTAATTCTACGATATTTTCTTGGAAAAGGCGGGCAAGTTGCAAGAGCTGTGCACGACGAAACTCCAGGGGTAGAGTTTTGTTCTCTTGGAATGTCTTTCGCAGCTCTACATACCCCTGGATAACGAAGATAAGCAGGACCTGAAAGCATACATGTGTCTCGTACTGCGTGCAAATCCGCCATGCTGGTGTGCCGCAAAGGGGCGTTGAGCGACGGTGCGACGTTGGTGTCAACCATTGTGCGATGTCAGAGAGGAGAGGAACTTCGGCAAATGCATGCGCGACCCATACTTATCTCACTTCTGGACCCACCAAGGACCCACGCATACGGCACATGTCGACCCTCGAGACTCGAGATTCGAGGATGGACCCACAGCATCAAAAGAACCAGGAACTATCTCACAGCAAGAGTACGTCCCGCCGCGCTTGCGGCAAGTTGCAACCCATCACACGATGCACACGCCTCAAGCTAGGCCTCAAGTCCGACGTAGCAGTAAAATGGAATGTGGTTGGGGGTATACAACACGAAGAGAGCAGAAACAAGACACAACAGATGGAACGATCATCATAAATTGAATTTCAAGGCGGTCAGAGTATCACTAAGCCTATGTAAAAAGAGCGAAGTAGGTTGGGCCACTATGCCTCACCGATGGCGCGGCTCGTATAGTTTTGTCATGGGATGAAAAAAAAAACTAATTGATGACTATACCCTCGAGTGTACGAAGAAAGGAGCTCTCCCTTAGGACCCTCAGTCCCGATGATGCTTCCCAAGGCCCTCTCTCTCGCGGGTGAAATCCGCGCTCGCGCTCCCCGCGGTAGATAGCACAGCGAACCCAACGGCATTCTGATCGAAATCAAAGACCGAGTACACGTTCTTCATGAAGCTATCGCCCAGCAGCCACACATTGGAGCCGATCCCGACGTCCACACCCGTCAGCGCGCTGACACATAAACTCGATCCTTCCTCCGTCTGCCCGAGATTGATGTTGTCGGCGGAGATCACCCAGTCCGCGCCACCCCAGTTGAACGCAACCTTGGGCGGGGTGTCGCACGGGAATGAGTAGTAGCCTCAGAAAAAGACGTCAGAATCTTGCGAATCAAGGACCGCACGCGGACTCACCGTTCGTCGAATCGAAGAGGGCGGAGCCTGGGACTTTGGCATACACCTCCTTCGCCGCAGCGGGTGGGGCGTACATTATGGTAGTGCCCGAATCGATCACGGTCTCGAAGCTCGACACCGCGGTCGCGGAGCCCACTTTCGCTTTCGCGCCGGTGAGCTGCCAGAAGCCGGACGACGAGTCGATCTCATGGAACTCGGGCTCGCCGCTGTACTTGCTTGTGTCGGAGCCGCCCAGAAAGAGCGATGACCCACTTGCGGCGAGGAAGAATCCGAACTGGTTCACCTTGACGGCGCCGTTCGTCTTCGCGGTGTTGAAGAACGGGTCTTGTTGTAGGTTCGAGAGAGCAGGGAAGGCGAGCCCGAGCACCCCGTCCACCGGGTCGGTGGCGAAGCTCGAGGAGAGTGTGGTGACGGGGCTGAAGTACTGTCCGGTGGCCTTCACTCCGGCGACGGAGACGGTGTCCTGGCGGCCCTCTAAGCATACCGTACACGGGGACACCAGAACGCCAACGTACCGTGTAGACGGGCCCGCTGACCGTCGAGCCGTCGCCATACTCGATCTCGAACGTGCCCGACTTCTTCGCCGCGGTCGACGATGACGAGGCCTTGAATTTCGATTTGGAGGAGCAGGTCGAGCTGGTGCACGACGACGAGGGAACCCAGAGGTCCGAGGAGCCCGCTGCGCCAGAGTCAATGATGAGCGAAACCGAATGCTACTGTTCGACGCCTACTGTCAAAGTCGATCAGGAACTTCTGGGCGGGTGTCCCGACGGAGATCGTCCCCGCCCACTCCGTGTCGTCTCCCTCGTCCGTGAGGGCCTCAGCCTGGCGCTTCTCTAGATCTACCCGGCGCTCCAGGCGCTTCTGGACGTCTCTTGG
This sequence comes from Mycena polygramma, assembly GCA_029449255.1. Classification (NCBI taxonomy): domain Eukaryota; kingdom Fungi; phylum Basidiomycota; class Agaricomycetes; order Agaricales; family Mycenaceae; genus Mycena; species Mycena polygramma. Next base: position 164,980 of record JARKID010000078.1, on the reverse strand, counting down.
GATGGTGGCCAAGGGCTTGATCACCGCACCCTGACGCGGGGAGTGAGCATTCATTACCTCCGAACCCCAAACGCTACGATTCGTACGAACCTTATTGAAGGCTGCGGCGCCGCTATTCTTTTCGAGGTTCTTCAGATTTTGACGGTGCTTGTTGAGTGTGTCGACGGTGGCGGCGATCGCCTTGTCCTTGTCGAAGACGCCGTTCGGCTTCGTGAGGACGGTCCTCTTCCTCAAAGGGATGCTGATCCCGGCGCTCGGGGTCGCAGGGAAGGTGGGTGGTACCGCGGGCGAGGCGAGGACAGCGACTGCCAGAGTCACAGCAAGGGTCAGGGAGGCTTTGTTAAGCATGTTCTGTGAGCGAGAGCGAGTTGACGAGGGGTTGTAACTTGAGAAAGGATCGCTCACAATTTCGCACGGGCGCAAGTGAGAATTTCGCCGTGTCACAAACGACCTCATTTTATACCAGAGACAGTACAGCCGCACGGTGAACATGCGGGGTTTTCGAGCAGTGGCAAACTGACAAGAATAGCGTGTGGCCACAAGTGGCTGTTGTCGTCGCGGAGCACTCGCGTGAGCGGCCTGCAATGCCAATTCACTCTGTCTTCATGGCCCTGGCTCAACTGTTCAAAAGGTTGTGTCGCCTCGAATGTCCGGAAGTTGTGTCGAGACCTGGATGACTTCGTCAGGCAGAGCACCGCACCGACTGAGAAGAAAACCAGATCAATAACCCTTCGAGATAGGGAGAGCCGTTGCTCAGCGCTCACCAGTGCTCCAGGCTCTCCAAGGCCCGTCCGGATGATTGCGCAGAGTTTGTTCTCTTGGAATGTCTGTGATGACCTTCATAGATTTGCGTGCCCTTGCATGACCATCTACTGAGAGCATACAAGGGACTCGTAGCAATCCTCGATGCTAGTGTGCTGCAAAGTGGCTTCACGAGGAAGCCAGCAATGCCGAAGGGTGTGCGTCGTGCGAGGAATAATCCCATGCGTACGAGCCACACCACCAAGTCATCCATCGAGTGGTGTAGATGCTGGAAGAATCATCCAGGAATGGACCAACAGAGTGGAAGGAACCGCCATGGGGACCATTGTGAGCCTCACAGCCGGCACGACCTGAGACCTCGCTCAGCTCTCAGCGCTGTTGCTCATGTTGTGGTGCTGACCTATGCTGGCATTGAGGGTGGTTCTCAACATACGCTAGCCAACAGATGATATTCGAGAGGTTGAACAAGACGGTGCGGACGAAAGCAAAGTCGAGCTCGGAGCGCAAAAGACAAACTCGATCCCATCAATAGTCGGAACATGCCGAAGATTTTGGTTTTCCAAGAAATCGAAGTCGCTCCATCCAACCATTTTCGTGTCCGTTTGGTACGTAGAAAGTCCGATATATTGCCATATACACGCTGTACAAAAAATTCGCGCTGCCCCTTCTCATTTGGTCGTGATCTCGATGGTGAGCTTCCCGCGAAGTGCTCCGTCGGCCGTGAGGAACGGGCTCCGACTATGAGTGAAGGTCAACAAGGTGCTCGGCGAGGGCGCACAAGCGCTTACGCGTATTTCACCACGTCGGGCAGAGAACCGAGCAAATCCAGCGATTGCCGGCCGCCATCGAGCTTGCCCTCGAGCCTGAGGCCAACGTTCACGGCGCCGTCTCGCGGTCTGAAGTCGAAGGTGGCGATTACCGACGTAGGCGGACTGTTATAATCGGACAGGCGGAGGCGCACGCCCCATTGACCATCCTTGAGACGGTCGCTGTTCGAAGAGACGAAACTCTGGACCGCGAAAACCGAAAGTTCCCACATCCGCGCTAGAATCCAAGGGCAACGTGATGAATGATAGAGTTGCCAGGAAAGAAAGCGAAGCTTACAATGGGATATAAACTCGATCTTGACCTCTTGCGCGACGCGCAACCGTTTCTGAAACTGCGGAAATTCAAATCTGACCGTGAACGGCCCGTCGTAGCGCGCGGGGGGCTCCACAGTGATAGTGTCCGGTGGAACCTGCACGCCCAACAACAGCTGGGACTTGGGCGATAGCGCCTGGAATTCCGGACAAAGCCTAAGACTCTGATATAGCCACTGGTCGCCGTTGTGCAGACACGCAAGTTGTAAGTCCTGGATCGTCCATTCATTTAGCGGCGCGGAATACGCGAGCAGCGCGCGAATCAGCGGTGGAAGCTCATCCGACGCCGGGTGCTTGGATTCGTCTACTACACGCTGCACGACGGCCCAGTACAGCGGGGTGTGGTCCTCAATGTACGTCTCCTGCAGCAGGGACGGCAGGTGGACCGAGTGGGCGGCACATACATCGCTGCAGCTGTCGAGGATAGCGACACGATCTTGGTCGGGCGTCTGGTCCCGCACGAGGTCGCGTATGAGCCCGCGGACCGTCTTGCGCACCTGCCTCGAAACCCGGTGCTGCGCTGAGCCCAGTCCAACCTCGGCCAAAAGGCTCCCTCCGAATGCGGCCCAGCTTGTGCTTCCTGCCGACTGAGCGCGAGTTTCGCTTGACGAGGAAGGAGAGCCGGGAGACGGAGGGACGGGTGCCTTTTCGGGTCGTGTACTCGATGAAGCGGCTGCACCCTCGTACGCGGGAGGAGCGTCGAGCGGCGTATCGTTCAACGGCTTCGGCCTGGGGTCAGCCATGTCGCGGATATCGACTAAGAAAATATGGGGGTCCCAAGTATGTGCACACTGCCATGATCGGCGATGGCAGTGCGCTCTTGCAAATCTGGTCAGCCCCTTTCTAAAGAAACCATCGGAAGCTGTGTTTGTTGTGTCATTACATGCCCACAGCATGAAGCTACGATAAATGTCCATCGACTTTGAAAAAGCCATGTAAATGGCCTGTCAGGAAAAAGAGAGTGTTGCTCACCGCTCACAAATGTTCCCGGCTCTCCAAGGTCCGTCGGGATCATTGCGCAGAGTCTGTTTTCTTGGATGACCTTCGTAGATTTGCGTGCACTTACATGACCGAGATGAGCATCGATATATCAGCCGCTCCTCGATGCTAGCTGCAGTAGTCGGTTCGCTGCAAAGTGACTTTGGGAGACGGGACCGCGACGGAGATGAGCAATGCAAAAGGTATGCGAGGAAAGAACGGCAATAATCCCATGCGTGCACGCGCCACACCACTGCTGGAAGTCATCATCGAGATGTGCATATTGCGTAGATGCTTGAACAATCCTCCCAACAGAGGCGAAAGAACCGCAACATGGACCATTTCGAGCCTCAGACCTCGGTCAACTCTCAGCATCGTTCAGCACCGTGGCTTCCATGTGTCGGTGCTTGCCTGCTTGCTGGTAAGTAATACGGTCCAAATGACTCCAGAAAATTGCCTCGCGCTCTGAACAGGTAACACATACGCCGCTACAACGGGGAGGATAATGGAGGGCAAAAAAAGCTGCACAAGACGGCGTGGACCAAAAGCAAAGCCGAGCGCTCAGTGTGAAGAAGGCAAGGAAGTAAACTCGATCCCGTCAACTCGATCCCGGCCCGGGCCATCAATCTTCGGAACATCCCGAACGACTCTTCAAAAAAAGTCTTTGCAACTTACATACCATTTCTCCAAGTTTCTGACGGCTTACTTCGATACGGACTGAAGCGCTAAAGATTAAAATACAATAATTTATTGCACCGATTTCCTATAAAATGCTATACGAGAACAAAATCATCGGGAACCTTCTCTTCGACTGCATCGACTACGACGCCATCCTCTGTGGGCTCAGAATCCGGGGAGAGTACGAGCTCCGGCGATGCGACAGGGACTGCCGGGGGTGTTTGGAGTTCCGGCTCGACGTCAGACTCGGACTCTGCAGCCAATTCAGGAACGGGGGATGGAGCTTCTTCCGCGTCGACGACCATGGCAGAAACTTCCTCCTCTTCATCTGTGCCCTGTTGCTGCGACTGCTGCTCCAGATGCGCTGCCCACACACCGCGCCAGAAAGCCTCCACGCGTCCTGCCTCGGCCTCGACCGCGCGCACGACTGCCCGCCGCCTCTCGCGTACGCCGCGATCGCCCCGGCTCTCCACCGCGTCGAGGGAAACGAGTAAGCGGCTGAGGAGCTCAATGTAGGTGTGCAGCGGCACGTTCGTCGACGTGAACGCGAGCTTGGCGCCCTCGCCGGACTGGGGGAAAGGTGGTTCCGGGACAGGGACAGACACTATCGTGCCGTCGCCGGCCTGGTAGTCGATGGTGGTGGGGTGGACGAAGGACGCCTTGAGGGATTCGAATTTGGAGGCGAGCTCGGAGATGGAACGGAGGGAGCGATATATGCGGTACTGAGTTTGTATCCTGATGGCGGCCTCCTCAAGGCGCTCAGGGGAACAAGATGGTGCAGAAGTTGGGAGTAGTGATGCCTCCCTGGGCGGCGGAGACGTTGGCTCTGTGGAGACGGGGGAGACACTGCGACGAGGAGATTGCGGAGGAGTCTGGTAATCGATATCTGAATCAGCGTCGTCCGGAGAAAGATCCGCGAGAGTACTACTCACGCTTTCCTTCTCTGCGGTACGCGCCTGCTGCGCCTTCAAAGCATTTTCGTGAGCCAGACGAGCGGCGGCCAGTCTACGCTGCTCGAGGGCCTCTTGGCGGCGCTTGGCTTCGAGAAGGGCCCGCTGACGAGGGGTGAGGTAGTAATCCTCGTCGTCGCTCTGGGGCTCGTAGTCGTAGCCATCGGGGAAGTACATGGAGCGCGCGACGCGCTGACGCTCTCTCTCTTGAGCAAGGGCGCGGGCGCGCTGTTGCTCCCTCTCCTGCGCAAGAGCACGAGCGCGCTGCTGCTGGGCTAGTGCTTGCGCGTAAGGGGAGGGCTGCTGGTAGTAGGGGGAAGGCTGATAGTATGATTGAGAGCGCGGATAGTACGAGAACATGTTTGGGACTGATTAGATGTGAGTAAAGGTGAGATGAGATTGTAGAGGTTATATACCATTGCGTCAGGAAAATCGAGACCACGATGGAATCCTGGTGAGCCTCCAGGAAATTTCTTGAATGTTCGGTGAGGCTGACGTTAGCTGACGTTATCATCCTAATCGGGGTTTCGGCGTTGGTCGTCCCGTTTGGAATCGGGCGAAGGAACGGAACCTACCAGCATGGACCCGCAACTTGTCGCAGTCCATACAAGTCACCAAGGCACAGTCCGCACCTCCGGAGTCGCGCAGTCATGCGCAGGCTGTGGCAACCGCGGTTGCCCGCGCCGGGCGATTCCCAATCAAAAGTACTGCGGAGGACCCATATATAAGCGCTGAGAGGCGCCGTTGCCTGTTAACCTCCTTTAGCCTCTCACTTGTCTTCACTTCTCGCCAATGCTTGCCTTTGCCAACACCACCAACTTTGACCTCTATTCGCGACGCACGGACGTCTCGTGCAACAACATGGCCGCAGGCCCTTCTTGCGAAGCATCCCCGCGATCCCCACAATTCGACCACCAGAACTCGTATGACGAGGACGAGGAGGACAGCGAGCTTGCCCTCGCGAAAAAGCGGGAATGCGCCAGCAGGGTGGCCGCATGGATAAACCAGTCTGCAGTACGGATCACTGCTGTGCGTGTCCATTTTGTCCGTAGTCTCGCAGCCCGCAGCTGACCTTCATGATTGCGCAGATTACATCCCCATACATTTCGTCGACGACTTCCTTTGACCTGCTCGATTTCGATCTGGAGCTGGACCTGGAGGATGAGCGTCAGTCAGGGACGCTCAACGATCGGTGCACGCCTGAAGGCGAACCGTACCTTTTCTACTCTTCGTCCTCCAAAACCGTCGGCGCACCTGTGATCCACGCTCCCGTTCCCAGGCGGTCCTCGCGATCGCGCGGGCGACGCCACCATGGCCACTCGCGTCCCAGGATGCCCTCGCCGCTGTATGTCATTCAGGAGGAGGATTCTGAGTAAATTAGCATCCATTCAATCCGGACCCTCGCACTTTCCACTTCATCGACATTTATACCACCACACACGCACGCATTACCTTACATAGAATAATCGTCCACTCGTTGTTGCATCGCAGCCCATCTGTATCAAAAAACGTACCATTATTTATATGTGTATTGAATCAGAATCTCGTTCGTCCGTCTTCGCGTCTGCCGCTGGCATTTCAGTTGTCGTCCATATGCGCAGAAGACTCAAGAGGTTGACCAAACGTTCTCGGGAAACCTAGTGGTACGATCGATAGGCAATAAGGTATTGGGGACAGCGCTGGATATGTAGCTCCGGAAAAGCTGCGGGTTCAGCCTGGTTCAGCACGTACTGACGCGTCGCCGCAGCGTCGCCGTGTGCAGCAACGAAGGAAGACGCGTCGTACACTGTTTATACTCACCAAACAATCCGGATTTGGAAGGGACCTGAAGGGACCGAAGCCGCGCCCTCGACTCTTCGTTCATGGCCGTACCACCTCTGTCCTCCTCCGGAGTATTCACTGTCGCGGATTCCATTCTGATCGACGCGCCCCGTGACAAAGTATGGCAAGTCCTCCTTGACTTTGGATCGTACAAGGAATGGTAAGTTTCCGCCTTCACCGAACTCGCCTTTCGTACTTTCAATAACCGTCCTCAAGGAACGCATTCGTGTATGCTCTCGTTAATCCAAAGGTGCTCATACATCTGACCCACACCCAGTCGCAACCAAACCCTCGTGTCTGAATCCGGCATTGCTCTGAGGGACCAGACACCTATAGCGGGACAGCTAATGTCCATTAGTCCCGTTCATCTTCCTCCGACCATGGGGAACCCGGGATTCACGCAGTCGCACACCGCCTCCGTGAAAATAACGGCCATTGACCACGAGAACTACCGCGCTGCGTGGGTCACTGCCGGCCTCATGCCGAAGTGGGCTCTTTTTGCGGAGCGGTGGCAGATGCTGACTGTCGAGGACGGGAAGACTAAGTACGAGAGCATTGAGGTCAGTCTCGTAAAACGTCTCTCTATATTTCTGTGCCTCACACTACAATGAGGTGTTCACCGGGATCCTTGCATATGTCGTCAAATTTCTCCAAGGCAAGAACTTGGATCTCGGGGTGAAGGCGATGGCGGAAGGGCTCAAAAGTTATTCGGAACGTGCTTGAATAATATTCTGTAAGGCTTCAAGAGCACTCACAAAAGGGTATCCGTCGTACGCTTGCCCTGGCGGGGTGATCGAGCCTTATATTGTGTGAAGGACCCTCGTTAGACGGTCTAGCTCTTCGAAAGACTACCAGGAGTCGAATATTCGTACTCTCTGAGTTGTAGACTCTCTAGAACCCTCGAATATTCAAGGGCACTGAGCAGGCCGCCTTATCGTGATCCTAGCGTAATCCTGCGTGAAGTGGGTCGTAAGTCGTGAATATATTGATATGGTCGCCTAGTGCCTAGTGCGTATGCCAGGCAAGGCGAAGAACCCGATCGTCAGGCCTCTATCAGAGACTCGGAAGTACTCGACGAGAATTGGAGGCGGTTAGACGATGGTGGTTTGTGTTAAGATGATAAGATAATTGATCTGATCAAGATACATGTGACTTGTAGCTAAAGAGTACCGAAAATGGGTATATAATCCCTTACAAAGCCCCCCACTCTTGAGCTGCAAGAGAAAAGAACTGTATCGAGGGAGGGAATGGCGGGGAAAAATTGAAGCTGAAAGAAAAAATTTGCACTGCGTTCCTCCGTTGAGTTACCTCGTCTCCGACTCCGCGGGCCGCTCTGCGTCCTCTCCGTCTCCATCTCTGTTGCCTCTCCGAATCCACTCCGCGCCATGGTCGCTTCGCTCCCAAACCCATACCAGACCATAACCAATCTCACTCCGCTGCGTAGTCGCTGTGCTCCCCATACCATACCCTACCTGCCCCCCACGAAAGAAGCCGCTTGCAACGGTCGAGCGAGAGCGGTTTCTTTCGGAACCCATCCAAAGAACGAATCAGCCCCCCAGTCAAAGCCAGGGAGCCGAAGGCGAGGATAAAAGGATGGGTCTGGGCTGTGGTGGGGAATAATTGCAGAGTGTCTCTGGGCCGGATTTCCGTGCACATTGCCACATCAGAGGCAATTCGACGGATATCCGTGAAGAATGTACCTCCGACTTGCAGAGTGCAGTACATGCACAGATTATGAGGCGGCTTGAAGGGCAACGATGTATGGCCGGATCGAGACATCGAAGGGGTTCGGGAATCGGTGTGCATGATGCGCACACACTCGGATTGTAGGATAAAAGGGAATACGCAAGCGGCCGGGACGGCAGAACGGACCGGTGTAAGCTGACGATACACAGGAGCGTACAGCGTGGCTTGAAACAATGTACTCGTCGGCGCCCCGTGCGAGAGGGATCCAAAGGTCTTGAGGTTCGGGCCCGCGTCGAGCGGGGAGGATGCAAATGATGAAATGCACAAATCAAAGTCATACGGATGTGTTTATCTTTTTGCGCACTTCAGTTACTTCAGCGCCGCCGGCGAGGCCCTGGGAATTTGCGCAGGAATTCAAAACGGAGAGGAGGAGCACTTCAGTGTTTGACTCGTAGACGACACCTCCGCATGAACGTGAGGCATCAGGCGGAAGAATTCAAATGAAGAAATAAAGACTCGGAATCGAGGGAAAATTCCAGGAGAACCAAGGAGCGTGAGCAGCACGGAGGATAGAGTAGCCGCGGGAGTCTGATGCAACACTTGAGCGAATCGCAGAATTGTGCTGCATGTTCTTCCTTGGAGCGACACGAAAGCAGACATCCACGATCCGGCTTCGCGTGATGGAAGATCGAAAGATTCCGGGAAAGCCAGTGTTAGAGTGGGCAAATGAAACTGAGTGATTTCAACGAAGTCCAAGTCGCAAAACGTGGAGGGGAAATGCAGAAAAGAGAATTGATTTGCCAGAGCGGAGGCCGAACTTGAAAAAGGAAGAGAAAAGTTGTTTGGTTCTGCGGGATATCGTCCTCGGAACCAAACAACCTCTCCTTCCTGTTCCTGCATCTCAATCGTTCTCCACGACAACTTCTCACCACGGAAAGACACTCCCGTCACGCCGGGATGTCCCGGTTGATGGCGGAAATAGGTCTCGCTTAGAACTGGCTGGCGACACGTGCTCGCCTCCCGGTATCTCCGTCGGGCCGATGCTCACCGTCTCCACAGATCGGCCGTCGCCTCGATCGTCGCCGCTGTCACCGAGACAGCGGGCGCGGTGAGCCGCGCCATCAATTCTCTTGTCGCCCCGCCATCGCTGCCAGCGCACCTGCTCGTCGTCGTCGCCTGCCTCCCGGTTGTCAAGTTCTGTGCTGCTGCTGCCTGGAAGCACCTCAAGCGTGCTGGTCTTGTGTCCCCTATGGCAACTCCGGTGCGCGTCGGGAGCTCTCAGGTGGCAGCTGCAGCAGAGGGGGATAGGCTTGTTTTTCCTACCAAGGCCGGGGGTAGCGAAGAACGTTCATTGTAAGTGTTCCCGTGTCTGATGGTGCACTTCGACATCAACGGGCTTTCCAGCACCGGCAAGAAACAGGATCAGTTAAAGGACATGTGCCGAGATTATGGTCTCGCCGTTAGCGGTAACAAATCACAACTCGAACTTCGCCTTCAGCAATATAGCGAAAGGTTTTGCAATGACCCGGCAAGCTGGTATGTCTATGTCTCCCACTTACATTCCAGGTCTACTCAATTTTTTTTCTTCGCAGTAATTTGACCCCTGTGACCCGCCGTACTCATAAGGGCCCTCGGAATGGCGAGAAAAAATCTCAACCGAAGCAGTCGACCAATCGAAGGGCGGCAATTATCGACACAGAGCGGGTCACCGAAAGATCGAAAGATACTCGGACCGCAGACGATGTCAAGGACTTGTTGACTTGGGTAAGCAAGATGCTTTGGTGCTGCAAAACTATTCATTGGTTATTTCGGAATGTAGGCGGATCGTACATTGGCGAGATTGGCATACAAACCTTCGAAACCCGACACTTTGCCCACGACGACCTCGGTTTCTCAGGCCTCCTCACAGGTGAGGATCCAATCCGGCTTCAGCTTTTGTCCTTAAATTGATTCTTAACTTGAGACTGTCCAGACTGACCGCAGCCTTCATGATCGGATGCAAGTCATTGAAAATCAACTCGCCGTAATAGCGACTTCGGGAATTAATCATGCCGCCCAACCGGTCCAGTGGGCTCAGGCATCATTCACGCCGTTTACAGCCTATCCCGTTCCCCCCGTTGATTACACCGTGTATGATCCCACGTATGCACAGGATTTTTCCTTTGACTTCACCGTAAGTCTCGTGTTTCTGATGGTATATTTATTTGCGATGACTGCATCTGACCACCACAATATTCAGGGAAACCCGTTCTTCGATGGAGGATCCAGTCATGGTGCTCAGTCGCATGCTCACAATCTACACGTCGGTAATCCAAATTGGAATTATGAGCCCAACCCCATCCCGGCTCCTTCCGCTGCTCTGCCCCAGCCTGTTGATGCAACCACTATCCCCGTAACTTGCAGCACCCAAGCTGCCTCCCCTTCCCAAGTACCCACCCGCTCTGTGCGTCTGGGCATTAACACCGTTATCAGCATCACTGTCGATGCGATTAAGCAACTTGCAGTTCCAGCCACATCTTTCGCCGAAAACATCGAAAAACTCAACGAGATGTGGGATGACACATCCCCATACTGGAAGAATGATTCGGTCCTAGTGATTGACGACCATCCGACAGCACTTATCTACTGGCCCGAAATCTTCAAGAAAACCGGGCTGTGGACAGCGCACAAGTCCAACTGGACTGAGTGGAAGGTGAGTTTCCATTACCTTACACGAGAATGACCTTCCAATGGTTGACCTGATTATTTTCTAGTTCCTCGTCGAACATTATCGGCAAGGAACTCCAGATGAGTTCTGGACCATGTTCAGAAGCAAAGACGGGGGAAAGATGTCTTATACCGCCATCTGCGCTGCCATTCGTAGCGAGCGCAAGAATGCGGACCGGGATCTCGCGACTCAAGCCCGGCGAGAGTATGGGGTCGATTTTGAGTCGAAATTCAGATACCGCTGCAGCAAGACAAACACTCGGGTGGTCATGACGAAGGACAGCTCTATCGCAAAAGAATACAAGCGCCTTCAAAGCCTTTAATTAATCTACCTTTCAATCCGTCTCAGTTTCCGTGCCGTCTGCCTATTTTCGTAGCTCCATCCACTTTAGTTCCAAAGTATATATCATGATGTTCAAGATAAAATTGTTCGAGGAAAAAATAGAAGGGATACACAAGTAAAACGAACTAGTTCAACGGCCACAGGCACAAGTTCTACCGCAGGCAGAGCATCTCTCGGTGATCTGCTGGTTCGGGTTCAGGAAATTCTCGCGCAACTCAGTAGGATCGTCGTTCCATCCGATTAAGTATTTGACGATGGTCAAGTTGGAGAACTCCATGCTCCATCCACCCCACTCACAGATACGACGCAGGCTCCATCGGCGATGAGATGCGAAGTACTGGCAACCGCCGCGACGAAACGAGTGAGTACCGTAAGGGTACGGGTCAAGGCCAATGTCGAGGAGGTTGTTGCGGAACATCTCAAGGAATTTTTCCGACTTCTATACCGCGCAAACAATGTCAGCGAACTCTCAAGTTGTTAGAAGAAACATGTACCATTGGTCGACTAGAGTCTCCAATCTGATCACGGAGGGTAATTGTCGGGAATAAATATCCCTTGGTGATTCTGGAGCACGCCAGCCATGCGGTGAGGGCACGGACCGGACACAAATGGGCCTGGTCCTGGGGCAATTCATGAAGTACGAAAGGCTTGATCTCTGCAGAAGATCATTAACAGGTGCAATGCACGACGTGAAACTGAACACGCTTACCTCCATACTGACTGGTCTTGCGAAACGGCAGGTTCAACTCGAATGAGGTTTCGGTAAGTCGGCGGATATCTTGGAGCTGAATTTTCAAAGCCTCGTCAAAGCGGAGTAGGCATAGAAAGGAGATAACATATACAGCGTGGAGCATAAGACGGCTGCGGCCTCCTCCCCATTGGTTGATATCCACTGGGGCATTGCGGTTGCGTCGCGTAACGGGCTTGATCTCGGCCACTTGTGGCTGATTATTGTAATGGTAGATCGTGTAGATGATATCCTGCAAAACAAAGTCAGTATCAAGGTGCGAGCTGGGAAAAAGAACAAACCGGTGTAACGGCTCGCGCACTGGTGGCCACTTCCCCGGCACGAACCTATAAAACGGTGAGCAAAACAAAACAATGGATAAACACAGTACATGCCTTCTTCTTTCTCAGCGTGACCATGTATCGCGAAACAGCTTCAGAGACAGAGGGATTTCCTATCATTTTACCGCTGACTTCGCTTTTCTGCCAGGGAAGAGACCCAAGCCCGTGAATGCGCCCGAACCCGTATGTAGCGGCAGCCCGCATTTTCTGCGCATGGCTATACGAGTCTCTCTCAATACTGGGATCCTTTGGCTTCCCATCAAGCCCAATGTCATCGCAACTTGAGGTATAGTGAGTTAAGTTACGAATAAAAAAAAAGTTGAGATCCATACCTATCCATGATCCACGCAACAATGAATGCCGCCGCCTCGGGGTGAGGTTGACCGGTGAAAAAAGGCTCGTCTGCTTTGAGGAACCCCTTGGAGTGAACGAACTTTTCACCAAGCTTGATGATCCTATGTAAATGCAGATGTGAGAGCTTTGCGTTGAGATATCGAAAGCAACTCACCGTTTATACTCCGCGTCCGTGCTATCAATCACCCCCTTCGATGCCTCAGTGATAACCGCGCGCAAGCTTGTGAAGTCAGTCATTTTCGCATCGCCATCACCATCCCCCGACTCCGAGCCACTCTCCTCCTCCTCTGACCCTGAGTCACCGGGCACCTCCTCTGTCTCTGGAACCTCCTGCAAATCAAGAGTCTCTTTCTCGCCATCGATGTCGTCGTCGATCTCGTCCTGAGCTGGTACATCGGAGCTCAGTGCACCATCGGCGGTAGTTGAATGAGTCGGATGAAGAGCGAGACGGATCCCTGCGAACTGAGGGTTACTCAGGATGCTCATGGTGGAGAGGGAAAGAGAGAATAAAATTTAGGAGACGCGGAAACAGGTGTTTATATACCGGATGTAAAGTCTCAGATTAGTCAAAGCTCCCCCTCGGAGTCTGTGATGAGCTCCAACACCTCCTCGCCTCGATAGATGACGCTCATCGTAGTGTACCGTTTTTCAGGGTGGGCATGCGACACTAGATAATTAATCGATAAGAAACCCAATAGAATAGAAACATGCGGCACGTACCCTTGGTTTTCCCTGAAGGAGAGCCTCGTTGCTTGGTCTGTTGTGACGGGTCCGCACGCCCTATCACGGGAGGTATCAGCATCAGAATATAAGCAGTGGTATGAATACTTACCCTGGGGAGACAGTCTCGAGGGACCAGCAATGGGACCGGCGTTGTGGGATTCTACTCTTGAGCTCTGAATACGCGGACGCGCGGGGGTCTTCGACGTCTTAATGCTCTTGCGCTTTGGCTTCGAACCTTCAGAAATGATCAGAATGATTTTACCGTGAAGCACAAAACACACCTCGAGTAGAAATATAATCGAGTACCATCTCCGGATACACGTACTCCACCATAGCTCTTGGAACCCAGACCCTGACTTTAGGAAGGTCGTTCGCGAGCCACGCTGCAACAGCAGCCTGCACACCCTGAGCAGGATCGCGCTTCCCCGCGATCGCTTGCAGAGCCGAAGTCAAAACGGTGGGGTCGAGATCAAGCATGAGGCGTAACTCAGCGAGGTAGCCTGTAGACTTGTGCTGACGTTGGCCGACAATGTGCTTGATCAATGACGGCGGCGGAGGAGCCGAAATAAGGCCGTCCGATGCCAAGGCCTTGTAGGCGAGCTCCCGGATTACCAGGCCCGCAAACAGCTGGTCTGCGAAGTGTGTAAGTATCCCGAGGCTGTTGCCCCAGCCAAAGTGGTCTTCTGCGAAGCGGGCAAGGATGTCGAGGCGGGGAGGGCAGAAAGCCAGGGGCGGTACAGTGGCCCTGGAGACAATCGGATGACGATATAGATTGATCACATTGAGGTCGGGAAAGTCGGCGGGGATATTGGCGGCAAGCTGCTTGCACTGGTGAGGCAGGTGGCCGGAACTGTTGGTCCCAAGCTCGGTGCGCAAGGCATCACGCCAGGTCGCCAAGAAGAGCATGGACTCCTCACGCGATCGATCTGCGAGACCGGCAATGAGCTGCCTTCCCAGACCAGCGCGGGCAAGCCCCAGAGCGATCTTGAAACCACATTGGGGAAGCCCGTCCTACAGCAAACAATTAGACGCTTTTATTTCGCAAATCAGGTGAGGAAGCATACCGAGTAGTCTCCTCCCCCCAGGACAGCAATGAGAATGAAGTCATCACGCGACAACCCCATGATTGCGGAGATATCAAAAGCAGAGTATCGTGAGGCTTCATAATTTTCGTTATCCTCGGAACGGCTGCAGGGATAAGTCAGACAAGCCTTTAAGAGCAAAGTATAAGCATACATGCGCAGGACAACGTCGGCTCCAAAAACAAAGGAGTCCGAATCATCTGTGAGCATGGCATCGACGCGCAGAGGGATTCCTGTGGTTGTCATCTCAGCCAGAGTGGCTTCCGCCTCTCCAGGAGCCTGCATAATCAAGTCAAAAGGGGGAAATCGGAACAATGTTAGACGTACGATGATCCATCGAAAGCCGAAACCATCTAACATCTGCTGGAAAGAGCTAGCAAGCCAATGATCGTTTCCGCTGATAGTCCTGCCTCGCTTCATCGACGGACGTTGCCCTCCATCGAAGACAAATTCAGGAATAAAAGGGAGCCTGAAGAGGCGGCTGCACCGGGAGAAAAGCGCGACGAGCTCGGGGCTTTGTGTATTCCCGTGCCGGGTGCAGGCACGATACATCCAGCCACTAAAGTCCAGTGAGAATGTACTCATATTCATCAGAGTGATTTATCCCACCTGGCGTCTATACCAATCCGGAATCCACGCACTCCGGTAGGGTTTGCGATGAAGCCAGTGCCCACGGCTAGATTAGGAAGAGAGATCTTCTGCTCGACTTCCTGGAGCTCCTACAATACCGGGTAAGCAGTGGTTTGGAGCGGCGGCACGGGTACTACCTTCCATGCATTGTTAAGGCCCATTGGTAGTAGAGGAGATAAGGCAGGAAAGGGGGGTCTTGGAGGCGATCGAGCCTTGATTTCCAAAAGCGGTGCCAAAGCTCAAGCAGCGGGTAGAAACTGCGCGCGCTGCAAAGGACGCGAATTCGCGCCCTAGGGAGCGAGTGCAGTTGCACATCCGGGGCGAGAACTGCGTGTAGGGACACCTGCACGCGCCGTTGCATGAAAGACGCAAACCCACGTGCAGTGCCCTCACAAACGGGGAGAGCGTGGCAGCGCGTCGTCCTCATCCATGAGTGGCAGTTGCAATCATGGTGGCCGGAGCCAGCTGCGCACGAGTCGGCACAGGGCGCGTGACAAAAAACGGTGCGGCACAAGCGGGTAGGAACCGGTGCGCAAGTCGTCACCGGTTGCTGCCACGCGAATCCAGCAGCGACAGAAAGGCGCGGGGACACGGTGCAGGATATACGGGCGAGTCGACGGAGAGGACGGGCGAGTCGACGGAGAGGACGGGCGAGTCGACGGAGAGGACGGGCGAGTCGACGGAGAGGACGGGCGAGTCGACGGAGAGGACGGGCGAGTCGACGGAGAGGGAAAGCAGGAGAGTCCCACCGATGTGCGCATCGAGTTGCGGTGCAAGTGTCGGAAAGAGTAAAAGTGAGTTGGATATCATGGTACATTGACCGTGGACGCACCTGTAGCATGCACGCTGCTCGACTTGTGCATGTGTTGACCTCGACCCGTCCCCCTCCGCCGCAAGTCCGCCGAATTTGCGGATGCGCGCAGCCGCCGGCGCGCAGCGGGGACATCATGGATGGTCAGACTCTCCGACACCGGCTACCGGCGCATAGCAAACGCAGCGCGTCACTATCCAGTGCTGGAGCAGAGGCATGGCCTGTGAACAAAAAGGGGAGTTAAAAAGAGTCTTGTAGACACACCTTGAATATCTCGCATGTCCGCGTGGGTTGGTGCGATGTAATTGGGGCTTAATTTTGATGCCGACGGGGACTGAGATTTTGTGAGCACAGTAGCCGGTGCTCACAAATTCTGAGTGGTCGTGTACTCCCACGCCGGTTGTGGGGTAACCGAACCGATGGGGCACACTGAAGAAAGTGATTGAGCACTCAAGGGAAACATAAATGAAAGGCTTACCTTGTAAGCTGCACAAAAACTGTGCACGTTGGAGGGTGTGATACGAAAGTACAGCACCTCGCAGCTGGCTCGACTGCCTGCGCGCAGGGAACGCGAAGTCGCGCCCAATGCAACGAGTGCAGTTGCGCATACCACGAGGACTGCGTCTGCTTACACTGCGAAATGAGTCCTTTGAGCCCGCGCGGCACTGTTGGACGGGAGGACAGAGGTGGTCGCGATGTGGATGAGAAGATCTGAGAGAAGCCAAAAGCCTCAGAAATAAACAAGAGGACATAAGAGGTACACGCACCGTGAAAGATATTCCAGATGAGCACCGGCGCAACGAAAATGGAGTCGACACGAGTGCGGATCAATATCTCCGAAGCCAATGACTTTGCGGTCTCTGAGACTGGGGTGCACACACGGCCCCACAACCGACACGCAAGATCGGCTGCCCGCCCTCCCTATGGGAGAACTCCAATTCGTGTGCACCACCAAGAGACCACCGAGACTCGGGCTCATTTTAGTCTCTTCAGCTTCAAGAGACTAAAATGAGCCCGAGTCCACGAAGAAAGATCCGGGGACTTCCATTGTGCACGCACTACCAACGCTCTGACACCAGGGAACACCCCTGGCAGACCTGCAGCGTCGGAGAAGGCTCGTCTGCGTTGGGATCATGCGTGCACAAGGGAACGGAAGAGAGCAGAGTTTGCTCTTGTTTATGGACGCGTGCCGTATTCCCAGGCTTGGGTGGCAAACGACGCGTCTTTCTGAATCACGTGGGCGCTTCATAACGCGTCGGAGTTATCTTGACGCGTCGACACTGTTAGAAACACGCGTTCCTACGGCCAGTTTACAGCTTCATAACTTATATGAAGATATCTGTGATCCGGCAAAGACTTCAGTACCAAAGGCTTCAGTAGCAAAATAAATAAAACACGTCGAACATCTAGTCTCGAATAAACGCGCGTACGTCGAAAGCAATCCGGAACAAAGGGTCCGGATGTCGGCCCAGCCAAGCATTGAGGCAGTATACGGCCTTCAATGGGCTGCCACGCGTTGGGTCCTACAAACTGCATGCGCAATCTAAGCGGACTGGAATGTCTTTTTTTCTGGGGCTCTGACTTTCGGACATCGGTTTTGCAGGGAAAAAAATGTCTTTGGCCATCGAAAAGGGCATCAAGAGACACTCCAGAGGCGTCAAAAGACATTTCCGACCACGGCAGCACTCACAAGCGATATGGATCAACACGCCTCAATTGCCGGTGTTCGTGTACTTAACCCCGCAGGCTTTTAATTACCATCACCACGCCCTCGGCTTTGGAACTCACTGGAGCTTTTAATCAGTGAGGTCCAACGCCCTGCCTCTTACTTGCTTTGACTCTTCCCTCCCTCTCAAATCTCCCCCAAACTCGACAGCTTTCGTGCCTTCACATGCCTCCTCCATCGGCGAATCAACCGCCATCACTCTCCGAGACTTGGCAACAATTTGCTGCTATATTCCAATGCACAGAGTGAGTTCCCTTTCCAACCTATACATCCTCTTTCTTTCCTTCTTTTTCTTTTCTCCCTCCGATACTTTGAACGTGTCGCGTCGCGTCGGTGGGATGCACAATTTATTTCTGCCCAATCCTTCACTTCACTTTCTTCTTTCCTCCGCTTGCCTTTTCCCCTCCCTCCTCTGCTTTCCTGGCTTTCTCCCTCCCCTCCCCTCCCCTCCCCTCCCCTCCTCCCTCCATCCCTGCTCCCTCCCTCCGGGTGCGCGATCGCTCCACGATCGTTCCGTCCGATCGCTCGCGTGCCCTTTTGGTCCCGCTTGGCACTTGCTTGCCGTCGCTTGTCGCCGCTTGCCATCCCCCTTGTCACCATCACCGTCACATCACCCGAACTGTCTTGTTCGTCCGTCGAAGATTCACTTCTCGCGTTCACCCGGCGTTTCGCGACGCTATCCCAAGGCTCCATTTACGCTGAACAGCTGCTGCAGATGCGAAGATGATCACCAGCGCCTGACGAAGGTCCGAAGACTCGCAAGTGCAGCTCGAAGTTTTTGTGTAGTTAATTTCGACGATCCAGTGCCCGGCAGCGCTTCCTCCTTGTGGTGCGCCGTAATTTAGGTCCAAGTTGGTAAGAACAACGAGCAATTTGAGGAATCCAAACTGAAAAATTGGCAGAGATAGCGAAAATTTGAAAGGAAATTTGTAAGTTGGTATAGGGAATCTCGCGACGATCTCAAATCGAGTCGTCTACGAGGTCGTGGTGCCGTGCCATGTTTGACTGGGTGGAAAGTTCGAGGTGTGTCCTAAAAATTCCACGGAAAGGTTTGGAGTCTGACTTCGGAAGGAATTCAGATGTGTTCTCGTGCGCCCGCGCCTGTGAAGCAAATCCAGGGCGCGGTACCGATTCCTTCCCGCTCCCATGCCAAGTACGGCGCGGACCCTCCCCGGGCAGTCCACACGAGGTAAGAGATCTTTTGTGTCCGTGCGATCGCGCTAATCAGCGCGAAAGTCTTGCCCGATGCCATGAACAGGGGAACCAAGGAAGAAGCAGGGAGAGCTGGGAATGAGGAAAGTGATGCGTGTCCACGTCGCGCTGGCGGACGTCCGTCTTCGTCACAGGTGCGTGATTTCAGCTCGCCATTGTGCTTTGTTTTGCTGCTGAACGGAACCTGCAGCCCCCCAAGCTCGACTGTAGCCCCATTGACGAGAACGTCGACGAGACCAGGAGCGAAGGGCTTCGGCTCGAGTATGAAAACCCAGGCAGCGCTGTCGGTCGTGACGGGCATAGGAGAAGGGCATCGTGTATGCACAATCAACGCTTCGGTGTACGTGTCTACCTCATTGAAATGTCCGCTTTCCTGACTCGTCACAGCCAAGGTTCCACTCAGCCCCCCAAGCTTGACTGCTCTCACTCTCGCATGTGGCTCCACCATCTCGATGTGAAGTCCCTTAACCTTGACGGCGTCCGCATTGGCGAACGCCGGAGATGGGGACTTTGACGATGGCGTGATGTGCGTGATGGTGAGGGCGTTGGGCGCGAGGCGTGGCAATGGAATCCCTGGAACGTGGTGCTGTACGTGACGCTGAGTATTGGCCAAATTCCATGCGTCTGACTCAGTTGGTAGGTACAGATCTTCCCCCAGTCTTCCCGGTCGAGACCCAAGGATAGATTTGCGTGCGTCCCCTCCGCGCAATGCCTCAACTTGCTGCATGAGCTGTCGAGTGTCTGTTCTCGCTGTGGGTGTTAACTCGGTGCGCGATCCTTCCGAATTTGCGAGTCCCTGATCTTTTCCCGATAAGATTTCTTCCAGCCCCCAAGCCTCTGTCGACCGTTTGAGAGGGGAAGAGAAAAGCACAGTCGGCGTTGACGGGCTAGCTGTATGCACACACGTTTTGCTGTCTCCTGCGCGCAGTCCCATCCGGGGTTCACGAAGCCCCCAAAGCTCGACGGCGCCCACAATGGTGGACGCCGGAGCGGGGAACCTAGGCCATAGCAGAAACGGCTCGGGAGCGACAATATCGTGCGACAGCGAGCTGTTTCCTGCGCGCTCCCCAGGTTCTTTAGTCCGAGCGGGTGCAGTGACCTGAAGCTCGGCGATGGTGAGTACTCCCTGCGAACCGAGAGTTTCATGCTGTTGATCCACCGAAGGCCCGTTTCGTCCTTCAAGTGCAAGTGCCTCAAGATACTTCACGACATCCGAAAGTTGACGCGCCCTGTTGGGCGCGGGTTGACGGATTTCAGTTCCAGCGATAGGCACGTCGGAAGGAGTACGGGACACGGGCGGTGTTGCGCACATAGGAGGGAAATTACTGCTTGCTTGTACTAACTCCCCTGCGATAGCCGCATGCAGTTCTGCCTGCACAGGTGTCCGTACCGATTCCCACTCAGCACTCGTCTTTGCCTTCTTCAGTGGTGGCACGGAGTTAGTCGCGGATCTAGTGGTGGTTGCTGCCAGCGGTGCTTGCCGGGGTCGCGGCTTCACAGCGCCAACGCAGGGAGCCTGTGAGCATGAGGAGGTCCAAGTCTTGCTGCCACTGCAATGCGATACAGGTGAGTCATGGCAGCTCGCTGTTTGGTGATACTCTTTAAAACGCATCTGTGCCAGACGCATCCTTTCGCTCAGACTTGCCCACGCCGTTTGCAGCTCGCCGCGGGTATTCGCACCTCGTAAGAGTCTCATAAGGATTCCGTCGGGGTCCACGAGAAAGCAAGCTTTGCCCGGAATGAAAGATGAAGCTCGGGTGAGCAGCGATTGCATTTCCTTCACTGTATCATCCGTACTTAACAAGAGCTCGGTTTCCAGCGCGAGTGTCCCCATGAAAAGCTGACCACTGCGGTGCACGCGCTCCTCAATCTCCGAGCTATTCAAGTCCTTCTTGCGAACGATATGCGTCGTCCTTGCGAGAAGACAGTGCCCAGGATCCGAGCCACATTCGTACTCAAGAACCAGGTCATGCACGGTGGACGCACGTTCGGCGAGGACTGCGGTGCTGTGGGGATCTGTGTGCGTCCCCTTGCGGACAGTTACCTCTACACTGGTACGCGAAGAACTCGGCGAACAAGGTGCGTGTACCCTGTCCAAGTCGCCAGCCACGCTGATGATACAGCCCAGTCGTTGATGGGTGTTCTCCTTCTGTCTCGAAGCTTGGGAAGCATTCACGGCAGGGGGTAACACTGTGATGCCATATGATTCCAAGAAAGCCTTCGGGAGCTTGACGCGCAGCGATGGAGGTAGTGACGCAAGGATCCGGGGGATCTGTGAGAGCCGCTTGCGATCGGAGTTGGTCAAAGGAATCCCTATCCAGAAAGACTTCATGGATGCCATCGCGAAATTGAGCTCATCGATAAGAGTGACCCAGCTCCAGACGATTTGGTTTTGTGTAGCGGGAACAAACAAGCCGGTAGTACAAGTTAGAGTCTGCAGTTCCGCTTGGCCAAATTGAGGGATTTCACGTCCATGTTGCTTTGCAGCAACGGAACAGAGGTGGCCAATTGCAGGAATGATGTTTGTGAGCAATTGGGCGAGATCAGCGCGCAGCGCGAACCCGCCGCCGGAAAGGACAATGTGTGAGGGTTGGAGAACGTGCTTGGTGAGTGCTGAGCACGTTTGGTAAAGGGATTGCATGCCCGATGCAGGATCGGGCGAGGTGGTGTACTCGGACCATATCCAGTCCATAGACGAGTCCGACATAATTAAGTCCGATCGAGGAGGATCCGGCCAGGAGGGGACAACGGTTCCCAATGTGTCCACTTTGTAAGGCTTCAAGAGCACTCACAAAAGGGTATCCGTCGTACGCTTGCCCTGGCGGGGTGATCGAGCCTTATATTGTGTGAAGGACCCTCGTTAGACGGTCTAGCTCTTCGAAAGACTACCAGGAGTCGAATATTCGTACTCTCTGAGTTGTAGACTCTCTAGAACCCTCGAATATTCAAGGGCACTGAGCAGGCCGCCTTATCGTGATCCTAGCGTAATCCTGCGTGAAGTGGGTCGTAAGTCGTGAATATATTGATATGGTCGCCTAGTGCCTAGTGCGTATGCCAGGCAAGGCGAAGAACCCGATCGTCAGGCCTCTATCAGAGACTCGGAAGTACTCGACGAGAATTGGAGGCGGTTAGACGATGGTGGTTTGTGTTAAGATGATAAGATAATTGATCTGATCAAGATACATGTGACTTGTAGCTAAAGAGTACCGAAAATGGGTATATAATCCCTTACATATTCATTTGCGTTGGTTCGTCGATGCGTGGTCGAGTGTTTTTCATCTGTTTCCATCTTTGCTCTGGTGAGCAACATTGAAGCCTCATATGGGTTGACTACCAAACAAGAGTGGGGGTCGGCAGGTATGTCTCGGTCTCAAGCTACCTTGTATAGCGTCGAATGATATGGTTTTCAATAGTGCTGGCGACCCCTTGACACTCCTTTATTTTGGCAATCAAGTCCCAAGTGGCAGGGAGTCCGGTTATACGTTGGGCGCCGGAGCGGCCCATCCAAGGTACATGCAGTCTGTCTCAAGGCACTTCTGTGTACCTGGATTGCGTCCAAGTCCTTTACTTCTGAGTGTCCTGGACCGTGTACTCTTCGCGTCGCGTGCCCCTCATAATCGCCGTGGTTGAATTGGAAATAAAATTAACCGTGAGTCCCTTCAACATGGACTTCTAGGCTGAACTGTACTCGGACCATACAGTTCCTAGTGTCCATCGACTCTCCCAAAATACACAATTACCCACTGTCATCGTGTGACGTCGACCAAAGAAACCGTCTTAAACGCAGATCCTAGTCCACGTTCTTGGATAGCCTTGCCCCACATCATGTTGCTCATCTCCCTCTTAGCTTTGGGTTTCATCGGCGCCATCGTGCAAGCTCAGCCTCCCTTGCCAATTGGGCAGCTCGTGAACATCAAAGACCCTCAAGGCAATGTCTTTGACCTCGCCTTCGGTAGTCCGGCAGAGCTCGCCCCAGTTCAAAGTCTCAACCATAAACCCTTCGAAGGCGCTCAAGCAGTGGGTGTCTTCTATCTCAACTTCAAATACCTTTTTCAAGCGAGAGAAAAACACAGTGGGTAATCAACAGCGCCGGGCTGGCGTCCATTTCCAATGCCGCGCAAACCTTCCTTTCCTTTACGACGGCAATCAGCGGAGTGAATCCCACTTGCGCCCAGGTTTGTGGACACAGTGTGGACACTCACTGGAATATTACGGCTAATCACGGCGGAACCGGCTACAAGTTTGTCATTTTACGACCTACAGCTTAATCTGGAATGACTGTTCGCTAGTATCATCGAACCAAATTCCCAATTGGCGGTGATGAGTTGGCCTGCAAGCACTTCTTCCATCACCACCTTCACAGCGCCCGTTAGTTTTTCTGTGGTTTATCTTTCGGATGATGGGTTCGACTTATAATGTCCGTAGCTCAGCTTGCAGAACTTCGACCCCAACGAGCCGCAGCAGATTTTCAACTTTCCGCTTTGTGAGTTCTCTCATTTGCCTTTCGAATCTGTGAGCTGATTTTTCAAATGATACAGGGTCTTGAACGACGTCTCATTCTTCGTTATCTCTCTCCTGTTTCCGACTTATGAATTCAATTGTAAGAACGACGAAATCGCTTCACTGCAAAGCAAGGGTTGAAAAGATGGGATCGGTGGGTATCGAGGCTTGGGCCGCTTTCAATCTTGACAATGGACTGGCCTCTTCTCATGGTGAACACCTTGTCGCTCAATGAAGTGTGGAAAAGCGGTAACGCGTTTTTTCCCCTGATTGTTTTGCCATGGTTGAAATCGGAGGTGATCCGAGTTCGGGTCCCTCCTCTTTCCTTGATCGCTTCATGCTTTGCCAGCGTGCCTCTTCGTATGTACGTAAACGACATGTGGGTTTGGAAGACCAAGCTAATAGCTGAACCATGGCATGCATTCAGGGTACCGTTTGTGGCGCTTGTCCATGTGTTGAAGGTGAGACTGACCGCGTCCTGTAGGACATCGTAACCGTGGCGGGAATTGTAGCCACCGGTCAATACTTCAGCCCAGTAACGACTGTCTCGTCAAGCTTCGCAGGCGCACCGAATGACGGCATTCTTGGACTTGCATTCCTGCCATCTCGAACATGCACCAACTGCCTTTTTTTCAACAATGCACACGAGCAAGGCGCTGTCGAAAAGAATCAGTTTGGATTCTTCCTCGGGAGCAGCAGCTCGCTATATCTCGGTGGAACCGACACGAGCAAGTACAGCGGCAGCATCGAGTATCACGACGTCGACCAGTCGCAGGGCTTCTGGCAGATCCCCGGTGCGCAGGCGACGGTGGGAGGTGTCGTTGCGGTCTCCGGCTTCGAGACTGTCATCGATAGCGGGACAACGATTATGTACTGCCCACCCGCTGCAGCGAAGGAGGTATACGCCAAGGTCCCCGGTTCAACTTTGTTCGACTCGAGTAACGGTGCGTCGTACACAATCTATCGTCGAAAAAAATCTGATTCCACTTCAGGCTTCTACTCGTACCCCTGCGATACTCCACCTGAGATCTCGTTCAAGTGGGGTGGGAGAGATTGGGCGATTTCGGCAGACAATGTCAACCTAGGGACAACGACCGCAGGGTCAAGCCAGTGTGTTGGCGCGCTGGCGGGCCACGACCTTGGTCTTGGCGACAACATATGGCTGCT
This sequence comes from Mycena polygramma, assembly GCA_029449255.1. NCBI lineage: Eukaryota > Fungi > Basidiomycota > Agaricomycetes > Agaricales > Mycenaceae > Mycena > Mycena polygramma. The sequence goes on along the minus strand of JARKID010000078.1, from coordinate 140,644 downwards.
CAGCGACAGAGTTATGAAGAGTGTGTACTCAGTCTTCGATTTCGACCAGAATGCCGTCGGGTTTGCCGCCCGCATAGAAACATAAGCAAGTACCATGAATAGAAACATACCGGGCCTACGTATAATAACGGTTTATTGACCTTGCGCAGCGGCATAATTTCAATTGGCTTGAACTTAGTATCAGTTCAGCAGGTTGAAACATGAGGTTGGAAACTCGGGAACAGCCCGGGAAGGTGCCAAGTCTATCGGTCCGATCATCCGGTCCGGCCAGGACCTTCCTTTCTCAGACAAAGGTCATAAAATTGGGCACAAAGGCGAACCAAGGCCACAACGCTGCGGCTGCCCATATTGCCCACTCGGGTTTCCGATTATCCGTACAAGTATTCATCACCGAGGCTTAATGGGCACTTACACTCTTTCCCAGGACGATGGCGCCTCCAGCTATCAGTGCCCGAACTTCGGGCGGCACGCAGACACATCCCACCGCAAGCGAAAGAGCTGCACTTGGGGCTGACCGTGCGCGCATCGCAGATATAGACTTGCAAATCCTTGAGCTGGAGGCTTCCGTTAATGCCCTGAAGAAGGAGAAAACCACAGTGCAACGCCGCCTCGACGCCTACACATATCCCGTTTTGACTTTACCCAACGAAATCACGTCGGAAATCTTTGTTCACTTCCTTCCGGTCTACCCAAAGGCCCCTCCGCCAATAGGTCCCTTGTCTCCGCACCTACTGTGCCAGATCTGTCAAAAATGGAGGGACATCGCACTCGCCACTCCAGCGCTTTGGCGCGCGATCTCGTTGCCGTTACGCGAAGAGAAGGGACTCGTGCATAAGCTTCGTCTCTTGGAAAAATGACTGGAGCGCTCCGGTTCATGCCCGCTCTCGATTGAGTTGCAAAGCCTTGCGCTAACTGTCAGCTCAAACTTACTCCCCCAATTCGGTCGGACAGTTGCAGAATACTGTGCCCGTTGGGAACATTTAACACTCCCTTCCCGAACTTTGGCAGCTATCCCTTATGATGGACGTCTGCTGCCACGCCTTCGCAGCCTGAAACTTGGGCCGGATAGGCCAAGAGAGGACATCTCCATCCCCACTTTCCTTGCGGCACCTCTCCTGCAAAAGGTTTCGATTTACACGTATCGCAACACTCATCTTTCTATTTTTCCGTGGTCTCAACTCACAGTCCTCTCTGTCTATTGGGTCACGCTTGATTACTGCGCTGATATCCTCAGTGAGCTGGTCAACATCATATATTGTCAACTTCGTATCAACTCCACGGTGGGCTTCAACCCCAGGTGAAAATATCAAACCCACTTTCACACACACTTCCTGATCACAATTCTAACAGTCGGAGTGTAACCTTGACGCACTTGAAGACTTTCATACTCATCCAAGAGATTCCGAATCTTTCAAGTCAACTCCCGCGGCACAGTGTTTTCGACACTTTGACCCTTCCGGCGTCTAGGCGACTCCATAGCTCGGAAAGGCCGTCTCGGAGCACTTCTTCGACGCGTCGGATAATGCAGGTGTATCAGAGGATGAGTATCCAGACTCAGGCAGTGACGAAGAATCCGGTGAAGAAGAATCGAATGTGGATACAGAGGGGGAGGAAGAGGAGGAAGAGCTTGATTCGGAACTGAGAGCGAAGACTCCCATTAATCCGGGCAATTGATTCCTTTCTCTTGTGATGTCTGACCGAAAGAGATTGATTCGCAAGCGAGAGCGAAAACTCCATCCTTTCTTTTGTGGTGATTGATCGGAACTCAATGGGGCGCTTACACTAGTTCAGAGGGCTGTCTACCGTAAAAGCTATCCTCTGCAGCCGCACAACTGCTTATTCCTCTTTCTTCAATGAATCTCCATCCACGTGTTCTAAGCTTCCTCTCCGGATTCGACTCCTGTCAAAGCCTTGAAAATCTGCTCTGGTATAGCCACATTCTACCTTTTGACTGAGCGGCAAATCCTGGGGTCGAGTCTGGAAGATTCTGGCAGGTACTGTTCAGCTTTGTGCAAGCGAATTTCACTTTTCCATCAGGCAGCGGAGTGGAACCTGAGGTCCTACGCGTGAAGTGAGATAACCTCGGACGGATACTTCGAACCCTGTTTTCTCCTCTCCTGCTTTACTCCACCCGTTTCGGCAGATTCAACATCGCAATCCAAAAAAGGAAATTATGTTCAACCTTATGAAGAGAGAGACAGAATGACGCCGCATATCTTTGACGCTATTTTTCGTCATTCTGTTTGGACTCTCGATCTTGACTTGATCATGATCAGGGGTTCCGAGCGCGGCTCCACGATCTCCGCTCCTTTGTTGTCTCACTGCGATGGGTTATAAGCCAGAGATCACCCACTTCAGTCCCTCTCAGCTTTTGCCTTGACTTCCACCTCACTCTAATATGTTCAACGCAACAGCTTTGCTTTTGACTATCACTCTTGCGGTGTGTACCGCTGCTTCACCCACATTGGCTTCGGACGCAAAGGGCACCGTCATCCCCTTGCGTAAGAGGAGCAGCTTTACTTTGCCAAACGGTGTGTTCGACAAGGACAAAGCACATGCCTCTACCGTCGCAGCGCTCAACAAGCACCGTCAAAATCTAATCAACTTGAAGAATAACCTCGGCGAGGCTGCATTCCCCCCAGTGAGTACCTGATAGAGTACGCTTCGAGATTCTCTAATTTTTTATTCAGGGTGCAGCCATCAAGCCCTTGGCAACTCTTCCTCGGGATGTCGAAGCGCGGATGGAACGGCGCCAGCTCGAACAACTCACGGCGGAGGATGGTGGTGTCGAATGGGATGGGAAAATCTCCATCGGGACCCCTCCTCAGCCCTTTCTGGTCCAATTCGATAGTGAGTGTCCTCAAGTTGTGGGTTTCGATACATTTTTTCAATACTCTGCAGCCGGGTCGTCGGATCTATGGGTTCCGTCCATCTCATGCCGCAGCGAAGGTTGTGCTTCCAAGCATAAATTCGATGCGTCGAAATCGCGTACTGTGAAACATCATACAGGCTTGTTCAACATAACATATGGGGACGGCTCAACTGTCGCGGGCCCAGTTGACTCAGTTTGTGGCCTTCGTCCATGTCACTGAAACGATTTTAACTGTCCTCCTAGGACACAGTTACCGTGGCGGGAATCAAGGCGACTGGTCAGTACTTCAGCGCAGTAACAACTGTCTCCTCGAGTTTTGCTGGCGCTGCGGCCGAAGGAATACTTGGGCTTGGATTCCCGTCCATCTCGGCGTTGAACCAGACCCCCGTTTTCAACACTGCGTACAAGCAAGGCGCCGTCAAAGCCGACCGGTTCGGGTTCTTCCTATCAAACGAGAGCCTCTCCACGCTCTATCTCGGTGGAACCGATAAAAGCAAGTATACTGGCGAAATCGAGTTCCATAACGTCAAGGTGAATGCGTTCTGGCAAATCACACACGCCGATGTGAGGGTGGCCGGTTCGCTCGCGGTTCCCTGTTTCGACACCGTTATCGACAGCGGCTCAACTCTGATTTCTGGGCCGCCTGATGCCGTGGCGCAGATGTACGCCAAAGTCCACAACTCGACCCTCTACGACAAGGACAATGGTGCGCCTACAATTCTATCCCGTGTTGAAGATTCTGATGTCATGTCAGGGTATTACTCATACCCTTGCGCTAACCCACCCCACATCTCGTTCAGCTGGGGCGGCGGCAGGGAGTGGGCGGTTTCTGCCGACAACTTCAACCTTGGGCCGATCGCAGAGGGTTCGAGTCTTTGCCAGGGTGCGGTAGTGGCAGCCCCGGACCTTCCCTTCGGTAAAGGTGCATGGCTCGTGGGCGACAGATTCATGCAGAATGTGTACACAGTCTTTGACTTCAACACAAGCGCAGTTGGATTTGCTACACTGAAGAAGTAACAGGCCAACAGCTCATCTCACTCTACGCTTGTATCATCATAGACCATCCTGTATATATATAGCTTAACCAACCTGCCAGTTACATCGTTTGCGTGAATCGATCCATCTTCGTAGATCCAACATCGCAAGCCGAAAATGGAAATCGTGTTCAACTTTTCAGATGTCGTTCCGTGAATGTTATTCTCGAATCCGGTCGCTTTGTACATCATCTATCGCAAATTCAGAGCGAGGTAACTTTCCCAAGGGCTTCGGCGAAGCCGCCGACTAGTGTATCGATATCTGTCGTGACACTGATCATGTCAAATCCTTGTGCAAATCGTTTCTCTGCTTGCTCTCCCGTCAAACCTGGGGCACCATCAGAACAGTAACTCTTAAGTACACGGGTACTCACAGAAGATGCCTGCGACCTTGCCCGCCTTCTTGGTCGCATCGAGGATCTTTGCTATCGCCGCTTCGTGCTCAGGGCCACCGAACTCCAAGCCCATCGATACAGCCAAATCAAATGGGCCGATCTATATGGCAGCCTCAGACAGATACAAAGCAAATGGGAATGTGAACCGACGAATGTAGCGTCGATGCCCTCTTTGACGATCTCGTCGATTGTCGCGACTGCATCTGGGTGCTCTATCTGTACAGCGACGATAATGGCATCGTTCGCGGCGGCTTTGTAGTCTGCATTGAGCGCGCCTGCAGCGTGCTAAAGGAGAGTCAGCCAAGGGAAATTTGGTGGGTGGACCGCCGCGTACCGTGAACATCGGGCCATACCTACCAGCGGGGTACGAGTTAGATATCGTAGTATCGGGTGAGAAAAGACTACGGCATACCCCCGAATACCAACTGGGGGATATTTAGTCGCCTCAACCACTTTTCGCACAAGCCCCTGTGAGGATTTTTGTCAAAGAGAGAAAACTTTTCGACGAGCATAATACACACTGGCGAGTTGGCCATCGGGATCATTATCCCGTGCGCTCCAGAGTCCAAGGCACGCTGTTATGTTGAACGTTGAACACGAGCAGGCAAGTAGGAATTTCAGGTACTTTGATCATCCATGGCTCATCGGCGGGTATGCGGATCAGCGGCGACGCACCACTGGACGCGACAGCATTCGTCAGGTCGTAGAAATGATGATCTAATGTCGCGTCGGTCCTGAAGCCTTCCACTCAGCGATGCACTCACCCGTAATCAGACCATGCTCTTCGAACACGATTGTTGTAGGATGTAGAACACAGGATTTTGGGCCCACTCACCTGCGTCGATCAGGACCCACGAGATGCCTTTAGTGAGAGAAATAGTGCGCGCGACGGCGGTACTGAACGAAACTGTTGAGCGCGGGCGAGGGCCGCAAGAGTAAAAGCTCTGGATCTGACCTAGGAATGGTGAGCCATGTTCCTGCAGCACGGGCTTGCGTTGCGAATTTCTGCCGGAGGGGGAAGTTGAGAGCCATGATATGATAGAGTCCCACATCGCGGCGTCTACTTATAAATGTGCAACGGGCCGCTGTTCCGCCTCACATGATCGTTTGTGCCCGAGAAGAAAATCGTGAATTGGTCTTGGATAGTTCGTGACTGGCATAATACACAGGCGGGGTATGAGAATGGGTATAGAGATATAAGACTCGTGTGGATCAGGTCGCGGCGACGCTTGCATCATTATTCTTCTCTCGGTTGCGCCGCCGGAGACTCCCAGAGGATCGGGAACCACTTTGGTGAGGTGAGATTGAGTGGGTAAAGAGTTCAGAAGAATCTCACAAGCAACGGCAGCAGAACATAAATTCACTAGAAAAATGTGAGTCAAGGTAATGATGCAAGAGCAGAACACGAACAGGAGCTCGACAATTGTGACCAGGATCTCAAGGCAGGAGTCAGTGTCCCAATTGCTTGAGCATAACTTGAGGTTGTACGCACAGAAAAGACCGCTGACACCACAGTTTCCAGGATTTTGGCCACGGCGGAGATTATGGCGTTGACGCTGGGCGAAGGAACGGTGTAAATTATCTTCAAGCTCGAGGACAGGGCAAGAATGGACGCACAGACTGCCGATGGCACTGAAGACGGCACCCATTATTGAATCTGGTTGGCGTGGAGGCTGGTGTAGTGGGAGGAGAGAAGGCTCTAAGAGAGATGTCAAGATTGTTCCCAGGAGTTTGATCGATCGGCATACAGCCACTGATGGCTTTAATGTTTCACCTCAAGCACCTATACCGTTTACCGTGGCCTTACAGTAAACAATCGCTCGATTCGTCGTGCGACAAGACCAGAGAGTATTCCATTTAGGCACAGGCTCATCGATATCGCGTCCTGGATTTGTTTATTCCGTGCCGTTCCGCTTCACGCGTCCGAGACGAGCTTCCGAGTTCGTCTGCAAGGACCTTCAGTTTTGGTATTTAAAACAAGAAGCGCTGAAGTCTACCGCCCGAATAGATTTAGCGCTAAAGTCGGGCCTTTTGCGTCTTCAATCAAACATGATTTTCCCCGGGTAGTTCTCAAACGGTGTGAGAATAAATGGGGGTGATCCGACCTCTGACGATCTGATATTTCCATCCTTGCAGAATAGAGCTTATTGGACGCAACTGAAAAGTAAAATTCAGCTGAAAAGTGAGAGCGGGAGGTCGCGCCAAATAGAGGCCCCACTACTAACTAAAAATTCACTTTTCAGCTGTTTCCAATAAGCTCTAATTGCGCTATCTCAGCCTAGGTTGGAGCTGTGATTTGAATCAGCGAACTGGGCTTGCTTCTCCAAATGTAAATTATTCCCAAATTATTCGAATGTGTCTGACGCAGAAGGAGGAAAGTTCCAGCAACTCGAGCACACATCGCGCTCTTACTTCGACCCCACCCTGTCCTCCAGGCGCCTCCAGGCCAATGCTTTACCTGCGCGCGTCGCGGGCATAATTGGACCACGTGATCGCGCTCCGGACGTGGCAGCATTGCGTGGCAGAATAATGATGGCATCGCGCTACGTTTCTTAAAATTCACTTACAACGCTCATGCAATAATCGTTGACCCGCCATGCAGATTATACCACTTGCCCTTGGTCTCCTTTCTCTCCTTCCCCACTCTGCTCTTGCCTCGGTGCTCGCTATCGACTATGGCACCGACTGGATCAAGGCCTCGGTAATGAGCCCAGGCATCCCGTTTGACGTTCTGCTCAACAAGGATTCGAAACGAAAAATACAAGCTTCCGTTGGGTGGAAAAAGACAGACCGTCTTTTCGGCACGGACGGCGCCAATCTTGTGAGTCGTACATTTCACATACTTCAGTCCAGTTTATTGAACGACTTTGCAAGGCATCTCGCTTCCCCTCAGATTCCTTCTCCTCCTTAAAGTACTTGCAAGCAGCACCATTCGACAGCGACATAGTGTCGTACTACACCTCTATATCTACAGCAGACGTCGTAAAGACCTCCCGCAATACGGTCGCACTGAGGCAGTCGGATGGGAATGAATGGAGTGTCGAGGAGCTCATCGGGATGCAGTTCTCATACGTGAAGCAGCTCGCAGAGACCCTCGCCGGAGAGAAAGTCAACGATGTTATCGTCACTGTCCCGCCGTACTTTTCGCAGTTCCAACGAGACGCCGTGGTCGACGCCATCGAGGTCGCTGGCCTCCGTACGCTGGCCTTGATTAACGATGGCACAGCGGTGGCGGTCAACTATGCCATGACACGGACCTTCCCCACTCCCGAGCACCACATCATATACGATGCCGGCGCGTCCTCCATCCGCGCCACGGTCGTCTCGTTCTCCACCTCCAACTCGACTTCGGGAACCCAGATCTCCGTCGCCGGTGTCGGATACGATCTCGTCGCCGGAGGCACGGAGCTCGATCGTCGGTTGCGCGAGATGCTCATCGAGGCGTTCAACACCAAGAACAAGCGGGATATCCGCGAGGACAAGCGTGGTATGGCGAAGTTATGGAAGGAGGCAGGACGGATCAAGGCCATCTTGAGTGCCAACAACGATGCTACAGCGACGGTAAGGTATTGCCTGGCGCTGTCTAACGCCTTCTGCACTAATTGGGCCTATCCAGATAGAGAGCTTGGCTTGGGACATTGATTTCAAGACCAAAATCACCCGCGCCTCATTCGAGGAAGCCTGTGAGGATCTGAAAAATCGTTTTGCTCGGCCTATAGAGGATGCGCTGCGCAATGCAGACATGACTTTGGTGCGTAGCACTCGCGTTTTTGTCTCCCTCGCTGATACGGACATAGGATAATATTACATCCGTCATTCTTACTGGGGGCGGCACGAGAACACCGATGCTCCAGACAGCAGTTAGAGCCGCCGTTGGAGAGTGCGTTGATTGTCACTCGTCTCTTCACATCGTCTAACTCCTTCCCAGTGAGAAGATCGCGTTAAATGTCAACGCCGATGAAGCAGCCGTTTTAGGTAAGCTGCGTGCACTGGACGCTCGTCCGCCTTCTAATTCTCGTTGTAGGTGCGGCCTTACATGGCGCTGGACTGAGCCGGCAATTCAAGACCAAGAACATCAAGGTCACCGACATCAGCGCCCACGACATCCAAGTGTCCTACCTCGCCACCGCTTCTACGCCCAGGACGATCACGACTCTTATCTTCCCTGCCGGCTCCAAGGTTGGCACGAAAAAGACCTTGACGTTCAAGCGCAAAGAAGACTTTGTCATCAACTTCGATTACAAGACCCCGGTAGCACCGTGCGTTGTTTTATTCCTTTCGACATACTGCTTGCTCAAAGAAATCTCAGAGGATTCCCAACAAGATTCCTAGAGGTCGGGATCGAAGGTGTGGCCGAGGCCATTGCGAACCTGACCGAACTTGGCGCGACGGACCCTGTGGTCAAAGCAACTCTCACGTTGTCGGAGTCGGGCTTCATCTCTGTCTCCAGCGCTGTCGCCTTCGGAGAGATCAAAGACGAGTCGATTGCGGGTATGTTGCTGCCGTTCTTCCCCGCTTATGTGCTCATAAAACTGCTCAGGTAAACTGAAGGGCTTCTTTGGCGGAGGTAACACAGCGGAGGCCGAGGTGGAGACGCCCGAGAACGCTCCCCCTCGTGATGCGGCATCGTCAAGCTCGTCTTCGGCGGCCGCTGCATCCTCGGGCTCGTCCAACTCCACGCCCGAGAAGGAGAAAGAGGAGAAGAAGAAGTTGACGCCCAAGGACAATACTATCACCCTCAACACCACTGTGGTATTCCCCACCATCCCGCCCATGACCGTCGAGCACAAGAAGAATGCCCGGAGCAGGTGTGTTGATAGATATCAATACTTTCTTCGTACTCATTCGTTCCTCAAGGCTGCGCGCAATCGATCTAGACGAGGCTGCGGTCGCCCGGAAGGAGGAGGCTCGGAACACGCTCGAGGGCTACCTCTACCGTCTGCGCGATCTTCTCGATGAGGAGAACCGCGACACGCCGTTCAAGCAGTGCTCTCAGGAGGCGGAGCGCAAGTCCATTGCCGGGAAGCTGGACGAATCTTTCGAATGGCTCCACGACAAGGGCGACGTAGCCGAGACTTCCCAATTCCTCGATAAGCGAAATGCTTTGGAGTAAGATGCCTGTGTTCCCTCCTTGAAACGATGTGCTGACCGCGTTCTGCAGGATCCTCGAGCGTCCCATTGTGCACCGGTACAAGGAGATCGAGGCGTTCCCAGCGGCGTTGAATAACAGCCAGATGTGGAACTGGAGCACGCGTCTTTTCCTCAACGATGCGAGGGAGAATCTCACCGCCGAGGCGGCGGCCGAGCTTCCCTCGAAGTGGACGAAGGAGGAGCTAGATTCGCTCGAGAAGACGCTGAAGGAGCACGAGACGTGGCTGAACGAGTGGGTCGAGAAGCAGAAGTCGGTCAAGATGAACGAGGACCCGGTCATCGAGACGGCGGAGATGAAGGCGCGCGCGAAGGTGCTCGAGACGGCCCTGGCGAAGCTCGTGAAGCGCAAGGTGCCGAAGACGGTGAAGAAGAAGAAGACGACGACGAGTGAGGCGGAGCCGACGTCGACGGCGGCGTCGGCTGCTGAGGAGTCGGCGACCGATGCGGATACATCACAGACAGAGGAGACGATAATACCGACACCCACACCTGTCGTTACCGAGGGCGAGGAGGGCGAGCAAGTACCATTACAAACCCACGATGAGTTGTAATTCTGTCGAAATATATTTAGAGATTTATTCGACGGTCGAACTGTGATTCGCAGCCCCGCCTGCGCAGGTCATACAGATATTTGTCTCCTTCCAAGTCACGTCCGGTCTTTTTCGACTCAAGCACGTGCACGGATTATAGAGCTCGACCGACTGGCACTCACATCTTACTCAGGCTCGGAGCCTTTGCTTAGTCCGTTCAGCGCGCGGCAGGAGGCGGCAAGGCCATCTCGTGCCCGGCAGCCCCTACTGTTGAAAGTCTCAAGCCTGCAAGATGCGACTGATGCGCCTCGGCATTTTCTTCACCGCATTAGGGAATTCGGGACGAGGGAGCGCTGATGAAGCGCGTTTCGAAGTTATTTCAGGGCATCGGGCATATCTGCGGGCTTAGCACGACTTCCGAATTGTGGGGTATAAAACTATTCTGGAGACTCTCGTCACAACTAAGCTTTCTGCCCTGGTTTGCGATAATGTCTAGTCCCCCAGATGACCACGAGCGTCAAGCACACGAGGCCTCTGATTCCGACACAGAGCTTGGCCTAGATGCGACGCTAACCGAATTTAAAGTACACGAGGCAAAACCCAGCCGACTGGCCACTCTCGCCGATGATGACCCCGAAAGTTTGTAATTTTTCCACAGTCGTTGGGATTTTTTTGATAGCGAATTTCAGATTCTAGAAATTGGAGTACCAGCCGCAGGGTCGTAAGTGCTCCCTTTTTCCCTGTTCACGACCCCTCACCCAATAAACACTGATGGCCTCTATACATTGTCAGGTAATCAGCTTGATCCTATGCATATGGACATTGACCCTCACGTACGATTCTACTGCCTATGTCCGTGCCCATAATCTGCTGGAGGGCGCATTTTCACCCTTAGATAGGTTGCGAGTGTGCCTGCGCTGATGCAACACTACCACATTTCTCAAGAGGGTGAGCAATGGCTTTTATGTTGTCTTCTTCGAACCAATGTATTCTTAGTTGCGATTCTGGGAGTGACCTTCACCGTGTAGGATTTTCACGCATAGTAACTGGCATCTGTTAGCTAACCTTAATTTTGCTAGCCTTGGATTCGCCGCTGGCCCTTTGATATTTGGCCCGGCATCTGAGCTGTATGGCAGACGGGCCGTATATTGTGCTAGTGGTCTATTCTACAGTGGTATGTGCATGCCCAATAATGTCCTCGCAAATAAATTGTTCATTCCGTGGTAGCTTTCAGCTTCGGAGCGGCCTTTGCGCCGAATGCCGCAGGTCTGCTTATATTCCGGTTTTTCATGGGCTTCTTTGGCTCTGCACCAATAAACAACGTGCCTGCCTCGATAGGCGATTACACCACTCCGATGGAGCGTGGAATCTATTCGATTTTGTGTATGTGCTACGATATAATTCGATTTCAACTCACTCAATCAGTGACGGCAGACGCAATCATGGCTTTTGGAGGCCCAGCTCTCGGACCGCTGATCTCTGCCTTCATTCAGCAAGATGCTGGGTTCCGGTCAGTTTTCCGCGAGATATCTTTGCGTGTTTTAACATTCAACAGCTGGAATCTCCGAGTCATGGCCATTTTTTCAACGGTGTTCAGTATTCTAGCAGCCTTAGTACCTGAAACACATGGCCCGACGTTGCTCAAGTGGAGGATTGCGAAAGAAGGGAAAGAACCCCATGCTCTGAAGATTGGTCAAGTTTGGGTTGTGTTCAAAGTTGCCCTTGCTCGGCCTGTAATTTTTCTCTTCACCGGTGACTGAAAGCAACAATTTCCCAAGGGCATAGCATTGTTGACGAAAGATTCCACGCAGAACCGGTGATTATCATGGTTGCGCTTTACCTCAGTGTTCTCTACGGGATATTGTACGGATTTTTTGAAGCCTTCACCGTCGTGTATCTCGAAATCCGGGGATTCAAGAACACATCTTATGGACTGACATACATCTCCCTGGCCTTTGGCTTTCTTGTTGGATGCGTTCTGCTGGCAACATCTGGCCGTATGTGTCAGTTCGAGCACTGTAATTGGAGCTGACTTATGTTGCTACCAGAGAAACTCTACCTAAAAGGCGTTCAGGCCGCTGCGGCAAAAGGCGTGCCCACTTCCCCAGAAGCCCGCCTCGGATTGATATATTTTGGCGCAATACTGTCTCCTATGTGAGCGGCTTCGTTGAATCCTCGTGACGACACTGAGATTCAACAGATCTCTTTTTATGTTCGCGTGGACCGCACCGTTCAACCATGTGCATTGGATCGCACCATGCATCGCAGGTTGGACGTATTTGCCCTACTTTTCACCCTCTAACTGTGTATTCATGAATCAGAGTTTCTTTTTGCATGTAGCATGATGCTTATCTTCACTGGATTTGTATTCGCAGTCTGTCGTTGGTTTGTTTCTTCCTCTGATTGTTCGATAGGTGCCATACGTGATAGACTGCTATCCGTCGACGGGAGCGAGTGCGCTTGCTACTGTTCAGGCAACCCGAGCGATGGTGGGCAGTGTTCTCTGGTGTTTCGGCAGATCTAACTCGTGGGCTTACCTTGCAGGTAGGAAGTGTTTTCCCACTCTTTGCGCTCCAGATGTCAGTTTCCCCCACTTCGTTTTTCTTTCTTCTTCATCCAGTTGCCCCATTTACAGGTACCATGGTCTCACGGTGCAGGGTGCAACTTCCCTCCTGGCAGGTCTTTCCTGCCTCCTCGCGCCCATCCCTTTCATTTTCAAGCTGTATGGCACGAGAATGCGAGCCAAGAGTAAACACGCGGGGCTGTAATTAGAGATCTGATAACAGTTTAGATGTTATTCCCGAATGATGGATGGGTGATTCAGCGTCTTTTTTTCTTCACCAGATGACGTACAAAAAACTGCCTTTTTCGGAAGCAAGCGTTGGTCTGTTTGGCTTCGTTTGGACGCACTCAAAGCGCTCTTTGTGGGCAAAAAAGACCGGTGTGGCATCCTATACCATCGGTCATCGTCGCCGATGGAGGGCTGAACATTTTTTTGTGATTCGGAGGTGGGCAATTGGCCAGTTGACAATCGGACTTCAATATAGCGCGACGGCGGTGAAAGTGTAGTACACGACTTAAGCCACGGAGCCTCCCAGATTTCCATACCATAGACGAAGTTATGAATGCCCGGCGATTTGCCGGAGATGCACAGTTACTAGGCATTTCAAGGACCGGCATGAAAAGCCCAGGCAAATTCCGGCCTCAAGCCCGGACTGAGGCACTGCCCAAACACAAAGCAGTAGACCAGAAAAACGGCGAATTCTCGGCCAATGTTCCTAGTTGCGTTGCTGCTTTGCTGTCTTTTGCTGTAGCGGGCGCCAAGAAGAAATGATGGCGGATCGGCGGCCATTGTTTGGTGGCAGCGTGTTTGGCACCAGCCTCTGCTCCTACTACCAGGCAGTACTGACTTCGGTCATCGCTTTACTGCGCTACTAATCCCCCGGAAAATATCCAGGGATCCTCCTACTTCCCTGCCCTGACCCCCACATTTCAGGCCGCCAATGTCGCGGCGCAGTTACCAGAGCAATAATGGTGCGGCGGAGCATCGTGTTTCGCGGTATGTCAGTGACGACGACCTCTTCAAGTGAGTGCTTTACAGCATGGCTTGTGTGGCCCCCAATTGACTGCTCGTTCAGCTATGCCCTCCGTGTATCGTGAGCGCGCCGCTGTGTGGCTGAATCGTGTCTTATTCCATCCCGCAGCTTCCTCAGCTATCTCATGATGCCCAAGCCCACCGAAACGGTCACCACCACGGCTGCTGCGGTTCCGGATAGAGAAACCCACTCGCGCTTGTCCGCACTGTCCAACTTTTCCATCGGAGATCTCTTCAAAGATGTCCGCGATGGCCCGAAAAGTGTCAAGTTTCCGGAGAAGCTGCTCAAGGTCTTGGAGCAAAAGCTGCAGAACATAGCGATGGGAAAGGATCCTGCGTGCGTGTTCTAATGTTCTCATTGCATGCGCTTATCTTGGGGCAGGTATTCGGACCAGCTCGTGCGGCGAACCATGGCCAAATTCTACGGCCAGTTCTTGGTCGACAGTTTCAAGCGGCAGATGAAGGAAAACCGCAAGATCGAAGAACTCATCCTCATGTTCGCCACACACGCAACGACGGTGCTCAAGAAGGAGCCCACGCTGGCAGGCGACGGCTGGAAACTCGAGCTCAACAACCAGATCGCGGTGTTCGTCAAGATGCTCCGGGAATGTCTGCGCTCCGTCAACCACGTTTCTCCGGAACTCCTCAGTCGACTGGACACATACACCGCCAAGCTAGCCCCATCTCAGACTTACAGCGATTCCGGATACGACTCGGCCTCGACGTCTAATCGCGAATCAATATCGGTCCCCTCTGTCAGCGGAAGTGTCGCCGACATGGACCTCGTGCGGGTCGTAGCCGCGCTGTTCAGGATTCCGGAGTCGGAGGCGCAGAAAGAGATTGATGGGTTGAGAAGCATCTGTACGGAGAAGGCCGCCCTGACGGATTTGAAGGTGCGTTTCCTTGTCCCTGCACAATCCGCGCTTTTAGACCATGAGCCAGACATGTCTCAAAAACCTCAACGCGGGCGCACCGTTTCCCGGTCGACGAGAAGATTTCGAGTCGGATGCTGCATGGCAACAATGGCGTACCCTCGAGGCCACCCATCTCCAACAACTCATGGTAGCCATGGTGCAATTCAACCCAGAATTGGCCAAATCCACCCCTGCTGAGAATGCCGCCGCGTCTTCCTCGGCGTATGGCGGTCGGCCAGGATCCTCGTATTCCGCATACGAACCCCCGCAAAGAAATTCCTCGGTCGGCAGCAGACGCTCGTTCTACGACGCAGCGGGGGTGGACGGGGATGCACTGCAGGACGATGTCATCGGCGACGACGAGATTCCAGTCGGACACCACTTCACCTACATTCCCCCAAACCCCAAGAAATTCTACAGGCGGCTGCTCGAGCACTGTCTTCTCACTGATCTCGAGATCATGCTCAGTCCGGAGGTGGACGATAACGACGAGGTCTCGCTTGGCATTTTGTCCGCGCCGCATCTGGACTTGCTCAACGAATGTGCATTACGTTGGCGGATAGGACATCCCTATCGTGCAGTGTGCTTCCTCGACCTTGTCAAGCAATTTTACGAGCGCCAGGACATTCCCCTTGAATGTATCCCGGAGGCTCTTTCGCACGTAACCAAGGTTATGACCGACGTGGAATTCGAGGACTGGCCTGTGCAGGACGTGAGTGCTCCCCGTTGTGTTTGTAACCTACCCGTTCAATGCGAACTCGACAGGCTGAATATCTATCGACCGTGTACGGCGGCCTTTTCAACACCTTCCTCTCCTCCCTCTACCATACCATGGACAGCATCCCTAACCTCAAATATGCGGAGATCGAGCCCTTCATCTCCGTGCTTGAGCACATCCGGGAGAGCGGGCTGTTAGAGCGATCTGGCTTCGACCTCGACATCAACGCACGGCTTGAAGACGTGAAGGCTCGAGTGAAACAGGTGGCTCTGGACTGGTACACCCTCAAGCTGCGGGAGTTGCAGTCAGCGCCGGGTGTTAACCGTGCTCTACCGCTGTTGTTTATGACGGATGAGCTGGAAAAGTCGGCGAAGTTGCTGGACAAGCGGTTCAAAGATCCAATACTTGGGTTCGTCGTGTATCTCCTCTTTTATGCCTGGGTCTCATGAACGCCCGATCCAGCGAAATCGATCTTGTGTCGCTGGTGGTGGAGGTGCATATTCCGCAACTCGTCTCGGACATCCAGGCGTCGCAGAAGCGGCTATTTGAGTCGTCGATGAACGGGCCTACCCCGGACGTACCCATTCAAGACATTTTTGCTTTGTATCGACGTTCGAAGACGTTGTTGGGGATGTTCCAAGCTTTCTGTCCGCAGTATGGGCCAGCTTTTTTTTCGTGTGGTCTCGATCCTGACCTTCACACAGGGGGCGTGTTGACTTTGACATCAACGCGTTCTTTGAGCCATACGTGCGTCAATGGCTGAGCAATACGGACAGTAAAACGGGTCAATGGGTCGAGGCGGTGAGTCCGATGAGCGTGTCTTTGGTCGCTTGATATTGACGCAAATATTTCCAGGCGATCGCTGCTGACAAGGTTCGTTGTTTGTTGTGCGGCTGGGGTTCCTACTCAATCATGTACAGTTCCAAGCGGAAGGTAGCGAGGGCCACAGCTCCTCGATCGTGGATCTGTTCGATTCTCTGAGAAGTCCCATCGACTTCTTACAGGATCTAGAATGGGAAGACGAGTATCAAGAAGCCCGGTTCTTCACGTCGCTGTCGAAGGTACGCCCTCTCCGCAACTGTATCATGGCATGCCCGAAATCTCAACCCTTTTTCAGACGATCTCGAAAGCCATCGAGCAGTACTGCCGGAACGTTGAAGGGCTTTTCTTAACGGAGATGTTCCCCCGACCAACGGACTACATCCAGCCCCAGAAATCTTCCGCTTGGCTGGAAAAGGCCCGGCAATTGGCCGTCCAGGGCGAGAAGAAGGTCGAGCCGTTCAATTTCCAGCCGGAATCGTGCGTCAAGCTCAACAACGTCGAAGCTGCGCGCAAGCTTCTGGATAATATGTACAACCAGATGCAGGCGGATAAGATTGCTGAGGAGCTAAAGCGACATCCCCCTGTGCCGAGTAAGACGGAGCAGGAGCGATTCCTGTTTTCAGTCAAGATCGTCATTGCTGAGGGGCTCGTCCCGCTGGATAGCAGCCCTTCTTCGAAGCTCGATACTTTCATCACGTTGAGCAATGAGGAGGGGGTACGGCTGGCGAAGACGCGAACCATCTACGAGACGTTAAATCCTCGGTGTGAGTGCCTTTTTCATGGAGCTGTTACCATCATACTCCATACTCAAGCTCGTGCTGCGCAGGGGACGAGACCTTCGACATTTCCGTCGACAAGGCCTTGTGGTTGATGGTCAGCGTGCGCGATCGCGCGTTGGTGGGCAAGCACGACACCGTCGGGCGCGCGTACCTGTGCCTGGATCCCAAGCGGTTCGGGGACTTCCTGGCGCATGACTTGTGGATGGATCTGGATTCGCAGGGGCGGGTGCTGGTGCGGATTAGTATGGAAGGCGAGAAGGACGATATCCAGTTCTACTTTGGCCGTGCTTTCCGTTCGCTTAAGCGGGCAGAAGCTGACATGCTGCGGATCTTCATAGACAAGGTATGTCGTCGATCTGCGTCACCGCCGAACGCCCTCGACCTAATGGACACTCGGTAGATGTCGCCGTTTATCCAACAATGCCTCTCCCGAGCCGTTCTCAAGACGTTGCTGAAGGGCGGAAACTCGGGCCTGGCGGTGGATTACAACAAGGCTATCAGCAACGTCACTGCGCTCTGGGGCTCTATTGGTTCTTCTTCAAACGAAGTCCAAATACCGTTACCCAGCGCCGAAAAGCCTCGCATTCGGCCGGAGGAACTCACCGACGTCGAGATCGAGCAGGCCATCCTGCCCCTATTCGACTACTTCGACGCGAATCTCCAGACGCTCAATACTTACCTGAGCGATACCGCGAAGGAGATGGTAATGACGAGGGTGTGGAAGGAGATTCTCTTTATCATCGAAGGGCTCCTGGTGCCCCCGCTGTCCGACATCTCCAGCGATATGAAGCCTTTGACGGACAAGGAAGTGGACATTGTCTTCAAATGGCTGAAGGTGATATCCCAAGTCCTCTCTCGCGATGGTTGTAGACTTACAGTATCCGATAGTTCTTGCGCGACTACTTCTACGCCGGTGGCGAAGGCCCCGTTCCGCTGGAGATCCTTCAGAATCAGAAATACAGAGACGTTGTTTCGATCCGGCTGTACTACGATTGGCACACGTAAGCCTCTCTCTTCGTTCAGCGTTTCCATTGATATCTAACGTCACCCCAGCGACGCGCTGATGGAAGAATGCGTGCGCATGATGCAGCAGAGCTTGCGGTCCGCACCCACTGTGAAAAAACGGGCAAAGAGCGTGTACACGCAGCGCAATCTCGGCACGATCAAGAACCGCAAGAAGGAGAAGCGGGACGAGAAAGAGGTCTCGAACGGCGAGACGATTATGAGGATACTCAGGATGAGGTACGCGATATGGTCTTTGCTGGTTCACCGGGGTATTGACTGGCTCTAGGTCCGGGACTTCCGAGTTCATCGCTCAGCAGCTCCAGATCATGACTGCGATGCAGGCGGAGCAGGAACAGCGGGCGAAGGAGCTTGAGCAGCGCAAGCTGAAACGGCCATCGAACAACAGGCCTCCTCCGATCCCTGAGATACCCCCGGTGCCCTCGATGGCTTAGTCCTCTACCATTTATCATACCTCTGCACATATTATATACCGTCGATTTCTCTCTCTCTACTCATTATGATCCACTGGACATTTGTACTATGCGCCGAACTACATCCTTGGACCTTGACTCGAGATTCGCTGCGACCAGAGAAGCGCTTAGGACACATTATATGTATGAAAACAACTGTACTGATATGGATACGAAAACTGTATTCTACAATATGTACACGACTGTACATGTACAGTGTACAAATCACAGTAAGAGAGGTCGAAGCAAGACAGCGTCCGAGAAGAGGAAACGAAATAGTAGTAGCCTAAATTTATACGAACAACAATCAAGTGAGGGAAAAGCCTCCGAAATCCAAGAATGCCTCTTCGAGGGACATCTTGCGCACAACCAAGGCTTCCACGATGAGCCGGGGCAGGACGTTGCCGGCCTCCTTCGCGTGGGTACCGTTTTCCACAGGCACGGTCAGCTGGGAGGCGAACGCGGTGAACGGGACCGGGGTGGCCGTCATCGGGGATGGGAACACGTCGTCCTCGCCGTCGTCTTCTTCGGCATCGAGGGAGAGCGCGTTCAGCTCGAGCGAGGGGATGATGCGCTCGGAGACTAGCACCGGCTCGACCGAGACGTGGAGCGCCTCGAGACCCGCGACGAGAGACGGGTCGTCGACGGCATCGGTCGCCGAGCACGTCTTGTCTTGCTCGAGAGACGCCGTGGCGTACATCATCAACGCATTCCGCCGCTCGTCCCGCTTCCGATCCCGCGCCTGGCGGCGGTTGTGCGCCTTCGTGGAGTACTGCTTCGGGGCCACGTTGGTCGGGGATATGGACGTGGAAAGCGAATCCGGGAGGTGCTTCCCCTTCTTGATTTTCGGGCCGCGCTTGTTCTTTGGCGGGAGGGGAACGTGTGCGTTGGTCTTGGTGCGAACGGGGCGGGGTTTGAAGACGGAGGCGATTTCGAGGTCGATGGAGACGTGCGTGGGGGCTGGGGCGTCAAAGTCGGACGACTCCTCCGTGTCGCCGTTTTCGGCGGCAGAATCAACGTCGTCCATGGCGAAGACGTCGACGATTGTGGACGTGCTGCGCGACACGGGCGAGGGAGGTTCGGTGAGAAGGATGGTCGCGGACAGGTCGTCCTCTTCGACGTCTGTGGCGGACATTTCGGTTTCTGTGTTGGTAGCGGTGGAGGTGGATTCGTCCGTGGACTCTTCCGACCCCATCAAAGCCTGGCGTCGTCGGGCACGCTTGCCGTTCCAAGAGTCTGTCTGAGTGCCCACAAGACCGGCCATGACAGCTGGCACCTCGATTTCTTTCACAACAATTACACTGGCGCCTGAAAGAAGTGTTAGCGGCTACATGTGCGTTCAAACACTATCTCTCACCAATTTCGCCTGCGAAGCTTGGTCAGTATCCGATTGTCTTTGTAAATTTAGATGGACATACCGGCCATGGCATCGAGCGTCTCCAAGCTCTGCTCCAACTCTGCGCGCGGAAGTCCCACCAGCATGCCCGAGTCTGCAACTCCCAGCTCATAGTACGCCTGGCCACCGCCCTCCAGAAGGCGCCATTTCATTTGTGTGACAAGCCGAGCAAAGCGAGCTGGAGAGGGAGAAAGAAGCTGGAGTTTGTACTCGACATTCCCGTCGTCCTGCTCCGGAACAAGCTTCGGGATAGCCGCAATATGGACCAGAGGGCTGGGGGAGGGGGAGGGCGGGGTCGAAATGATAGTATCCCAAGGACTAGGCACTCGAGGGCTCTCCGAGTCGTCTTCTCCGAACATGAATGGTTTTCTTTGGGTTTTCTGGGTTTATACTGGGTAGATGTAGGATATTCGAGGGATCATGGTGGGTTGGCCGTTCAGTTGAGCAGCCTGGATGTCTTTAACCTAGCGTTAGAGACACATTCTGAGTCAAGGTAAGAGTTAAGTCAGACGGAATCATTCGTTGGCATTGACTTCCCGGTTCAACATGCACCAACAAGCCCCCTATTCAACCCAAACCACCATGTCCAGGTCCCCAAAGGTAAAGTTACTGTCTCTGCAAACATATGTTCCCCATCTCACGCATAGTTTAGGACCAAATCCCTGACTCTTTCGCCGAGTATCTCTCTACTGTGCTGCCAGACACGAGCCTTCAATATCGACGAGATGCTTTCAATGATGCGGTGAAGAACGAGGGTAGTGTTAAAGCTGCCGTGGCTTGGTTCAGATGTATCCATGATGTCGTTGCTTCCGGTGCTGTTATAGGCGTACGTCCCTCTTCACTACAACCTTTCGGAACGTCAACACTGTCACCAGGCCCGATCCCCTCCCGTCAATGCGCAAGTAAAATCTATCGATGTCGGCCCATTCACGATTTTCTATCATTCGACTTTCCCTCCCCACCTCCTCGAGAAGAACGTGTTCACATGGAACTTCTATATCGGTCTGCGTGGGCAAGGTGTAGACTCGATCATGCAAGACTGGGTCCAACAAGGCATTGTCTTCACGATCCCCACTCTCGGTCTCGTATGGGAGGATTGTCAGTTGCTCACAATTCTCCCATCTACGAGGGTGCGACTCACGTACTACGAGCCATTCGAGAAGCAAAGTCCAGTGGGTGAAGGCGCGAAGCCTGAGCGCACGCAGGTTACGCACGAACTCATCTTTCCACCCGACCCGCGAGAGTCGTCTATCACTATTCATTACCTGTAGCCGTTACACTCATTCTGAGCAGATTCTTTTCGCTTCGTTTGCTCTCGAGAATGGCACGCGAGTCCACGCTTGTTCGTCACTTCTATTCCGCATTTCCTCCGTTCATCTGCGTTGCTAAGTGACCCCTAACCCCCAGCTTTCAGCCCAGAGTAAGCGCTTCCTACTCTCGAGCCCTGCTCAAGAGGATCGGACTGGCTATGGACATCATCGAATTGGCTGCGACAGAGAATCGTCACTGGCGGATCGATCACTGAGCGGGACCATTTTTGAATGTTCTGCAGCCGGGATCACGATCGCCTTCTCGATTTGTTGCTTTCCCGAAGTTTCACCGTCATCTTCATCTTCACCTATCTCGACTACTCAATATCAATCCTTCCAGTTCCTAGAGTCCCAAGGAGGTCGGAACATTTCACGCGAACATCAATTATTCCCACGGTTCAATAACTAGCTTGGGCGGTTGGTCATGCACTCGACTGGCAAACAAGGCGTTCCAAATACCCGTATATCGCGCCTTCAGATTCTTTCGGACCAGGTTTATATCTGTACTCCGACCTCAAAATTGGGGTTTTCAATACTCAAAGCGGCTGTTGTTCTGATACCTTCGTGTCGACCGCCTGTGTTTGACGAATTTCACAACATTTTCAGCTACAGTGGATATGGCCGTTCCGTAAAGTCGTTTGTTTGTTTCCTTGTTACCAGAGTTATCGGTACTACCGAGTATATAAACCCAGTCAACTTCACGAAGCAACCAAACGCATACGCCAAAGGAGACTGCATCACGCCGTGGATTCCAGCGAATCAGGGTATCTGAACCCACACTTCTCTCGCGCGGCGTCCATGACCTTCATGAGCAGACTGCTGTCGTCCCAGGTGCATTCTTCTACCTGTGTTTTTCCGTCTCGAATCGCGCGCGCGACAGCGTCCGCTTGATAGAAGAGGCCCTTCCCCGGGACTTGGAACTCCTCCGTACGCGACGAGGCTGGTTCGGTCTTCGTCTTGTACAGATCGATCTTGATGCTCTCGGGCCGGTACGACGAGTCAGGAAGAGTCAAGGTCCCCTGTGCAGTTGAAAGAGAACTCGTGAGGATACGATGACCCAGGAACATAGATGATCGATCTTCATTACCTTCGAACCCTCGATGAAGACATGCCGGCCGTGCGGCGTACGCATGTTCAGGCTGCAGCTAACCAGCGCCATGCGCTTTGTCTCAGGATAAACTAGAGTGAGGCTCGTCTGCTGATCCGCAAGCACGCCGCGCCCGTTGTCGGCCATGATCATCGCGCTCGAGATCTGTGGCAGCTCATTCTTTTTGGTGGGGTCATGTAGCGCTAGGAGCGCCCACGTCAGCGGGTAGACACCGGCCGCAAGTAAGGCGCCGCCGCCGTGCTCAGCATTGTTAATGCTGTGGGCAGGGTCGTTCCGCGCAAAGTCGAGCGACAGGTCAGAGGTGATCCGGTGCAGGTCGCCAAGGATCTTATCGCGATGAATCAAGTCGAGCACGCGCTGCGTGATCGGGAAGTAGCGAGTCCACAGTGCCTCCGCGAGGAGAACGTTGTGTTTTTTAGCGAGCGCGGTCAGATGCTCGGCCTGAGTTGCGTTGATTGTGACTATTCATCGAGGTAATTAGAGGCAGTTCAAGCCGAGAACGGTACAGGTTTGTCTCACGGGCTTTCTGCGCGGCGATTTAAACTGCAAGGCAGAGCATGAGACATCGAGTGCATACCTCACAAAGGACCGCTTTTCCTGCTTTTAAGCAGATAGATGCATGCTCGTAGTGCTTGCTAGTGGGACTGGCAATGTATACTGCGTCGACGTTTCCATCCGCGACGAGATCCTCCAGCTTGGTGTAAAGCCCGACAGAGGTCGTGGTCTGCTGCGCAAATCCGGCAGAGAAAGTCTCGGCGCGCTCGCGAGATGTCGAAGAGAGAACAGCGGTAAGTGCGTGCTTGAGATCATGTACGCCGCGCGTGGCAGGACTGATGAGGAGGTCCTCAACGAACTTGGTCGCCATGTTTCCCTGGGAAAATAACGTTTGACGTAGCGCGTCTGCAGAAAGGTCATAAGCCTACTGTGCCGCAAACTGCCCATCTGAGGGTGAAAGCCATGGTTTGCAGCGAGTAGGAACCGTCGAAAGAGCAGGTGAGAGTCGAAAACGTGGACGTTTCAACCAGGGGGTGATTGATTGGCGAAGCCCCCCGGCAGCTCCCGGCGGACTTGTTGCTTAGCAGTCACATCTTTCGGGTTTCCGTCCGCGTCGAATTCCTCGTGCTCTGAGCTCAACGTTGAGTAGCATGATTCTGGTTGGCTGACAGACAGTAGGCCATGCGCAGACTTGGCTACGTCCGGGGCTCATTGAAGTTCAAGCAAGCGGCCTGGCAGTCAGCCACAGCAACTGTATCTCAAACCCACCCACTAGTATACACACTCACCTCCATTCACTAGTACCTACTAGTAGTACTGCCGCGTACGCCATTATGGCCAGGTACGGCGTTTAATAGAATTCCAGTTCCAGTTCCAGTTCATGCGCGATTTCAGTTTAGGAAGTTGAAAAACAAGAGATTTAGTCCAAAGACGCCACTCGTTTTTGTCAATCTGGGCCTCAAATAAGTCACTTTTGGACTGCGATAGCCAGACTTACTTGCAAATATTCTCCTCGATACCGGAGATGAAAGGAAAACATACTGATGCAGGCCTGTTTTTCAGAGATCTTATCTCACGGCGCAAAACTACAGCGCTTCTCGCTAAATATGCATACGACATTCTGGAAATCTTCTATGCGACGCCAATGCTCAAGATTAACCGGCAGTTTTACCTGCCTCACGCCCAGATTGGGCCGGTCCCCCCGCCAGCCTGACTACCCAATATCTGCATGCGTGCCCATCGCGACGCAGAGCCAGCAACACTGCTACGAGTCTTGGCTGCACGGGTTTTTTCCTGCGGGTTTTTCAAAGCAACCGTGCGCCCGACGTTTGTCCGTGTGGGGCAGGGACTCGGACTCTTAAGCAAGGTTGACAGCTTCCCCCCCCCCGCTGGTAGTGCGTCGTGTTCTAAAGACTGGTGGAGTTGAATGTGGCCTTCCATAATTTAGCTACATAATTGTCCTTAGTAAACTGGCTGTTCCAATTGTGGGACCGCGCCAGTATAATTGATCCTCCTCCTCCTCCTTGCAGTTGCGAAATTGGAAAGCATCTTTTTGGAAGCTCCGGAATGCCTGGAAACATTGATGCAGTGGTTGTTTAAATTGGGCAACTTTCGTCAGCACTATCCAACATACAGAAGAACGAGCTCAGGGGGGGAAGCGAGATCTAGAGATTCGGACTCGAAAATCTGCTTTTTGGGACGAGGAATTCGTGGTGTAAAAAAGCCACGTTTCCGATCTTTGCGAGAGTTTCCCGGGCCCTGTGCTTTTATTTTTCAAAGGAAATCCTCTGGGAATCATCTGTGTCCCAGTAGCAGGTCAGACAAATCAAAGCCCGTCTCTATCAAGCGAGGTACGAGTTGGAAACCAGTCTCGAACTCTCGGCAACAGACCAGGGCCCTGTCGACATCCGCGACTCGTACTAGTTGCTCCTTGAGCTTTAACCCTGGGCAAGCCTTTGATTTGTACTAGCACATGGATGGAGCGGGATCCTGTTTTGTGAGTGGTGAGCACTTCAACTCTGACTTGAACTGTGCGAAAGTCAGATGATGGGATCACGGATAGTTCCGTGTTAAGTGGTCACTTCGACCTCCTAAGCACCCTTAGATAGAACGCTGAATGACCAGAACAAATCAGTATAGATTGTTCGGGCTGTTTCAGAGTTACAGTGTTAAGAGTATGGGAGGTAAAAGTTAAGAGTCCGTTGCCAAACAACTAGATACTTATAGACGGCGCAACGGCTCTGATCCCAAACAATGAGCGACACGTCGCGTCACACCGTGACGCGACGCGTATAATCACAGCGCGTAACACTCTCCCCCATGGCGAGTGGTATACTCGCATTCCAAAATATACGCGTGAGAGAGATGGAGAGCAAGAATCAAGACGATGCCTCGTGGCATGATATCGGAATAAGATCTTGTGCAAATGCGGGCGCAGCGGTGTCGTCGTAGAGCGTATTCACTGAGGATGATGGTGTCCTGGATTCGGATAGTCCACGTTCATGCACGTGTTATCGTCGTAGGTGTTCCCTGCATGCGTTCCTACTCCCGGGCCACCACCTTGCGCGTACATACTAGCAGTGCCGAACTGAATCTGCTGTTGTAGCTGCTGAGGCGGCGCGTAATGGCCGGAAGTGGGTGGACGATGGTACGGTCCTGAGCTGCTCCAGGTTCCGGATGAAGGCGCACCGTTGGAGACAGGAACGGGCGGCGAGTAGGATGGACCATGACCCGGAGGGGGTGGAGGGAACGCTGATGCTGGGTGATGTGGATGAGCGTACTGCGATTGATACACATATTCGTGTGCGAGCGGTGGCGCATGCATCGACGACTGCATGGAATTGGGGTGAGCACCGGGTGGTGCGTACCGGGACGAATAGATGGACGACGACGACGAGTGGCTTGAGTACGACCGATCATCTGAGAGTGGAGGGGAACGCCGTGAGGACGATGCGACCGCATTGCGGTGAATGGGGGGACGAGCATGATATGATGGCCCGAAATTGCCACGGCCACGGGAAGATCCTCCGCGCGATGACCCTCCCCGGGGCGCGCCGCGCTGAGTATACCGCGCGACCTCGACATGATTACTCTTCTTTCCTTCCCCCTGCTCGTCGTTCGTATTCTTCACGACCACTGGCGCTGCGAGCTTCTCTTTCCCGCCCGCAACCGGTGTCGTCTTGGGTGGTAAGTCCGCGTTAGGTTTGTTGACCCGCGGTCCCGTCAATTGCGACGGCAGAGGGCGCAACGTCACGAATTTAACGTCTCCGCCTTCTACCCGCAGCGGAATATCTAGCAAAAATGCACCGCGTTCCTGGACGCGATTCATCTGAGAGTCGGGCCACGGTAGTCCCGGAGGGCGTGGAATGAACTTGTCAACTGACTCGCTCAGTCCCACCGGTGGACCGCCCAGCTCAGCCACGTGCCTTTTAGATCCTTTGACCATATCGCGGAGTTCCGTTCTATCATAGCCCTTCTTCGGGCTATCCAGAATACTCTCCGCGAGATTGAGCGCATACCGGTACATATCCTCCACCATAGCCACGGTTACTCCCATCCGTGCCAGGCGTCGGATAACTTGGTCCTCCGTAACAGGTTCATGCGTTACCCACTGTTCCAGCTGGACTTTGGCGGCCACCGTAAGCCGCTCAAGCCTCAACGTAGTGGGATACGTCTGCGGATAGAGTACCACATACAGCAGGGCTCGCGTCACCGACCACGCACCCTCACTGTCTTTTTGATGAGTTGCCGAGTATCCCTTGAGCTTGGGCGCAGATATTCCGTTCCAGAGCTTGAACCCGCGCAGTAGTTGACTGTCGAGGGTCCCAAACTCGTCTCGAAATTCAAGCCCCTCCGGCGGGCATCCACTTCTCTGGATAAACGCCGCGACGACACGTATGTCGTCGTCGAACTCGGGTGCCTTAGCGCCTTGCCAAAACTTCCGGTTCTCGGCGAGAGCATTCGCGTCAACGTTGAAGCATTGAAAAATGGCCCATAACCACCCAGGCAACTGAAAATGATCCAGTGCCCATTGTTGGATATCGGTCAAGTCCCTCTTCATTGACTTGGCGGTGCGCGCTTGAACGTACTCGCCGAATACTGCGAGCCCAACAGGATAGCACGCGTAGTCGTGCATAAACTGGTAAGCTTCCAGGTATACAGCTAGAGTCGTAGGCACAAAGTTCTTGACAGTCCACGTTCCTTTGGGTGGCGGAAGTGCTGGAACCCCACTATATGGCCATTGCACGACCATACACGGAATCCCCGTCAGTGCCTTCCAGTCCACGGCCACACCTGGGTGTCGGACCTCAGCCATAACGATATCCTCTTCAGAAGGTGCGGAGTCGCTCAGTACCGTTGTGTTATTACCAACGTCACTAGGCGACACACCTTGGGGAAAAAACGTCATTGTCTGTGAGCCCGCTTTACCGCTGCGCTCTCCAGACTTGACAGATATAACACTCTGCGCAACGTGCGGAGTTTTGCGAGCCCTGGATTCGTCGACACGTTCGGCTTGAGTATACGCATCCTTGAGCTCGGCTTCGAGCTTCACGATACGCTTCTTGAAGTCTTTTACGACCTCCCAAGCCTTCTTGGCATCGTCCTTGACGGCCAGTCTCGACGCAGCAACCTCTATGAGTTCAGATCGCTGCTGACGCAGCTCTCCTTCTCGGTCGCATAACATTCTCCGAACCGCACAAATCTCACCCTCCAGTCGAGCCTGATCGCCCTCCCGGTGGGTCATCGTCAACCAATGCGTGCGCAACTTGAGCGCCGCATCCAGGCTTCCGTTATTGTCTCGGATGCCATTGCAGACGTGCTCGACATAATCGACGCAGATGCCGCAATCGCGGTCATCTCCTTCGACCCTATCGTTGCTGATCGCGCTAGCACATACTGGTGCACCCAATATTTCATGGAATGCCCATCCTCCGGACTCCATCGTCTCCGTGAGCCGCCGAAGCGTAAGCCGATCCATATTGGTATGCAAGCTTTCCGCCGACGGCTCCCGACCCAGCACCTCGTCGCTCGTCGATCCTCTCCCCCCGCCCAGTCCATCATTGGACTGTGTGGGAGAGCGACTGCGGGCAGGCGAATCATGAAGACTAACCTCGTCTACCCCAGCGTTTCCAGTTTTCGGTATCTCGACACTTCCATTCGGCGCGTCGACCTCCATTTGCAGAGGCTTTTCGATGTCTGTACCAGTGTCGTCCATAGTGGTGTAACCAAGCGAGAATAGCTAGCCAGACGTCCCAGCGTTAGCGACGTTGAGCTTGCGAAGATGAGTGTAGGAAGCAAGAGTGAAAATTTCACTCCTTCTTTTCCCACTATCCCGTGCACACGCCTGGACCCACAACGCGGCCGCGGGGATCACTATTTGATCGGGGTTTACACGTCACTCATTTTAGGTTCCGTGCTCCCCCATTCCGAGATCCCCTCCGCCCGAATATATTACTGCTGGTTATCGGCTCGTTTCTTCGGCAACTGCTGCCAACGTTTCACCCCATGCAACACAAAGTAATCATCCAATGCGCTGAGTAATTTCACCGCATTGAACGCTTCCCACGTCGTATCTCCCAAATTCCATTGGACATGAAACTCCACCTTGTTTCCTGTCCACCGGTGGGCCATTATCAAATCAACCTGCCATTCGTCCCCAGCAGGCTCACCGAAATCATACGGCCCGGGCTGCGCGCGATTCGGAAATAATGCGTCGTCGCTCTCCACATACGGGCGCAGCAAACTCACATGAAACCGGTTATGAACTCTACGAGCGGCCAGCACTTCCGGCAATTCCAGTTCATAATCTGAACATTCCGGGAGTGCTTTTTGCACTCGGTACGGGCCCACAAACTTTGGCAGCAGCTTTTTGGCCCTTCCCTTTGGTAACGCCAAATTTTCTGTCGATAAATACACCAGCGAACCCTCCTCAATGTGAGGATCCTCACGCCGGTGTTTATTCGCCTGAGTCGTTGAAAATACCCGGGCAGCGATTATCGCGTCATGGGCTTCCGCCAGATTCAGCAGCGCCCGTTCCGCAAATGCGCGTGCTCCGGGCGGTGCCTTACGGGTCGTACCAAATTCTCGAATCATCGAAGGCATATACCCCCCGGTCAATTCAAATGGTGCGTACCCCGTAGCTGCACTTATACTGGCGTTAATAGCGTATTCAATTAGTGGTAGCTTCTCGACCCAGTCTTTCTGGTCAGGCTTTACCATTGAACGCAGCATTTGACCAATGGACCGATTTGCGCGCTCAGTGGCTCCATCCGTCTGCGGGCGAAACGCAGTGGACATCAGCAACTTAGCTCCAAGCAATCGGTGCACCTCCCGCCACCAACTCGAGGTAAATTTCGAGTCGCGGTCGGAGATTATCGTGCTTGGCAATCCATGCAACCGCACGATCTCGCGCATGTAAATGCGTGACAACTCGGTTGCTTTGGTCTTTGTAGTGACTGGGATCAAGTGTACTGCTGACGTGAGTCGGCATATCACAACCCAGAGATAATCGTAACCCTCCGACTTAGGAAATGGCCCCACAAAATCCATCGCAATTGAATCCCATGGTTTAGTGGGAATCGGCAATGAGTGGAGCTTTCCCGCAGGACGTAGCGTGGACGGCTTATTCGACAGACACGTCCTACAGCTATCGCAGAATTTGTGTACCTCAGCGGATATCCGAGGCCACCAATACCACCGCCGCAAGAAATCACCAGTCCTCTGTGGTCCGTAATGTCCCAAGCTTTGATGAGCCTGCTCGACTAACGCACCACGAAGTTTCTGCTCCCCCAGTTTAACGTCCGGGATACAGATAACTTCCTCTCCACCACGGTTCTTCGAATACACCAACCCTTCTCGCATGTAGAACGCCCCGTAGTCTGAAGGCCGAGCTACAACTTTTTTGAAGAACACATCTTGCTCATACCCCTTCACGATTACTTCTTTCATAGCATCCTCCACGACTGGCGGCGCCTCTGTGCCGTCCAGTCGAGATCGCGACTGAAATACCGTGGGGTCCTCATCATCATTCGCTTCCTTCCGGTCCGTCACTCCTTTCGTAACAACCACCTCAGAAATATTTTCCTCCATGGCCAATGCCTCTTTATCGCGTACTTCATCGCGATTTTTGGCTTGAAGTCGAGTGCTCCGACGTGGTTCAACCTCCACGGCAGCACGGAGTGCCTCCGCCTCAGTTTCCAGCAGTCGGTCCCAGAGAATATCGTCTAATTCCGGGTCCAATCGCACGTCTGCATTAACATACTCCGAACTATCGTGAGTTTCATCCCACGAGTCATTCTCATAATAACGCGACAGGCAGTCTGCGCCCTTATTGAGCTCGCCTTTGATATAACGAATATCAAAGTCGAACCGGGACATATATTCCATCCACCGTGTCTGTCTGCTGGACAGGCGCTTCTGCGATTGGAAAAATTCCAGGGCTTTGTGGTCAGTGACCACATGCACTCGATAACCCATAAGCTTATCCTCCCATTTTAGAAGTCCTTCCAAAATGGCGAGCGTCTCCTGCTCGAACACTCGGTAGTTGTGTTGAGCAGCAGTGAATTTCTTGGACATAAATCCTGCCGGTCGACAGGTTTGCCAAGTGGGTCCCTGTCCATACATTGCACCTACTCCCGATACCGACGCATCACAGATGACCCATATAGGTTCTGGTGAACTTGGATCAATCGGCTTGAGTATAGCTGTTTTGCAACATATCAGTTTGATTGTTTCAAAACACGACTGATGCAATGGCCTCCAGGCAAATGGCGCTCCATTTCGCGTCATTGCAGCTAGAGGTCCGGTATACGCAGTTATATCTGGTAAAAATTGTGCTAAATATTGCACCAATCCCAGGAAACGCTGCACATCATGATACGATTGAGGCGTTCGCCAATCACGAATCTTGTGCATCTTATCAGCATCTGCATGGAGGCCTTGGTCGTCAATTACATGACCTAGACAATCCATACGCTTCGAGTAAAGATCACATTTCTCTTTCTTAAGATAAAATTCATTTTTTCGGAGTGTATTGAAAACCGTGCCTAAATGTAGCTCGTGGTCCTCAATGGATTCCGAATAAATGAATATGTCATCCAAATATACATGGACAAATCGTCCGATGAATTCTTGGAAGACCATAGTCATAATTCGCTGAAATGTAGCAGGTGCGTTGCAGTCACCAATTTGCATTGTATGACTCAGAAAAGTTCCATAGACTGTAGCAAACACAGTCTTCCAGACATCCTCGGCAACCACTCTGATCTGCTCATATGCGTCTGACATGTCTATCTTCGACCTGTATTTCGCACGAGCACAATCAAGTCGAATCTGGTCCTGATCCGGAAATGGAGTTACATCCTTCCGGGTGTTCGCATTGCGTTTCCTGCAATCAATCGCGGTGCGCAACAGGCCGGTCTTCTTGGGTATGCACAACATTGGCGCAGCTTGATCCGTCTGCACCGTCTCCCACCAACCTGCGCGAGTGTACCGCTGAATCTTCTCGCTTAGTTGGGGCTTCATAGCATCGGGACAACGAGGCAAGTGATAATGATATAGCAGATGCTCGTCAATCAGAGGAATCCGATGATTAACTGCTCGCAACGGCGGCATTCTCTCCGGTACCCCAGACATAATGTCAAGGCTGATCTCCATCCACCGGTCTCTGAGCTTCGGAATATCCTCCTCTGTATAAACTCTCGTGCCGGCTTTGATTTCTGCCATGTGTTCTTCTGCCGCAGTCTGAAATACAGAAGCCATTTGCTCCCGGATTTCAGATGGCAGAACTATTGACTCACTGGATTTCTCAGGCTCTGCAGCGGGAGGCTGATTACGCGCCTGTACTCTGGCTCGCTCTCTCGCCTGTTCCGCTGAGTGCTTATCTGGGAAATAAACCCTCGAGAACTCCATCACTAGCTCGGGGAATTTTCCTCCATCCTTGTCAATGACTTCACCCGTCTCTTCCAAACATACTGGAAAATCAGGATCAAGTGACGCTCGATTGAATTCTTCTATCACTTCTTCGTCAGGCACTTCTTCCCAGTATACCTTGCCGTCCGGGGTCGCTCCAAAATGGGATTCTGCCGGTTCAGCTGCAACCGAGACGTCAGGGGCGGGGATATATTCCCCTGCCTTCTGGCGTCATTTCAAGGTTTCTCGCTCTATTCGGCGCGCAGCGTTACGACGCTCAACTTCCGAGCATTCCTCCTTCTCGGAGAGCGTTGGCGTAGGTACGTTTAACACCCGGATCGTGTTATACTGGAAATCCAGAGATAGCTTATGCTTTCTCATGAATTTTGTACCAATGATCAAGTCAAACTGATCTAGATTGACAATATCCAGATACTCATCGGACTTAATGTCATTATACTCAAGTCGCGCAATCGTTCCATGATTTATTTTGGACCGACTGCCCGCTGTTCCCAATTGTAACGTTATTTCCGATTCAATTGGAAACACTTTGATGCCTGCAATGCGCGCGAAATCTGGACTACAGGCCTCCGTGGTGCATCCTGAGTCAAAAAGTGCAAATGCATCCTTCCCATTGACCTTGACATAAGCTGTCAAGCAATAGTTCTCTGCCTTCGTGCGCGCGGGTCGCGGTCGAGGTACGCGAGACCGTCTGATATATACAGCCCTCTTCTGACTCGTTCTCGAGCCAGACTCACCGGCTGTACTCTCTCGTCCCGCCGAGAAATATTCTACGACCCCTTCGGGGTCCTGCGTCACGAATAAACCATTGGCCATTTCTCGCGCCAACTCCTCCAGATCGCGATCGGTAACGTACTCTTCATCCGAGTAATCGTCACATACACCAAACAGTCCCAGTTCAGCCATCGGTCTTAGTTGTGCCGGTCTTTGCTCGCGCGGGGATACTGTCCTTCTGGCCATCGACTCAACCGACTCATCCTTCTCGTCACCAAAGCACGAGTCAGTGTCATATTGGTCCAGGTCAAAGTCTTCAACTGATACACGCTCAGTTCGACCTTGATACCCTGCCGTTGGTACAGTTCCTCCTTTGCCAAACACTGAGAATATAAATTCGGACTCATCGTCCGAATCGCTTTCCTCTCCGGGCCTCAACTCTGGCATGTCATCCGGGTCGCGCATCTGAAAACACCGCTCGTCTCCATCTCCATACGAGTATTCACTACACTCTTCCAGTGTATACTCGGAATCGTATCGTTCATTCCCCGCATCATCAACCACCGAGGTCTGGTCAACCATCTGCCGTAGTTGCTCTACAGCTTCAGGTGCTCCGGCCTTCGCGCTACTCTCCGCAATTTCCCCAGCCGGTTTCTCGTCCATCTCCTCAACCTCGTGCCCCGCGTACATGTTCGGCGCACGTGGTTTCTCCGTACATTCATTACGATAGTGCGGTCCACCGCACCTGTAACATCACACGGGCGCGGTTTAGCTCCCTGTTGCGGCTTTGGGTACGCCCTTCCTCCTCCCCCATCGCGACCCATCGGTCGCGGTGTTTCTCGAGGGATCACCCGTGCGTAATCTGGACGAAAATCCCTGTTCCGAGACTCTGGTTCCAACGGCTGTCGCTTCACCCAGCGGTACTTCTTCTCACCACCAGGTTGCATATACGCTAGCCGAGGTCCGTCGCGGTCATGGCCCGAGTCTTTCTTCACGGTGCCAGCTTTCACTCCAATGAACTTACGGTGTTCTTTAATCCGTTCGTTCATGGAAAGTTTCCATTCGTAATTTGCAGCACCTTCCAGCACTTCCTTGATCGTACTAACCTCAGCCGTTATGTGCTCGTTCAGCATATCTTCGCACATAGCCGATGGCAATTTCGCGATGAAATGCGACTTGAATGTGAGTGAATCCGGCCGCTTGATCATACGTCTCGCAGCAGTCATCATTTCGTAGTATAACCCGATGGACCCAAGCGCGGGTGAATAAGTCGAGGTATAAAACAGCTCCGTGGCTTTTTGCACACAGGCAGTGTTAATAAACCTCTCAAACAGGCCGATCACCAGTTCCTGGTACGTCCATGTCCACTTCGTGCGATACAATCCCACGACTTGGTTTTCGTACCAGTTCTTGGCAATTCCCGAAAGATAAAATCCATGCGTTAAAATCCGCTTATAATCATTATCTTTGCCGCCCATTCCTATCAACTCTAGCCACCGCACAATTCCCAAAATATGTTCATCGAACTTAACAATATCTGCTGCCCCGTTATAGATTGGGGGTGGCGGAATTTTCAACTGCCGATTATCATCAAATAACGAATGCTGCTGGGATTTTTTACCCAAGGCAGTCCGCAATAATTTGATATAATGGAAGTGAAGACTCGCTCTCCACTTTTTCAGCACTTTCGCAGCAAGCCCCGTCTTGGACGAGTCCTGCAGCTCCATATCTCGATTACGGCTACCGTGCGAGTGGTGCTTTCGGCGCTTATTTCGCTTCGTGCGCCGTTTATGATCCCGGTCGCTCTCCTCGCTTCGTTTACGCGGCGTGCGACTCGGCCCTTTGGACTTTTTACCACCCTTGCTCTCGTCGCTATCACTTCCCCCACCATCATCATCGGGATCAGACGGAGGTTCCCCTCCTTCCCCGTAACGGTGCCCACTTCTCGTGTGTGGGTTGGAGCCCGACTGTGAGTTGAGGGTGATCTCAGTTACATTGAACTGATCTTCATCCCAGGCGCTATCGGTATCCTCAGACCTCGAATATGTCGACTCATCGCGATAAGTGTCGTCCTCCCCTTCTGATGAAGAATCCGACGACGAGTCCCCTCCACCGCCTCCTTGCCCACCAGCCTGTGCAGGTTGGCCGGAAGTATTGTTACCTTCCCGCTTCGGCGATGGGGGCACCGATCTGTGCTTCTCCTCTGATTTTTCAGAGCGTCTGCCAGACTGTTCCGGCTTGCTTCCCCCCACAACGAGACGTCTCGCGGACGATTCGGCTGCGGGAGCACTAAAACTCGTCACATCGGGGAACTGAACCTCGCCAATCTTCAATCCTGGCGAAAGAGGCTTCTCCCCTTTGACAACAATTCTTTTGCCGCCGCGAGTCCCAACCGAACTACCGCAGCTAGGTGCCGGTCCCACCTCGATGGGATTACCGTCGTCGTCCCAGCTTATTCCCTGGTCAGCGACGGTCGTCTTTCCTTCACGCATTAACTCCTGAATTCGATATTTCTGCAGGATGATGCGATTTTTCAAGTCGTGAGTCAAGCGCACAGTCGGAGCGACTACAGGTGAATCCGTAGCATTCTCCTTCGTCACTTTCTGCACCTTCTTTTCAGTGGACATAGACGCCTTGTTTTTCTGGACCACAACTTGGCCAGCTTGCAAGCTTCGCTTGCTATTTTCAGCTGTAACACGCGCCTCTCGTGCGGCCTCCTCCAACGCAAGCGCCATGTCCTCGGTCTCACGAGCTTTCAACGCCGCTGCGGACATAGGCTTCGGCTCTTCACCTTGTAGGGCAATCTCTTGCGCGAGCGCCAGATCCGCTCCCTCCATAGCATACTTCTCCGCCAGCTGTTCCGCAAATGCATGGTCGTCTTCCACGCGCAATTCACGTAACCGCTTCTCAGATTCCTCCAATGCCTTGCGCCGCGCACGATATGCGTCGGTGTTTTGAAACAACTCCCGCTCGCGCTCCATGGCCGCCTTATCCAACTCAGGGTTGCGGCGCGGACGCGGGTTACTCGGGGAACTGTCCTCACTGCTAGACGAATCTGGCACAGAATGAATCTCATTAGGTTTGTCTCCTCCTGTAGCACGCTGCTTTTCGCTGCGCCGCTTCAGTCGACTGCTACTAACGGATACATCGGAACGGTCATACGCCCCAACAATATCATCAATCTGCCCCACACTTGTAGGTGGTTTAGA
This sequence comes from Mycena polygramma, assembly GCA_029449255.1. Lineage (NCBI taxonomy): Eukaryota > Fungi > Basidiomycota > Agaricomycetes > Agaricales > Mycenaceae > Mycena > Mycena polygramma. Next base: position 105,196 of record JARKID010000078.1, on the reverse strand, counting down.
AACACGCTTGGCGCTCCCGGGTCCCGTTGATGCACGAGCAGCATTGGGCCCAGCAGCGGTTGCAGCGGATTGTCCGCGCACTACTCCCCTCGACCTCTCGCTAGCCTGCCGCGCCTTTGCAGCGCGTTCAGCCGCGTTGCGCGCGATGTCGCGCTCACGATCGCGTTGACGGCGAACGTGATCAGGGTCATCCTCATCATGAACCTCGATCACCGTCGTCCTCTCCCGCTCGCGTTTCCGTTCACGCTCACGGAGAGCCGCCGTGTGATCCTCGTCCGCGGGCGTCACGACGACGCTGGGCGTGGTAGGAACAACAGTACCATGACTCACCGGGCTTGCCACGGGTGTACGAGATAGCGACCGTCTCGAGGTCTCCAGATTGATAGCAGGCTGTAATCCCATAGATTCGAGATGCATCGAGTAAATTTCCGATTCTTGTCTGGAGTTTTGAGGAATTTTGTTGCGTGCAGAGGTAAGCGCTCGGTGGAAAGCCAGCTCTTCCGGAGTAGGTGTCAAGGACGGCGTCAATGACGGAAGAGCAGACGACTCCACGGTGAGCAACCCCGAGCGGACGTTAGATCCAAAGTCCGCTCCGCTGATCGCACCCGATTGCGGCGACGGAGAATCTCCTCCGTCGATCACGATCGACGGCGATCCACGATTCGATAGTGGAGGCGGCGGCGGAGGCGGATCCTCCTCGATCGCATACTGCTGCTGCTGCAACATTGAGGTTGCCGCCGCGTCAGTTGTCGTGTCCGCCGGCAGCAGCTTTTTCTGCTGCTGCTTTCCGCCTTTTCCCTTTTTTCCTTTCGACTTTTTGGCGTTGCCCTGATCGGCCATCGCTAGAAGAAGATCGTCTAAGGTGAAGATGGAGACCACAGACTATAACCGTCTGATTACAGACGATCGAGTTTGCGGAATTGCAAAATCTTTCTCTGAATTTTCAGCCCCACTATTTGATAGTAAGGTCAAAAAAAGTGTTAAGTGGTCACTTCGACCTCCTAAGCACCCTTAGATAGAACGCTGAATGACCAGAACAAATCAGTATAGATTGTTCGGGCTGTTTCAGAGTTACAGTGTTAAGAGTATGGGAGGTAAAAGTTAAGAGTCCGTTGCCAAACAACTAGATACTTATAGACGGCGCAACGGCTCTGATCCCAAACAATGAGCGACACGTCGCGTCACACCGTGACGCGACGCGTATAATCACAGCGCGTAACATTCCGGCCGCTCTATTTCAAGAATTGGAGAACTTGGGAAGTTTGCTCTGAACCAGGTCCAAGCTCCAGATAACGGAGAGTCCGCAGCTTCGCTGTGTTGGATGAATATCAACACAGGCCTAGTACACAGGCTGGCTGTCGATGGTTGGTGCCTAGGCCCTAAAGTCTCATTTTTGGAGGCGCAGTCGGAGCTCCGTGACCAGCCACTCCTGGACTTGCATCGGAGCGTACTGTGCACATACATAAGGTAGTCGAAGGCGATGTTCATCTCCATTCTCCGCAGTACTTCACAAGCATTCCGCACTACCTCCGCTCGCTGCTCCAATGTGATAGAGATGTAAGACTCCGCCTCCGGCGGGCGAAACCTTCTCGCGCTCTCCGAGTCGGATTCCTTTCGTCGTGTTTCATATGCATTCTTTCCAGGTGAGAAACAGACAGGGCGCGCAACTTTTTTTCGGCGGACCAAGCTCAAAAGGGCAATAACGCGTCATGTCGCGGTCGCGTGATCGAAAATGCCTAATTTGATCTTTTTTTTTTTTCGCTTAATCGAATATTACATCATATGACGCGCCACAGCCATGACGCGCAGTCAGGCTGTATTTAGCCGATCGAAGGCTATAAAGGCCTTGGAAACCCTTTTCACTCCTCACCCCACTCACTTCCCAGTTTGTGCGTTCAACTCCATCAATCCGAGTTCATCCCTTTTACGACCAACAACCATCATGCTCGCTCTCCACCTTGGAACATTCCTCATCTTCTCCGCGTTGGTTCTGCTCATCGTGGCCAGCATATCCGCTCCCACTGTAGCAAAAATCGACTTCCTGAGCATTCCTCTGGCAAATGGTGTGTTCAACTACAAACCTCATCCGGGTTCATAATGATAACATCTTTTCAAGGTTCTCATGTGAACTTCGGGTCTCTTGGATTCTGTCTCGTCAACCCAGACGGAAACAGCTGCACCCCTACCGGTGTTGGCTACAGAATTGGTCAGTGCGGTTTTACTACACTCATGAACATATCTCTTACACCTCCGGCATCCAGCTGATGAAATTTCTGCCATTGGCATCGACGCTTTTGGCACTGCCAAAGCTGCCAGTCTTCACGGACTGACTGAGGGGCTTATCCTCCACCAAATCGCCGCCGGAATTGCTGGCATTGCATTCCTCCTGGCCGTCTGCTCCCACCGTATCGGATACCTCTTCGCATCCTTGATCGCCTTCATCGCCTTCCTGTTCAGCTTGGCCGTCCTCATCATCGACTTCATCGTTTTCGGGGTGAGTTCTCATTTCCTTTTTTTTCCCATTCAATTCTAATCTCCTGCAATCCAGGCCGTGAAAGACCACGTCGACCACAACGGTGGAACCGCCAAGTTCGGCAATGCGATATGGATTGTCCTCGCGGCGACCATCGTCCTCTTCTTCGCTTCGATCGCAACATGTTTCGCGTGTGTCACCGCACGTCGTCACACGAGGTCGCGCAAAGCGTCCGCATCCTATTAATTTGACCTTCACGACTCCTAATGATACCCCTTCGTGGCCTGATGTATTTCATGATATTTCGCCGGACAAAATGGACGTTGCAATGACCTCTTAATGTACTGTATTACTAGACTTTTTGCGCAATATAATCACACCCTGCAAAAGAGTTTGAAACGCGATCGAATCAGAAGCTTGAAACGGCAAGATCCCTGGTCCCCGTCAGTCAGGGGTCGTACCGTCGATCATCGTGATGGGTGAGCGCGCTCGGATAGGAGTCCGTAAAAAGTAACTTATGGGAACTAACTTGTACTTTACTTGCCCCTTTCGGCACGCGTGCCGCAAGTTAACTTAAGTTTTCCCACGTGGGTCGAAATCAACTTGGACTTACTTGGCGGGCGCACCCCAGATTCAGTCGCTTGGGCCGTCTTGCTGTCCATCTTTGTATCTTTTGGTAAGTATCTAGCGGTCTCGTGAGCTTACTTATTCCGACCTTGCTTATTAGTACTCCGACCTTGATATTCGGCATATGAATGCAAGTCAGTCCCAGGTGTTTCAATGGGAGATCCAAAACAAGTCAGAGCCTCATGGTAGCATGGAGTAGTCTAATGCATAGAACCCTGCAGTTCAGTCTGCTGCCGGGTCTGCGGCAGACACCAATTCCGCAATTTGAACGAGTCGGAAGACGTCGCGAGATCTCGTGGATCTGGTCCACCGTACCATCTATCGTGGCTTACATACATTAATATCTAGTGGGTGAGAGCCCGTTCATCTACCATGCCTGGCCGATCTGATTTCCCCGTAACTTCTTCGCTTTGCCACCACATTCCGGATTTCCTTGCAAGTTTCGTCGTTGCAATCTCAAGGAATGGAGAGATCAATTGAACTGTCTGTCCTTTTGAACTGAGCATAAACGGCATGCTAAAACATGGCTAAGATTTATTATGCCTTGTGTTCGATGCCCCATGGATCGACGACACGACACGACAACTTCGCTGAGCGCTGAGCGCTGAGTCCCCCTTGAATAGCCTCAGCCTCGATAGGTACGGTGCAGCTCATTCGATTCGTTATATGGAAGTTTTCAGCATGATTTCGTGTTAACTCGGTCATAAGTTCAAGTTACCCGTGTGATCGTGCGGAACTTGGGTCGAACTTACGCTAACTTGCCCGCCAAGTTAGATCAAACTTTGATCGTAAAGTAACTTGTGCCATCAGATGGCATCACTCACCGCCAAGTTCGCCCGTTTGTGTAAGTTAAACCAAGTTAGACCGAAAGGAAGAATTTAGCGCATTGGGAAGTACCGTAGACAGGCTCTTCTGTCATTCAGTACATGGATAATAACATCTGTATTGCAATGAAGACCGATTTCTGTCCCCGCGACCGAGTAGCTAGTTCAACTTTCATCTGTCAGCTAGGGCCGATCTGACACAGCGCTCGACCCGTGAGTCGAAGACGCGCAGACTCATCTTGTGTACATGTAATCCGCAAACAATCCGTCGCTACAGGGTCTCGTACACTGCACATCACTGCTTTGGAATGTCGTCGGTCCTTCAAAAGTAAACGCGGCAAATTTGACCGGATGTCTTGGATTTGATTTCAGTGGGTCCCCTGTGAGCCCCGGCTCGCGCCTCGAATGGATACATGCGGCAATGTGGCTTCACGAGAGGCTACCCAGAGACCAACACAAACACAATGGAGCCTTCTGACATCCCTAGAAATTGCCAGTACTTTGACCTTTCCCCCTGTCAGCCCCTCACCGAGAATTGATAACACGGAGAGATGAAGAGAGCCAGCAGCAAGACCATAGCTGCTGCTGTTGAGAGCCACGCCTTGTATAAAAACAGCAAGGACAGTTGAGAGAAAGACAGGTTGAGAATTTACATTGATGTTGGCGAGTTCACAGGTATACGTCCAGTCTGTTCTCTGGTGCATGCGAGGCAATTTACCTTGAACTTACATGTAACGTGGGGCTCGTAATCATATTCCACCGGCATTGACTACGGGACCCTGAATTGATGTCTCAATCACCTCGGATACATGAAAGAGACAGTATAGAGCGGTAAGAACGTACCCGATAGCTCTGGAATGGTTGTACGAATTAACACGCAATTACCTTGTTCTAACGTTGCGGAACTTGAAGTAACTTAATTGTGCGTAACTTGTACTTGTGCGGAACTTTACTTGTGAATTTAACTTGGCCTGCCATAAGTACCGTAAAGTTAGTTCTGGCAGGCCAAGTTAAATTACATAAGTTACTTGTGCAACCATCCTCGGATAGGCATGAACCGTGGGAGAACATCGATCGGTACATGATGATTACATCTCTCCCGTGTCACAGCAAAACCTCACCTAACCATACCTGAACTAGACCACCATCCGCATTTCGCGTCCTGCTCTTCCAACACGGCTTACATTTGTGTTTTGCAACGATAACGATTGTTTGCTGCGGCGCAACGGATGGCATGTCCCGTACATTTTGAGGCTTGAAAGCCTAAAGCCTGATGGAAATATCCGAGTCTAAGTGAAGCCAAGGAGTTTGGTTACAACTTCTTTCAAATACTCGGAACCTTGCGTATTCCAGAGATAGTATACTGGTATTGAACAATGTCTACAAGAAGACACAGAAATTCGACACGACTCTTCTAGGCAACGAGCACCCCGCGATACCTCATCTTTCCCTCACGCAATCTGGCCATACCTTCCTCCACCCCGGCCTTGGTCATGGGAAAGCGCTCGATCATCGGCACCACCTTGTGCCGCGCCGCAAAGTCCAGCATCCTCTTGTGAACAGAGCGCGCCGCCACGGCAGTCCCTTGAATGGTCAAGCCGTTTACAATGACAGGGAACGTCGGGATATCGAAGTTGCCGAAACTGACGGTCAGAGGGAAAATAAATCCTTTGGGTTTCATGATGTCCAAAAATCTGGTCGAAACGTCAGTCCGCTAGTCGTCGACCCGGAGTGGCATTAAATCGCGCACAGGTTCCAGTTCGGTAGCGAGTTCGTGGTAACGATGAGGTGGTCGAGCGGTTTGCCGATCTCGAGCGCCTTGACGTCCTTCGTCGCGTAGAATTCCGTCGCGCCGAGACCACGCGCCTGCTCGCGCTTCGAGTCCGTACTCGAGAATACGATCACGCTCGCGCCCATCTTTGCGAGGAACTGGATGGCCATATGCCCAAGACCACCGACGCCGACGACGCCCACCCGGTCGGTCGGGCGGATGTTGTAGGTCTCGATTACGTTGAACACGGTCGCGCCGCCGCACATGAGCGGGGCGGCAAACTCTGGACTAAGGCCTTCGGGAACGTGGAACACGAAGGACGCGTCCCAAATCGCGTGCGATGCGAAGGACCCCTGGTGGAAGTTGTGGAATCCGTATCTACCATGCACCTCAAGGTCAGCATAAATTTGGGGTACAGCAAAAAATTAACGTACAGCTCCCGATTTTTACAGTACTGGTCCTGCCCTGCAAGCATCCAGATTAATATCGACAGATTAGGAACAGGCCGCGATGGCGCCCACCGAGCAAACACTGTTCGCAGGTCCCACACGTCTTGTGAGTGTACCCCCATCCCACAAGGTCCCCGACCTTGAACTCTTTGACGTCTGACCCGACTTGCTGCACGGTCCCGACGCCCTCATGTCCCAACACCATGTCCGTCTGCTTGTAGTGCTCGTCGGTACCGCATATCCCAGAGTGCGTGATCTTGATAAGCACTTGGTTTCCGGTGGGCAGCGCGCTGTGCGTGGTTGCTTGGACGATGCCGTCGGCCGGGGAGCCTTTGAATACGGTGATATCGATACTCATAGCGCTAGATGTGAGTTGTGAATGGTTTCGTCATGGCAGATTCCCCCCACTTATAAGCAAATTCGGGAGAAGACGTATTCCTTTTTGGTTCAGTTCATTCAACGTGAATTCGATCTGACACGCCTTCAGGATCCTGCCAGAAGCGCGTTCATACGAGTATCCGAATCCGACTATCCGAGTCCGTGCCGGTGATGGACGGAAAATGCCTGAAAATGCCCGTCCCAAGCCGCAAATTATTCACAGTCTTGATAATCGCAGCTCTAAGTGTCCTCCCGCGCTGTCTATCGCTTCAAGCAAGAGTATCGAGCGTCTGGTGCCCGTCTTTGGCCGGAGCTATGAGCTGGTCAGCGATAATCCGGATTTTTCTCGTGTGAGTTCGAGGAGTAAGTGTGGTCTTATCCAAACGCATTCCCACACATCATTGATTATCTCAAGACTCGGTGTCTTGAACCAAGCTTCTTTCAAGTCCACTTGGCATCTCTCGGGTTTCACGGCGGCGCCGGGCCCCAAGCATGAGTGGCCTGTCAAGGCCCTTCTCAAACGATGCCAAAGCCACACCGGCGTTTTGGCAGCCGTGCGAAAATTTTATCATTATGGTGGCGGTGCTCAAGCTCCCACGGTTGTATTTTGCCGCGGAGTGTACAATGCTGCTCGCAGACCTTGTACACATATTTGAATCACACCCGATCCCTCTCCCGAAGCTTTTATCTCGTCCCGGCGCAGCTTCCGCACTCTCTCACCGTTATCATGATTGCCATCGAATATGCTACACATGAACCACGATCAGTTTTATGGAACATTGGAAGTCCCATTGGTGCCTGTCCGGATCGAATCAAGTTACGGCTCCGGCGCAATCTCAACGCAACCAGGCGGGTTCAACTCGCTGTTCAACAAAGATATGTTTAGTACATGTAGATACGCATAGTATGTCCATGCTAGGCATTATATTCATCGCTGGTGTCCCGGTAACTCGTGTCATTGGTCGTCAGTAGCAACGTAGTCGGCGTGAACAGACTGATAACAAAGCTCGCTGAGCCTAATCTCAATGATGATCCGAGTAAGAGACTCACGACGAGGCAGAAACACTCCCTCGATCCGGGCGCCCACGAGAGCCAGGGAGCTTGGCAAGGTGCTGTTCACGCCGGCGTGAAATAAGAATGTGTGAAATGAGAGGGGGACCCACCAATACGATCCGGGTTGACAGAATGCTGTGGATGGACGATTGTAATCTGCGTTGTATTAGCCGCTGGAAAAATGTGTCTGTCAATAAGACGTACTGCGCGCCTCCCGTTCGAACCGCAACCTGAGTTGCAACAGTGAGAATTTCCTACTGAAAGGGTAGTAGTTGAACATACCCCGCCATGAAGTATCAAAAGTATATTGAGGATTCCAAGCCCTACGGACGGCATCAACACGACCGGAAACGTTGAAATAAGAACGGAACTCGCCGATCATCCACGAAAAATATACCAATCCTACCAGGTATGTTAGCTCCCGTCCAACCCTTGACTCTTCATTGCCGCATACCGTCATTCCAAAGAACTTCTAATAGTGGTATCCGTGTAGACGATGAAATTTGAGATCGCCACTTCATGAGCCTAGCCGCGGACAAGGATATTGTGACTGTGCCAGTTGAAGATGGATCGTAACAGACACAACTGGAGACGCACTGGTTTCATAGGCGATCACTACAACATATGTGATAAGATACGACTGCGATTTGTCGTTTATGATGATGATGCAATTTCCGTCCGAGGTTTGGGCTGGTGCGGTAGGTATAGAAAAGTACAACGTGAAAGTCCGAACACATACCATGCGTGCCGTTAACGCCACGGCCGAGCAAAACTGCATTTCCGACCACAGCAGCGACAGAGACGATGCACAGAATGATCAAAATGCTTCTGTTTTTCTCCCAGATAGCCCATGTTCGAACGGCAAGGATGGCTGATTCCAAATTCGGCACAAAATCCTATATCGCGAGATGGCACGCACCCTCAGAGGCAACGATAACAATTACTCGTAATGCTGCATATAATGTGCAACTAGTAGTGAAGAGTCGTGGACAACAGCTTAACAACAGCACTTACCTGTGCTTAGATTGGCTGATACAAGTGAGGTGGTCGGCGTCTATGAAAGGAGAAATTATGAGGCGGCCGATACTTACGTGGAACGGAACAGCACTGACCTGAACCAGTGTCGCAATCGCGCTCGCCATGCCCGCATACCTCGCCACGACAAAGAGAAAGGTACTCGCTGAACGAACTGCACGAGGTTGAAACCAAACGAAGCGCAGCTGCCGTGATTAATAAATGACGAAGCCGCGAGAGAGAATGCTGAAACATGCCTCGTCAAAGAAGGTAAGGCAGTACTCGAAGAGCTTGAGGTTTCCAAGTCAGGATTGTAGTTTCCAAAAATGGTTGAAGATACGCACGAATAACGTAGCGCTGCCAACTATGTAGCTCGAAGATAAATCGGGCAGCACTAACGAAAATGTCGAAAGAAGCTCACAGGATAGACCCTGCGTAGGATAACGATTATTAAGTGTGCCTTTGCCGCTTCCTCGTCATACTTACGGGTCCAAGCAGTCCTACCACTGGGCATGCAACCATGAAGCTAGCCATGATCAGCTGCTCGAAGCAGGAGCTTGACGGGCGCAGCGTCACAGCGCGAGCTGAAACCACAGCAGTACTAGACAGCGACAAGGTGGGGGCAAACGGTTGATTTTGTCGATCCACGGTATAAAAGTAGAAGCGGTGGTGCCTTACTGTTGGTTGCTGTCCAATCGCAAACGTCCTCCCAAGCGGAGGCAATATCCTCGGCTCCCGATATACTCTCCGCCCCCGCAAGCGGAAGCTCCGAGAATGCTCAAAAGTCCTGAGAACAGGAATATGAAAAAACAGAGGCGGCGGCGGATTGTCGGTTTTGTGTAGTAATTCTCGAGACATCCTGAGGGACTGCTGCAAGTTGTTTCCTTTGCTTTTCGAGGCTGTCTCCAAGTTGCGAGCTCACGGATCAATCTCGCGGACTCCACGCATTCGCCACGCGAGACGGGAATAGAAGTATGATACGATAGCCACTGTAGTGTACCTTGAGAGGCAGAGGAGCACAGATAGACAAAAGAGACAAGGGCAGCGAGACAGGGACCTGCAAATGACCTGTGAGGGGAGATCTATGATTGACATTTTCACAAAAAGATCCCGCGAATCGCCCGGGAACATACCTATCCGAATCGGCCTCCGTTCTATTTTCCGAAGGATGCCTAACTTTCTTCGCGCGTGAGGTCTTCCGATGCTGTGGGTGCTCGGTATGCCGGAGGTTTTTACGAGATCTGGACTTGATCGTCGAATTTCGTTTACGCGGCAACCCAGACACCCGCAAGCCCGAGACCGAACTGACTTGCCTGAATTATCCGGAACACCACGCTGTTTGAGTAGTCGCACCAACTGACCCTCTAAATTGCCCGCACGATCCCGTGCACAATGAAAGAGTACCCGACGGCGGACTGCTCATTCTCTCAATATTTCGCGCGCTATTCCTCCCGCCATTGCTACTCCGCGATCTTCCTCGTCCAAATCAACGACGAGGTCAGATCTAAACGAGTTAGCTATTGCCGAGTCAAAAGAGGAGAAACCTCTTACTCTAGCCTCGAAATATAATTTCCATCGAGCTCGAGATCCAGTGGTGGGCCGACATATCTGTGACCTTGATTAGAGGGGAGCCACGATAATCAAGGACACGTTACAGTTTGTTTCGGAGCGTGAACTGGAGAAAGCTGCGCCAAAATGGGTCCTGTTGTAGAATAACGCCGTTCCCGATGACAACTAAGAGTTCTTTGGCTCGGGTGATGGCCACATTCATTCTGCAGAAATAAATATAGCGGTCACAGCATATCGATCCACCACGCACCTCTTCCTCTCGTACACCAGACCGAGTCCTCTCGAAAGGTCGTCCTTGAGGAAGCGGGTACTCGAGCGGACGCAGGAAATGATGCACACCTACAATAATCAACATGGGGCAAGTTGAAGGTCGACTACATTGACTCACGCGCATTTCACGCCCCTGGTAATCTGGATAGACATCAATATCGCATCTTCAGAAGGTGTAATATATCACCTTCGACAGTACCAACATCTACAGCGCTCAACCTTTCTTTGCGCAGATGTTCACGTATCTTCCAAACTTGCTCTCTGAACGCAGACATGACGCCGATTTCCGACGCCTGTAGGGGTGGTGAAGACGATGCGCCCTCGGCCAACAACGAAACAATGGTGTCGACCGTGGATTTTATCTCACCGGTGTTGTACCAGGATGCACGCTGTCGTGCTGAATAAGCGATGAGCGTGTGGTTGAAAAGCGGTTGAATACCTCGTCCACGCATTCTTCCTTGGCCTCGCTGCCGATAAAGAGAAGCGGCAGTCGGGGATTAGGCAGACCGGTCCACGAGATGTTGCCGTTCTGCGCACACGGCACTAGTGAGTCCTCGTAAAAGAGGGTAGAAGGAGGCATTAGAATCGCTGGGTGACTTGGTTCCTATGTGAGACGAAACATAAGGACAGTGGGAAGTGCAACGTGCCTACGGTAATTCTAATTATGTCCGGTCATGAGTTCGTCCTTGAAAGAAGAAAAAAGGGAGATACCTTGACGAGATTGATGTACGGTCGAAAGCGCAAAGGTGTGGAAGCCATGGCCTTCTCAGGATGGCCAGCGTACACCGGGCGGTCAAATAGCCTTTGAAGAAGAGAAACGTCGAGTTCATTATCCCTAGCTGCGTCCGATGTGACCGTAGGGCCCACTGCACACAGAAAAATAAAAGTCAGCATCGATCTAGTTAACGTAGAATGTTGGCACACGTTGGTTTGGATCTCCGCACAGAACAAGTTGTGGCGTGACGGAAGGACGCACAGAACCGAAAGCAAGCCCCGTCGACGGCGTTATGGACAGATCGCCCTCGGTACCTGGCAAAACTACGGACATCGGTATCAGAAGTTCTGGCTCGGCGGCTTGTGCAGCCTTCTTGCCCGTTAGTTGTCTGCGCGAGCTGCAGAACCAAAATCTCACCTCGTCGATCAAGAGATGCGTCCAATGCGGCATGATCGGTTCCTTGAGTCGTCGCCGTGGATGCAATGAGCCGACAATATCCGCTTCTAGCCGGGCGAGCGCATTATTAGTGCAATGCGCGTCCACGAGAATCCCGGCGTCTAAGCACGAGCAAACTACGACGCGATAGCGCAGTAATACATCCCATGCCGGCAGTGCGAACTTGTCGTTCTCAACATCTGGAGATACAAATTATTTGTCGAACCAAAGAACGGTAATATGGTCTCACAGCAATATTGACGGATGCTGAGAGGGACTTCGGCGAATGTTCGATTGGGGTCGTTGAGCCTGAACATTTCGTGGGGCAGAAGAGTGGATCTGAGACGCATGATGAGAGTGTCCGTGGCTGGGTTGGAAGGTGCGCAAAGAATGATGGACGCCTCGGGATGGAAACGAAGGATCTGGAGGACGGTTTCGACAGTGGTCCTTTAGGTTTTGTGAACCCTTGCATCCGAAAGGATTGTCATCCCGCTTACCTGGTTTTACCCGTCCCCGGAGGGCCAAAGATGAGAAAGGGTATGGGCGATTCATGGAGAACAATCGAGGATACTGCAAGCTGTGGTAGTGGTTCAACATCGATCGGCTCAACTAGCGTTCCTCAAAGGTCATGTTCACCTTCTGTTCCTCATTCAGCCCGGCGTCAGTCCAACTCTCGTCCGGTAGATAGCGCTGAAGAAGATCCATTGATGTTTCTTGGAGAATGTCGTCCGGGTCAGGAAACAGCCACCGTCGTGCGGCACGGCGCCTGTTTGTATCAAGCGGCTCAGCCATCGCATCGTGAAGTGTTCTTGACGCGACGTCCATTAAAAACGAGGGGCGGGCAGTTGGGACAAACGAAATGTTGAACAATAGCGGGAGTACGTCTTCCGGGGTGAAAACGGCACCTCCGTTCTGGAAGCGCCTCGATGGATCGAGGGGACCAATAAAAGTCTGGATGTGGACCTTCAACGTGGGGGAGAAGAAGTCTATGGACGCTCAGGAACGCGCGATTGGCGCTGAACATGGACATACGGATGAGTCCCTCCCGTTTCCTCAGGGCCACAACCCGACCTACCAAAAATTAGACAGGGAAGGGGTCATCCGAAATGCGTGCTGCCTACCTTCAAATGCGATTCCGCTTCCTTCCTTCCGAGCTTCGAATATTTCTCTTAGAACCAAAAGATCTCCGATTTCTAGCCGCGGAGTGTTCTCGCGTATCCCGGGAACAGGCAAAAGAAACTCCGCGCCGCTCCACTCGCCCACCTTTATGCCCGTTTTCCAAAGAACAATTTGCTCTTTTTCCACGGCCAATTTATGTAATTCCCAAGACAGAAGCGCATTCCAGTGGGGATGATAAGAAGATGCGAGAGAGGGAGCTGTTGCAGGTGGTGGGTTGGTGAGGATAGTGGACCGCTCGGAATTAGAAGCGTTAATTATTGTGGATGGGAGAAATCGTTGAAGATAATCCAGGCCAGGAAAAGGGGGTATCGGAGGTAGAATCCTCAGGGCGTGTGGTTGACTTTGAATGTCTTGAAGATATTGGGGTATGAATATTTCCGCCTGAACGGCGATTGAGTAAAGCGAGGCAGCGGAAAGAGATGCGCACATATTTGTCTAGTAATGGTTCCTGTTCCTTTTCCTTTTCCCCCGGGTTTTCCGTTCCAGTTTCCAGTTTGTCTTGTTTTTTATCTTGTTTTTCTTTATTTTTTTCCTATGCAGCAGCGCGTTCAAGGCATGGATGCAAGAAGGCTGTTGTTTCGAGCTCACCTTGTTATTTAGAGAGGACGTTTCAAATATTACATTGGAAGTAGAATGAGGAAGGAGACGCCCAGTTACGGGACTTTGAGGCTGCTGATCGCGCGGCGCCGTTATTGGAACGCCACGAGACGTATTCTTCCGGAGCAGACTGGGCGGGGAGGTCGTTCCTGGGAATGGAGCGAACCTTAAACAAGTTAGCATTGCCGGAACTGTCGAAGATGCTTATACTCTGTACGAACCTGCCCTTCCAGAAGTCGTGGACCCAGTTTTCAGGGGGAAGTATTGGTTTGCTTGTGGCAGCGGAGTCGGTCGTGAGCGAAGCCGAATAGTACGACGAGTCCGGACCAAGGCGAGCGGGGGGTATTGGCGGTCGCGCGTTGGGGGGCATATACCATCCATCTGCCGTCGGTCGGAAGCCGCCGGGAGGAGACCCTGGGATTGGCATGCCGTTCCACGCTGCGTAGTAGGGGTTCGGCGGGGGGTGAGGGAGCGGTGGACCCGCCATCCCGCCATAAAGACGACGCGGGTCTGGGGGAAAGCCATTGGGATACCCCATCACCGGTGGGGGTGGCTGAGCCCCAAATTGCATGTTTGGCGCGTCCCTTCAGGCTGGTTCGGCCAACTGCACGAATTGGAGATCGCGTGAAGGTGTAAGGTACGTTTGGTCACGCCCACAGCTTTCTTCGATTGATGATGTCTGTCGGCAACAACCGACTGCGCTGTGACGGTAACACTTTTCAACCAATTGATACAGCTCTTTTCAAAAAAGTATACCAGTTTGATCGTTCGGTGGGGTCTCAGATTTGTTGACCTCTATTTGACTGTGAGTCTGCTTGAAGCTTCTGTCCCCGTTCGTCTCTGCTCCGCTCCACACTCTCGTCACCTCACCGGCTGGCGCTCCAATCTCTCTCGATGGCTCACGGTCCAGCCGTCTTGCTGGCGGGTACGTTCCCGATAAATGATTGTGGTTGCTTTGTTGCATGAGTATGTGGGGCAGAAACGCAGAGGCGTCGGATTTCCTTGTATAAATACATCTTCTTGAGTCGTGTGGAGTCACACCACCGTGTTGTTGAAATGGTGGAGCAGAGCAAACGGGGACAGAAGCAGACTCACGGTCAAATAGAGGTCAACAAATCTGAGGCCCCACCGAACGATCAAACTGGTATACTTTTTTGAAAAGAGCTGTATCAGGTTCAGAAACTTTCAATAAAGAGGGTGGCTATCATAAAATAAAGCGTGAAAAATTATCGAAAGTCCAATCTCTCTTTCTTGTACAATAAATCTCCCCACAGATTGAAACACTGCCATCTACCCCGACTGAGCTTTTGCGTGATGCCTGAGCTCTGCCATATTGCGCGGTCCACATGAGATTGCGCGTGTCGAGTTAAACGGGGACGTACAGTACTTCCCCCCACTGGACTTCGAGCTCGTCGCTGCCTTGGCGAACCACACCTCAGCCCGGTCCTCCGCCGTCGTGCCCTGTGGGTCCGGCGCATCCTGCGCCCCCCACACGCCGTCCTCGAATCCGAACCCCGAGGCGTCAAACTCGACGTGCGTGCTGCTGAACCCGGAGTCGTAAGCCCACACTGGGGAGGAGGCGTTTCCGGTCGGCTGAGCGTTCGCGTCGAATAAACAAAATAAAAGAGTGAATGGGAGGGAGGAGACGCACCATGCCCGTCCAGCCAGTGAGGTTGAAGATGTTGCCGTTGAAGTGCGCGAGCTTCATGTACTGCGACGCCACCTGGTTCCAGGTGAACGCGAGCGTGGGCACGGTGTAGTCTATGTGGTCAGGGAAGGTCGAGTTGAGCGTCGCGGAGAGCGTCTTGCACGCATCGGAAGCGGAGGAGGGCGGCGGGACGAGGAGACACAGTTCGACACTGGTGTAGCCTGCGTTGCTGTAGTTGCCAACGAGCGCCGAGAATCCCCCCGTCGGAGGCGTGGCGTTTGCTGGGCGTTGAGTGCTGACGAGCGAGGCGCGAACGGCGGCGGTTCCAACAGCTATTTGTTGGTATCTGGAATAATGATATTGTCAGCCCAGAGCGCGAGTATAAGAAGGGATTGAGGATTGCCTAGTATTGAAATCGACGGGGTCAAGTTGGAAAAGCTCGTCCATGACACGATATCTGATGATATCCCGTATGTACATGAGGTCGTCGTTGCACAGGACCGCTACAGCGGCGCCCTCGAACGGGAACCGCGTGAACATGGCGTGGAATCCTTGAACGTCACCGCCGTGCTGGAATTCGTTCTCAGAAAAAGTGAATTAGATTTCTGTGGGTCGACGTACCTCGATCAAGTCGTGGCCCCGATAGTTGCTCTTGTACTGACCGCCGCCATACGTGCCCGCCGAGAATTCCGGGAAACTAAAGAACAGTTCAACAATGGTGGAGATCAATGATCAAAAGGCCTACTCTTCGGTGAAGGGCCACACAGTGACACCGGTCGTCACTGTCTCCAAAACAGCCGGAGGAATGACCGTTGCATTTGTCGCCGGGTTCAATCCATTGGAGAGGAGCATTTGCAACCAGACGGCCTATTGTTCGTTAGACTGGTTGAACCATGGCTGCGAAGGTTCGGACACTTACAACGTCTGTTATGCTGCTGATTACGCCTCCGGGACCAGAGGCGACTGAACGAAAGTCAGATCAGGAGTACAGTGTTTGAAGCGGAGAACGCACAGTTGCCGTCGGTTCCGCCGACTTGGAGCCAGAATGGAATAGCGTGTGTGGTGGCGACCAACGGGTTCGTGGTGGGATCACCTTCACGAGCGAAGGCATCTGCCAGCCGGTTCGTCGCGTTGGCGATCTCGAACGAGTACGTCGTGGAATTCATCCCAAGGGGTTTGAAGATATTCTCGTCCGCGTATTGTGCGAGCGAGGGTTTGGACGGCAGGAGGACAGTGGGCAGGTATGAAAGGACCGCGTACATGAGGTTGCTGTACTGGAATTTCTGGCGGAATTCGGCGGAAGGCTTCATATATCTGATGCGTTTAATCTGAGGTTGAAAAATTAAGCCAGAGTTTGATCGGGGGAGAAAATATTTACGATAGCTGGAAGGGTATCAGAGATCGACAGGGAAACGTCGTGACGAGGCATCCCGGTGCGATGGCTCATGAGGTCTTGAATTTCACTGCCAGCGGAAGCGACAGGGTCCATGAGCTGCCAGTCCGGGATTATGGACGCGACTTTGGTGTTCCAGCTGATGGGTGTAGACAGACTCTTGTTCGAAATCAGAAGCCCCGTCGACAGAATATCGAACAGCTGGTAAAGTCGTCAGAAACAATACTGTGAGTCTAACGACGCGCTCACTTTGGACTCGGATCCGATGGAGAACAGGGTGTTTGTGTCAACCTTGGTACCGTCCGCCTTGGCGTTCCCGTATCCCTTGGTCTCGACCACCCATCCTCCCTTCCCATCCTGTCGGACAACAGCCACGCTGATTCCCGCAGGAGAGTTCCAGTCCGAGAGAACATTATTGACGAAAGAGTCGATATCGGAAGTAAGAACTGTGCCGGTGTTGAGGGCGGTTGTGAAACACAATAAAGGTGCGAAAGCGAAAGAAGAAAGAAGACGCATGTGGGTAGAATGAAGAGAGCCAGAAACGCGCTCTGGCTTTTAAACGGCAGCCATGGCATCTCTGCGTGAAACAACGGATTTGCGCAGTGTAAAGATGTTGAGATGTTGGACCTGAAGAAACGGGATTTGGCGATTTGGATGACGAAGTCTTGTGGCTGTCCAGCTAAGAAGGTTTGAGTGCCGTGCGCCAACCGTGCGCAGTGATGTTGTCTTAGCACCACTGCCCACTGACTGCGAGATACTGCGCGCGCTGAAATAAAGCTTTGAAGCGAACTTTGAGTTCCTGAGGGGCCATTTCTTGAAGACGGACTCGAATCAAGGAACACCAAAAATTGGCCATGCTGTAACCTGCCAAGCCGAATGAACATCGTGTTTTAGGTTGACAACCCGTGATTACGTAATTTTCGATGAAAACGGCCACGTGACGGCTCAGCATTTTGCGTGTTGTGTTTGTTTGTTTACCTGCTTGCATCACGTCACCTTTGCTTGTCACACCAACCTCGTCCCGCCCACCATCTCGCCTAGCGGCTCCCCCATCGTCGCCTCTCTTTTCCCGCAGATTCTTTTCAGCGCGCGACATGTGGGCAAAGCTTAGCCACGCTTTGAAGCCCAAGGCGACACAGGACGAGTCGGACAACAACTCGCATGGCGGCGATGTCATGGCCAGCGTCTACGAGCAACATCCAAATCTCTCGGTATTCCACCATCCCCCAGAACACCCCAGTCCTCCACCCTCCCCTTCCAAGAGCGGTCGCATGTCGATGTTTAAACGACACAAGGACCACGACGAATCCTCCAGAGCCCCATCTCCGATGAAGCTGCCGAGTAGTATCCTGCCGAAAAAAGTCAAATCCACCTTTGGAATGCATGGAAATGGTGCGTATCTTGCTGCATCCCGAACTGTATCCTTAACGCTCATCTACAGCCTCACAACTCTCTGTTGGCCCATCCTCCGGCGCTGAGCTCAGTCGCGTCTCATCGCACGACATGCTGAGCCCTGCCACCGCCCAAGCAAAGCAGAAACGCTCTTCGTTCAATCTGTTAAAGCGTTCGTCCAACGACGCCCTACGTTCACCGACGGAACCGGTCCGTTCACCGTCGCGTGCGGAAGATTCGCGTCCTTCAGAACACGATCAGACGAGGGACCCTGCCACCCCATTCGAAGCCAAATCGGGCTCGGTCCGCTCGATTCTTCGCGATCCCAAAACCCCTGGCACAGGCCAGAACGTCCGCTTCTTCTCGCGCGACGCGTACAAAGTGTTGAGCCCCGATCAATCTATGGACACAGACTACCACTCCGTTGCCACCCAAGCCCTTCTCAACACGCCCGCTCCTCCTGAGGAAACGTTTTTGGAGCGTCTGCAGCGCTCAGGCTCCACAGACAGTAACGGGTCGGGCTCCATGCCTCGCTTCGCAAGCACCTCGAAACCCAACAAGTCGAGACCCACCGTGGCCGAGATATTCTCCCCCATGACTTCCCCCGAGGCAACCGCACCCCCGCCGCCTCCCAAATCCGACACCAGCGATTCCCAGCTCCTATCCCAACTGCCACCGCTCCCGGCAGCCGACTTTACCAACTTCTTCGACATGTCCCAGGATCTCGAAATACCCATGGTGCCACCTCCTGGGCTGGGCTTCGAACTCGAGATGTCTCTGAACGAGACCGAAACAGAGGGCGAGGGAGGGGCCAACGCCATGACCTCCACGCCGTATCGCGACAAAGGCAAGGGCGAGGCGCGGGAGGTGGAGATTGAAGTCCCGAAGGAGAACCTTGAGCCGACCGGCGTCGTGGACGAGACGATCTTCCACGCGAAGGAGAAGGCTCCGCGGCTCCCCGCGGCTCTCCACGACCGTAGCAACTCTTTCAGCCTCGGGCAGACGATGTTCTATTCGATGGCGCAAAACAACTCGCAGCGGTCCTCCGGCTCCTCCGTCATGGGAGACTACCCCGCGTACCCGTCCAGCGCCAAGTCGTCCCCGCTGTCCGCGCAAGACTCGCCCGCGTCCCGCGCCTCTTCGCCCGGCATCAAGGGCCGCAGCCGCGCGCTCAGCGACACCGTGTTCATGTCTATGCTGCGCTCGCCCTCCTCGGCGTCCGACTCGCCCAGACGCCCCGAGGCGGACATTAACGACGAGTCGTCGTCGGACCTCGTCGTGTACAGCAGCCTGACGGCCGCGAAGCCCGAGCCGGACCCGTTCAGCGCGAACGCGAACACGTACTACACGCCGCAGACGATGATCCCCGCGACGCCGCCGCACGGCGAGGCGGTCGGGCACGCGCGCAAGTCGTCGAAGGAGGAGGACCTGATCTTCTCGCTCAAGACGCAGCTCGCGCTGCAGACGGAGCTGTGCGGGCAGTTTGAGACAGACCTGCGCGCGCGGGACGAGCTCGTGGAGGTGATGGGGAAGAAGCTGAAGGAGGTGGAGCGCGACGAGGGGAAGAAACGGAGTTTGCTGAAGCAGTGGAAGAAGAAGGTGGTGGAGCTCGAGCGCGCGTGTCGGTACCTTGAGGAGGAGGTGGAGGGGTCACGCCAGGAGAGCATGGAGCGCAGCATCATGGACGAGGCGAGCTCGGAGGCGCTGCGGATGCTGCACCGCCAGATTGCGGGCCTGGAGCGGGATAAGGAGGGCTCCAAGCGCGTGGAGGATATGCTTCGGGAGGAGGTGGCGACGCTCGAGGCGCTGCTGCGGCAGAAGAGCGACGACGTCCTGAGGCTCAAGGAAACGCTGTGGAGCCGGGATGAAAGTGAACGCGAGCTCAAGGCGGGGATCCAGGACGCGAAGAGGGAGATGGAGATGATGGGCAACCTCAGCATCGGGCTCATCGACGAAAGCGAGCTGACAAGTGAACTCAAGAAAATGTCGGTCGCGAGGGATCAGCGTCATGAAGAGGAGCGTGAGCGGCACAGGGATGCAGAGCTAGAGTGGGGGGATGAGAGGGAGGAGCTTCTGGCTGCGGTCGAAAACGCGAAACTCGAGGGCGCCAGTCTTGTCGTCGAGCTGGACAATTACAAACAGCAGCTCAAGGACAACGAGGAGGAGCTCGCCATGCTCAAGGTCGAACTGGAGGCTCAGTGGGACCACACCGAGAAGGGCTCTGAGAAGATCGAGGCGGCAGAGGCTGCTAAGGTCGCTGCAGAGTTAGAGCGCGATACCTTGCAGGCCAAAGTTGCCGAGCTCGAGGAGAGGATGATGGAGATGGATGCGGAGTATGTCGAAGCGGAAAACAAACAGTTCGAGCTCGAAAACGACATACAAGAGCTTTGGGATATCAAAGAAGCGCTGGAGAAGGAACGGGAAGAGGTACATTCTTGCATCTCGTTCTCTGTATGTAAACTAACCTCTTCCACAGTTGGGGGAGCAGATTCGCGACCAGGAGGGCCACGTGGAGGCGCTCAAACAAACGCTGCAGGCGCGGGAAGACCGTATCGTCGAACTGGGGCAGGAGCGTCAATACGCACTAGACAACGTCTCGCGTCTCGAGGAAAACATCCGGCGCCGGGATGCAGAAGCGGCGGAGTACTCGCAGCGTACGCTCCAGCGCGAGGAGGAAGCGGAGGCACTGCGCGAACAAATAAGCCGCATGAAGCGCGAGCACGCCGGCGCTCTGGAAGCCGTCGCTGCTGCTCAGTCCGCGGAGGCGGAAGAGCAGACCCGCGCCGCGAAGGAGCGCGCGGGCGACCTCAAGGACGAGATCGAACGTCTGCGCCGCCAGATCCACGAGCTGCAGCAGGAGAGCGCGGACAAGGAGGTCAAGATCGTGCAGATCACCAAGCAGCGCGCTCAGGACAAGGAGGACCTTCAAGGCCTCAACATCGCCCTCGATTCGAAGCAGCAGGAACTGGAGCTTGTGTGTATTCTCCCTTCATCCTCGTTGGCTGTCACTTACATTCATTTTCCCTCAGCTCAAACGCCGCATGGGAGTACGCGGTACCGCTGGGGCGACTCCCGCACCGGCCTCGAAGACCGGGCAGCGACGCGACTCGGCAATCTTCACCACGCCGAGTATCGGTTCGCGGCCGTCGTCCGTGATCTCCGACGCTGGCACCGACGGTGGAAATCCCAGCGGCGCCAAGATCGCCGCCCTCGGGAAGAGCTCGCGCCTCAACAGTTCGACCTCCAAGCCCTCCACTCTCAACAGCTCTACGTCGTCGAAGCCCGCTGCGCGCGCGCCTGGGTCAATGGGCCCGCCTGCGCCTGTGACGAAACCGCGTCCGTCGTTGGCAGGTACACCCACGCCGGCTACGCGTGAGGCACGCGCTGCACCCGTCCTCTCGCGTTCTGCCTCTGCGAAGCCTGCCTTGGGACCGGCGCCCTCGCCGGCTGTGCACCGCCGTGTGGTCTCCGCGACGCTCGACCAATCTACAGCGCGCGCGGTGAAGGCGCGCCAGACTGTCAATGCGAGTCCCGCGCCGAGTGAAAAGGAGAACGTCGAGAACGCGCGACCGGCTTCGCGCGTCGAGAATGCCAGACCGGCTTCGCGCGCCCGGGTGCCTGTACCCGCATAGCGTGCCTTAATGGTACGGCGCACAAATCTTGGACTCTTTTTTTTTGAATTTTCCACTATCTTATTACCTTCTTCCTCTGACTCTATTCCTCCTCTTCTCGCTGTCGTATATGCTGTGCCCTGCTGTGAACTACCTACATACCACCAACCCCACCCCACCCCATCCATCCTATATCTATTAGCTGTGCACATACTATATCCCCTTCCTACTTGACCCCTGAGCATGTAGTCCGATCCATACAACGTATATACAACGCATATACACCATGTACCAGCATGTATCACCGAATCGTAACCAAATTTCTATCATTTGAGATCTTTGAGAGCTTAGTTCTCAAAATGGAGATCCGCATTTGCATCAAGCATCATTGGCAACTTCTCCTATCCACCAACCACCACCGCAGTCGCAAAGTCCTTCGACGTTATGGCGGACCACTTACCTGACGAGATAATCTCAGAGATTCTGTCGCCTGCCCTTCGAGTCCCAGATGCGGTCTTCTCCACCCCAACCGACTTTGGCGGGTCCCCATTCATGACCTTCTCCGAGCCGAGCTCTGCGTATTTGGTCGTCTGCAAAGCCTGGCTGCGGGTGGCCACCCCACTTTTATACAATGTTGTGGTGCTACGCTCCAAAGCTCAAGCCCAAGCATTAGCTGGCGTCTTGAAAGAAAACCCAGCTTTGGGTCGCTTCATCAAAAAAATACGCGTCGAGGGTGGATATGCCATTTCAATGTACAAGATCCTCAAGGCCTCACCAAATATCACCGATCTCTTCTTTACGCTCGAAATCGCGTCGTCCGACAACGCATGCGGTCTCTGTCGCGGGCTGCCTTTAGTCCATCCGTCGCGTGTCATCCTCGACGTGGGTCGTTACTATTACTCGTTGTCGAAACACGCGCTGCCGCTGCTCGAGGTCCTCGAGAAATGTATCTTAAATTGGACAAAATTGGTACCCATTTCCGCCGCGCTTTTGTTTTATTTCGCTTATCAGACTATCCAGACTCATTTTGAGCTCCCAAACCAAGTGGCCGTGAGGCACACTGCTATCTCCGATGCGCTAAGCCAGGCTCCGACTCTTCACACCGTATCGATATGGGATTACTCTGACACTCTGCGCGATATACCCGAATATATGCGAACAGTCGCCGCAAACCCGTCTTTGAAACGCATTCGTATCGAGCCACTTTCCGCGCGCCGTTTGGTCCGAAAGACTTTCTACCAACGAGCGACGCAAGATGATAAACTAAAACGCCTTGTGGTTCTCCCACCCGAGTAATCCTGGCTTCATATCTCTCTCTTCGGTCGGCCTGACGTAGCTTTCTCAGACCCATCGACAAAGCAGAAGCGCCGCCATCCAGTCTACCCATGGTACTCGCACGACTGGCCGCTGACCCCGAGCAAGAGGATGCCATTTGGAGTCGCGTACTCTATTTTACCTTGACTTTCCGGCTGTACCGTCGCCTGACGCCCCTCCTCGTATGCAAGAAATTTGCGGTACGCGCCCTCAAGTATCATCACCATTTCACCGGCTTATGTGTATTATTTAGCGGCTCGGCGCCCCGTATCTCTATACAAGCCCGACACTCAACTATAAGCAATTGACCTCGTTCGCCGCACGTCTCGCGGAGCAGCCTGCGCTGGGAAGCCGCGTCCGATTCCTGACCATTCAATCCTCGGTCGACCCGTCCACGTTTCTGAATATTGTCGCCCACACGCCGGCGCTCGAGGAGCTGGGCAGTGACCGAGGTTTCAAAGCTATAACTTGGAAGGTGTTCAGTGATTTGGCCAAATCTACTGGCTCCAGCCTGCAAGTCTTCCACGGTATGCCAATGACCAAGGCCACCAGCCCTGTGAGCCCAGCCGTATTCGCTCTGTTTGTCAAGGTGTATCAGTTTGAGTGGGACTCGCGGACAACGTTCAAGAGCGACCGCAAGCTAATCCCGGCAGGCACTTTCAGCCAACTGGTTCATCTGCTGGTCAACAGATTTGACGAGTCGTTTTTAAATACGCTAGCTCACATGGAGTACGTGTGGATTTTCTTGGCTCCCCAGTTTCTGATCATGCCTCACTCAGGCTGCCTTGCTTACGAACCGTCGCCTTCCCTGCAGACGCTTGCGGTGGTGTCAAGTTTCTGGAGAGCCACGGCGCAAAGCTGCAACAGCTCACAGCTTCTGTGTCACAGCTGGAGAACTCCAAACTCGCAATCTGGCGCAATTGCCCCAATCTCACCGTTCTCACTGTCTCCTGCGACGATAAGGTGCGTGTGGTGCTTCTCCGCCTCCTTCCATGGAGCTCAAGTCTGCCGGGCTTAGTTTCCTGCGAGCGCCTCCTGCCTCGTAACCTCTGAGACTCATGCGCAACTTGAGCGCATAGCCTTCAAAGTTGGGTTTTATCGGTAAGGCATTCGCAAGCTAGCTCGCTGCGTTGTTGACTCCATCTTACTTAGGCTGAAGAAGCCGCACGCGGTAGAACTCGGCAAATTGTTAACGGCTTTGCGATCCTCGACGTCTTTCCCTGCGCTGCGCGAGGTGCTGCATCCGTGCTGCCGCTGGCCCACTACAGAGTACGTCTCATGCATGTAGTTATTTGCCGAGGATCCTTACTTGGTATTGCAGAGCGGAGATATTGAAGAGCAACTGGGTGCGTTGGGCGGAGAGCCTTTTGGAGCGAGGTGTCCACCTCGTTGGCCCCCAGCATGTGCACTGGCGGCCAAGGCTGAAGTTTGTATCGAAGGGCAAGCAATGAAGGTTCAGTAAGTTATTCTCGGATGTTATGGATAATACAAGAGACACGACTTTCACAAGAGGATGGTTTGAGAACTTGAAGATGGGTATCAGTTGACGCTGCTATCGTCGTCCTTCAAGGCTCCAAATGTCTAGCGGCGGAAGTCTTCGTCGGGGGTAAGCTCGCCCACGTCTCGGCGGAAGTCCTCGTCCGCGGTGAGCTCGCCGGGCTCGGAGACTATGCCGCGACGAAAATCTTCGTCGGGGGTAAGCTCGCCGGCGTCTCGGCGGAAGTCCTCGTCCGCGGTAAGCTCGTTGGGGTCAGAGACTATGCCGCGACGGAAATCTTCGTCGAGGGTAAGCTCGCCGACGTCTCGGTGGAAGTCCTCGTCGGCGGTGAGCTCGTTGGGGTCAGAGACTATGCCGCGACGGAAATGTTCGTCGGGAGTAAGCTCGCCGGCGTCTCGGCGGAAGTCCTCGTCCGCGGTGAGCTCGTTGGGGTCGGAAACGATACCGCGACGGAAATCTTCGTCAGCGGTGAGCGCGCCCGCGTCTCGGCGGAAGTCCTCGTCGGTGGCGAGCTCGCCAGAGATCCCGCGACCCTTGAATTGCACTGGCGTAATATCGCGGCGCGTACTAATGACTGGCGCGGTGTCAGCAGACGGCTTCAACTCTATGCAACGGGCTTACCGAGTGCCGACGAAAGGACGGCGAAGTTCACGATCGCAAGCAGGATTGAGAAGCGCATTTTTGTGCTGTATCGGTGGGAGCACCAGAGTCCGCTTTCCTTTATACTCCAACCTCCATTCGAATCACTGGGAACGAGGCGCTGAGAGTTGTCGCCAGGAATAATGCAGTGAGGCATGAGCTGGCGCCATGACCGGGGTCTACTCTTCCATTCCTCGAATGTGATGTTCGGAGATGAGTGTCGAGAACCTGATGAGATGGATGACTTTGGGCATCAAAGAAGAATGATCTGACTATGCCTACAGCGGAGCTACGATTTAAGGTTCACGGGAACGGATTTAAGCAAAGCTATTTTTGTTCCTAACTGGATGAACGGAGAAGACGGGCTTCTGCACAGCTAGAATTCATATAATTCGTTTCATCCTGTGTAGCCAATGAGAGGATTGCACCACCGAAAAAAAACAGGACAGGGACCTTCAGATGGCATTGTGATCGTCCAGAAATTCTCCGACCACAGTCATGTACCGCTCGCGCTCCTCCCAGTGGGGCATATGGCTCGAGTTGATAAACTTGACCCATTTGACGCGGTCGATACCCCAGAAAAACGGCTCAACGACACTATCATTCATGTAGTCGTGTTCGCCATTTATGAGGAGCGTTGGGACATGCCGTATCGACGGGATTTTGTCCGTGATATCCCAGCGATCGGCGAGGCCAGCGCTGCCAACCCTCCTGCATATGACGTTCGACAATGTTTATCGTGGATACAAGGGAGAACTCACATTGCGTCAAGGGCTGTAGTATCCTCATCTGCTCTGTCGATGGTGTAGAGAAATTCGGGGGGAGATGGTTGGACCCTGCAAGCGTGCTTGGCCCAGAACACCATCCTCGCTGCCTTGTACTCTTTTGATTTCGTAGTACCGGCTGCTTCATGCTTTTTCAATGTCTCCTGTACGTCCACCGGTAGCCCACGCCGAAGCTCCGCTATAGCCACATTGCGTAGCTTGGCACTAGCGAGCCCATTGGCGAGGATCAGACGACGAAGACCCCGCGGCTGGCGACGGACAATGAACTCAGACGCAAGGGTTGCCCCCCACGAGTGCCCAAGGAGGTCAAACCTATCAGTGACACCGAAGAACGCGAGGACGTTCTCTAGCTCGGCGATGAATAGGTCGATCGTCCAGAAAGTGGTTTCCTTGGAGCGAAGATGTGTTGACCGACCGCTGCCGAGCTGGTCGTAAAAAATGACAGCTGTGGACGGCGAACGGGAGGCAAGGTCGGTCAAGGGAATCAGGTAGTCATGGGTAAATCCTGGTCCACCGTGCAAAATGACAAGGGGCGGGTGTAGAGAGTTGGTGATTTCTCCGACGACCTTGTAGTACGTTTCAAATGTTTCGCTGCCAACTATGTAGGGGATCTTGCCTTCAGTAGTTGGTGCCATGCAAGCAGACAAGCAGAGTCTGGACGTAAATGAGTAGCATTCAGAAATAGGCAGGGTTAGTTTACCGGTAATAGAGCTCTGAGGACGGATCTCGAACCCGGTTGATCCGCTATCATTCATGCTCGGCAGACTCCGGCTCTCAGATGAACAGCTATGACCTCTCCGCCTCAGTGCCCTCAACATTACGCTCCATCGGACCATAGGCATCCTGATTCCTCGTTGCTATCATGAAAGCACTCAACCTATGAAATCACCCCGATCTTTACTCCCCTAGAAGCTCTCACGAATCGAGGAAAGGACACGCCGCACTCGACTCGGACTCAATTCCTTCGCACAGGTTCATCTGCACCAGATCTGCATTACGCCCGGTCAAGGTTACCAACAGCCAAAGGTGGAAAGGGATTTCTATTTTTTCCGGTCAAGAGCGAGATGGTGCAAGATTCAAATCTACGGCGCCAAATCACGGTTCGTACCTCCCGCAACGTTTTGATCGCGATATCTCGACTTTGTTCAACCTGCGGACTTAATCAACGAGGTGCATCTCTACGAAGCTTGTTGTCCCGATTACAAGGAACATTGATATGCAAGACGCGGAATTGTATGGTCCTCTAGTCATCTGCGAATTCGTTCAGAATTTGAATCAACCGCCCAATAGCGCTCGCTGTCACCCGCAATCAGAATCACCTCATTCTACCCACTCTAACGAATCCAAAGTTTGGAGCAATGATGATCTTCACTAAACCTTTTGTCTCCACACTCGCCGTGCGGTGTCGTGCAATCACCATAGTCCAAAGCTAGCGATATATTGCAAGTGTTTCCGACAGCGTAAAAAAACCAACGCACTGGGAAGAAGTAAGCAATGCCGTCCTTCTGCCCAACTGTGCTCCGCGGTTATGTGAACACTTATATTTTTAAGTGTTGCTCACATGGCACGCCTTCTGACCGTTACGGCGGGTGATTATCATCAGCTATGAAAATACCTCGTCGGACTTTTGACGCCAGGTTTACCCGCATCCCGACCACACCATGTCGTCGAATCCAAACCGCCCGGACCTCCCGGACTCTGCGCTTGCCATCGAGCGCTGCACGATGCTTGGAATTGCTATATCTCTGATGGTATTCGGTGAGTGTATCCAGCACGATAGACGAAAACCTTTTATCGAGCTTTCTACTTAGGCATAGTCTTCTCGGTCTTTCTTCGAACGATGTATCTGCTCATAGATGAACCTCCACGTCGAGACGAACGGCGCAACTTGGCTCTCATAGCTTACACTTTTTTTCTCTTCGCTTTGGGCACTATCTTTGTTTTCATGGACCTGTACTCCCTCCAGTTGGCGTTCGTGGACAATCGCAACGCGCCGGGAGGTCCAATGGCCTACTTTTATTCTCAATACGGGACACCGATATCGGTTGTGCCGAATGCCTGCTCCGTCATTGGAGACTGGCTCGCCGCTGGATTCTTGGTTTGCCTGGTTCTTATCCCTCCCGGCAAACCTGACTTCTACTCTCATGCAGCTCTATCGTTGTTTGAAAATATTCCAGTTAAACATTGCCATCGTGGCCGTTCCGATGCTCATGTACATTAGCTCAATCGGTCAGTATCGAATGAAAGATCCAACGCGACTTGGTTCTGACATTTTTTTAGGCTTGGGCATCATGCTTTTGTTTCAAGCGTCCCGTCCAAATGCCACGTTGTGGACGAAGACCACAGTCAACTTCGGAATCCCGTATTACACAATAACAGCTGCGCTCAATGTTCTCATAACCGCAATGATCGCCACTCGACTGCTTCTGTACCGTTGGACTCTTCATAAAGTCCTTGGTACCGAACGGGCTTTAACTGTGCCGTATGCCACAGTTGCATCTATGCTGGTAGAAAGCTGTGTGCTTTACGCTGCAACATCCATTCTCTTCCTCGTTCCATACGGCATCAAAAACCCCATCTCCAATGTTTTCATTCCAATCCTAATTCAAGTTCAGGTGCGAATTCTTTGACTCTGTTTCGGTTGCATATTAAAATGGTCTATCTCAAGCTTCTTGCCCCGCTATTGATCATCCTCCGTGTCGCCGATCGTCGCGGGTGGAACAAGGACACCGCGACATTGGATCCTACTGCGGCCACGAGCATCAAATTTCAAACACAGATGGGTCGGTCGGCGTACACCGAAGAGGATATTGCCAGAGACGCCGAAAACGGCGGGGATGTGTCCTCTCTTGAGTTTAATCTACCTGTACGCGACTCTAAGCGAGCTGAGAAGTTTGTATCTTCTTCAACTACCCATGTCTAACACTGTGATTCCGTCCTGTATAATCAACTGTTTCGTTCTTGTTGTAAAATGTAACACAAATATAATGTTTCGAAAGGGAGCAAGCTACATCACTCTCCACCGTCCTTCCAATTCTTGAACTCTGCTTGATTCCTCTCCGCCTCGCTGTATACGGCAGTCCAATCGTGACAGACCGTATCGTAAAAGTTACGGTCTGACAACCCAAACTTATCCTCCACGGATTCAAGACGCAGATTAGGCTGGCACAGAAGAGTTTGCCGCAGATAGTTCATGCAATGACGAGTATGCGGCGATATGGGTTCGGTTGGGGGCGATTTGTACTGGGTGCGGATGATGTCGAGACACTTGAGCTGGTGGAAGAGCGTGACAGTGTGCGCCTCCGGCACGCCCGAAACATCTTCGGTGATGTGGACGAGGTGGCCGCCCGACGGAAGAATCTTTGACCATTCCTCGTCGCCGTCCTCGCCGAGGCCATATCGCTTGGCTGTGATAACTCGGAGTGCAACTTCGTCTCCAAAGGCCACGCGGAAGGATAGCGGTTCTGAATTTTTTGAATGGTTTTTAAATTGCCGGAAAATACGAGCAAGGAGAAAAATTCTACCGTCATCAAATTTTTGCGGCTTGCCGGACCATAACATCGAGGAGCTGGCCAACGCAACCAGAAAGACGAGCGCCAGCACAATGAGTCGCCGTCTGTTGGAAGTTTCTTGAGCTGAGTTGTCGGACATGGACGTCAAATTGTTGGAAGGCGCCGGAATCTTGGCGATGTATACTACGAGAGAACGTTAAGATCTGGCCTTGCTGTCCGTGCCAGAAATAAAATGCCTTCCATCAAGAAGTAAGGAGTAATCAATCACAAGAATCAAGATTTGACTGCCGCGCCATAGTAGCCGGCCAATCCTTTCTCGAACTTCCATCACAGGCCACGGCACGGAACGCCAGGGAATGCTCCAGGATTTCATCGCCATGGGTAACTGGTCTACATAGCATGTCGGACATCTTGCACATCCGGATCTTAAAGAAGCTGTTGTGATTTCAATGCAGCTTCTGCTGGCAGCGACCCAATACGAGCCGCCGTGGAGGCCCGTGGTTGCGCGTCGTCGCTCGCAGTTTTTCGCAAGCTAACTATTTTTACTGGTCAAGTCCTGACTAGGCCTGATTGACATCAAACCCTTTTTCACGAAGTTAAATCGCCCTCGACTTACCCTCGACCGCCGATGGCGCTCAACTTGAAGTCGGCCATTTCTTGTGGGGGTGTCGCACTCGTCATCTTCAACGCGTTAATGCTTCTGGGTCGCGTATTGACTGATACCGAAGCCGCACGTGAACTAGGTCGGCATTTTTTACGCCATATGCTCAGTGCTTTCGGTTCACACCAGTATTTTTTGTTTTATTTCAGATTTGCCACACTATTCGTACACAGGACAGGATTACCCTCTGATATACCCCATCTTTCCTCTGGAGACCGTCGCAATGACACTCCACGAGTCGGTGCACTTTTCACTCAATGCATCTGACCCTCTGGCCCACGATGAGTGGGTCCTCTACTCCTCCATCCCAAAAGGCATTGGGCGCACGCGGCTCGGTCCTCAGCAACGTGTCTTCGTCATCACCGTCGGACACCAGATGCATTGTCTTAGGCGAATTCAGGCAGCGCTCGTTAACCGAGAGGACCCGCACGCGAATCCCGCACATGTGAGCCACTGCCTCAACTATCTGCGTCAGACCCTGCTTTGCGAAGCTGCACATATGCTCGAACGAGGAGATTTTATGGACCGCTCTTTTGATCTTGACCGCATCGGTGATACCCTTGTTTGCAAGGATTGGGAGGGGGCGTTCAAGTTTTTTGACAACAAATACGAGGAATGGCAGGAGTGGCGGGATGCGTCGAACTAGAAATGCAGCCTTTGGTATAAATCAGTTAACCGCACGAATACCACAGTGCCGGATATATCGATATTTTCTTCTCCGTGACCCCCCACGCTCTGCAAAACTGGGTGGATATCACGGATCACCAGTGCGCTCCAAATTTCCGTCAATCTGACAAGTTCGAATGGATTAACAGCACAGAAGGGAGAAGTCTACCTGACGGGAGCATATACAGCTGTGCATGCACAGCTGAGTGCTGCCGACAGGTAGAGATGAAAGAATCATGATAACAGTCTGGAAATGGATTCCGCGTTGATATATCATTTGTTAGATCATTGAACTCAAGGGCAACTCGGGCGGAAGAAGCCCGCCAAGCATGGGCGGACATTCCAAGTTAGTGCCCGCTGTAAAGGTGGGGGGAAGGCATGCTTAAAAGTATGGGGAGACATAGCTCTCCATTGTCCCGGATCATGGTGAGCCTTGTGATTCACCTTTCCGATGGGTTCATTCCCCATTGCCACGGACATCCCATTTCGTTTACACGTCGAAACAGAGACCAAGCTAATGCATGTTTCTGACGCGCCCGTGGACAAGCATGGAAAGCCGCTCTTTCCCGATTGCTTCGAAGTCATGATTCCCCATGTCGAAAAAACTCGAATGGTCGCTACGACGCCATGTGCACCCTGAGACACCCTGCAGCAGCTCCAGTATGGTACTTCCACGCCTCTGAGTGCCCATGGTCCTAAAACTTGGACATGGAGCCAGGGCATTGTGGAGTCGCTGTCGAGCCTCGCCTGCTTTCGTCCCCCTTTGTCTTGCTGTCTTGCCTCAAAGCTGCCCTCCTTGTTCAATGGGCTCGGCTATGTGCTGCTTTCGTATGCTGTACCGTTCGACGGGTCGAGACTCCAATACAATCGTGTGCAGAATGCAAGATTCGTCGTCGTCATCTGAATCTGAAGTGGCGCATCCAGCTCAATTCTGGATGGTTTCGGTTGATTTCACCTCCCAATGAGATGCAAGAGACTAATCTTGGTCTGCATACACGGAGAGTTCTCCCTGCCAGCCCCTTCGACGATGAATCCCGACACCACCTGCCGCCCTCCACTCGCTGAGTCAGCATTCGCACTGCCACCCGCTCACTCGCTTTCGAGTTCGTCTAAGATAGCCAGGTATTGCCCTACGGGCGGAGCCTGGTCACCCACCTGCGTGTTACTAATCTCACAAAAAAACACTGGATTTCCTTCGACTCAAGTTACTTTTTCCTCTTGCGCCTCTGTTCTGGCCGACCAAACTACACGAACGCCATCCATTCTCAGATTGGTATGTACGCCTACTCTACGCCGACCAATTCGGCCTTCCTGTGCCTCCTCCGCGTCCGCGCTGCTCAAGGCAACGGAAATCGTCCCGCACACGCCGTCCACCACCCACGCTGCCGGTGCCAAATCTGACTGGCGGCGTCCACTCGTGTACAATAACTCGCGCGAGTCCGCGTGAGGTGGCGCCGGGATCATCGCAAGACTGAATTTGCGCCTCGACGTCGCGGAGGTCCGAGCCTGCATACGACGAACGACGAGTCGGTGTGGCAAGTCTGCGTTCGGGGCGCCTGTGGGCGAAACAGATACGACGCCATGTATGCCCGATGTGCGAGCTTGTCGTATGCGGCGTAGGCAATGGCGGCTTGAGAGCCCGGGCTTGGGGAGCACGACGC
Source organism: Mycena polygramma (assembly GCA_029449255.1). NCBI lineage: Eukaryota > Fungi > Basidiomycota > Agaricomycetes > Agaricales > Mycenaceae > Mycena > Mycena polygramma. The sequence goes on along the minus strand of JARKID010000078.1, from coordinate 73,062 downwards.
CGACACGGTCGAGTTGGCGCCCTGTCGCTTGCGCTGCGAAGAGCGGGAAGAGCGTGGTGGAGTGCGGGCTGGTGAGGTGCGGGTTGGCCGGTACGTAGGCGATGGCGGCTTGAGGCCGGGTTTGAGAGAAGGGTTGCGGGTGCGCTGCGTCGCTAACGACTCGCGTGCAGCGACTGCAACGTACGCAGTAGCGAGTTGGGTCCCAGGAGGACAGGCCGCACGACACGCGCAGCTAGCACGGCACAACAGCGCTGCAGCTCGCAGCTCGCGGTCTACGGATTGACGGCGGACGCCGGCGCACTCACATCGAGTGCGTTGCGCCACGTGTCCCGACAAACGAGCGCGGAGGCCGCTCCGAGTCGACTGCCGTGCACTTAATACAGACACGAACTACGCACACTATGCGTCTCCTCTCGACGCAGCCCCGCCGTGCGTGCAAGTCGAGGGAGTCGGGCTGAGCGATGCGCAGCGGGCGGGTACGACGTAGTCTTGCAGACGGGGGCTGTAAAACAGAGAAGAGTTAGCGGGGACAAACGACACGGAGCAAACACGTACTTGCTGCTATGTGTTGACAAGAAGGTACGCGAGAGCGAGAAGGAACGGATGTAAGCTGGAAGGAAATAGGTTAGTAACAATAGATAAGAGGGAGGGAAACGCACGACAGAGGGCATGGGGATTGACGGGGGCGTTCTGCGCGCGATGAATAGCAGAGTGCATCTTGAAGGACATGGAGCGTGGACGCAGGCGTGAACTGGGAAGGGACGACGCGTCGACGATAGAAGCACTGCAAACCCTGCGAGTCGACCCGGCGCGGAGCTATGTCGTTGCTCAAAGAGTTGCGAGTGCGCAGACGACGGTGAAATACGGCCATGAATACAAGATAACTGCGATGCAGTCGCATTATGCGAGGTGCAAGCACAGAGAAAGGATTTCGCGTGCGACTTGTGTGGAATGCTTGCAGAGGTGCGAAGCGCACACCGTCCTCAACGTGATGTTGACGCTGCTGCTGCGCTGGCCGTTATCATCGAAGAACAACGATCGCACTCACGATCACAGGATAGGCACGGTAATCGTCAGCTGGATTCCAAACTACAAGCATACATGAGTAAGTGCGCGTCTCGTCCTCTTCAGTAATTCGTAGGCATGTTTCTTCTGCAATATATCCTGCATTCGATAAGAACGGCGAACGTTTAGTAAGAGTATCGCAACGCACAAGCGTAAGCAGGCACATCCAAGTAGTTATTGAAGTCGTCTTGGGCGGCATAGACGTAGAGAGGGAGGGGGTCCACGTCTGCCGTCCTGATCGTCAGCCCCACTACCTCAACGCATTCAATCAAAGACGTACCGTCCTCATAGGGTTCGTAAAAGTCCTCGTAAGGGAGCAGAATGCCCGCCAACGACGCCGACGCTTGTGTCGAGCTCGTGGCGGCTGCTGGCGTCGAGCTCGTAACGGCTGCTTGCGTCGACGCGCGCGAAACCACTGTCCTCCACTTCTTCACTGCAGCTTTGGCTGCGCCGCTGATCTTGGCGATGATTTTCTTAGGGCTGAAGATCTGCGAAACGTTAGTACCGTCCGGGCCCGCGGCCAATATACAAGCGTTGCAAAGCTAACCATATTCTGGAGAATTCTTGCGATAGATTTGGTGGACTGGGGTGTGTGCTGTTCTGGCTTGATCGTCACGCGTCACGTCACAAACGCGCTAATAATGCGCAAAGTCACGTGTTATCCCGCCCCCCGTGATCGCAAAACCTAGCATCTTGAAAGAAAAAAAATAAGTATTCATTCAGAGCCTTTGAAAAAGCCCTAACCCACTGATTTTCCCCAGCAAACCCACTGCACATTTTGGCTGCCGTTGTGGGCGGACGTATCGAACACCACGCGGTGCAGTGCGGCGTTTATTGAACTCTCACCACCGTTTCGTCCGGTTTACGTCGAGGCACAACCATCTACAATAAAATGGTAAACAGCTTGCATGCAGAGCTATCCTACAAAGCACTGACCGAACACTCGAGACAGCCCAATCGCGGTCGAACCAGTACGGGCGATGCACCACGTGCAACTCGTGATCGTGTGAACGTCGCGGAAGCTATACATTCCTCGTACCCGACATACACGCAATAGAGCATCTGAATCTAAGCAATTTTAGTATGCATGCATCAACGAAGGCGGACAAAACCTCACCTGTACGATCTGGAGGCCTCCCCGCCATGTCCGTCGTCGGTGCACAATGGAACGAACCCATCGACATCCAGCTTGAAATTAATGGGAAAAAAGCGATTCAAAACATAAATCGGGAAATACAACAAGAATGCACATACTGTGGGTGAATGCGGTACACACAGGACTCAAATCGGTCTATGAAAGATACAGTCAATATCGGAGATCATGATTAGGACGGTGACTCACGCCAATATCCTTTCGAGCAGCTTGGAAACGCACCCCGCAAGTGCGATCACAGCAAACCAGAGCCCAAAAGCCTCGAAACCCGCGACGACGTGCGCAAGTAGTAAGACTCGCTCTTAGAGGCGTTCGGCCTACATGTACCTGCAGGCTGTAGATGAAGGGTTCATACTGAGAGCCCAACCTCTCTCGAGAGCACAGGTTTAGCTCATCCAAGGTCCACAAGCAAGATTGGAGGCATAAAACTCCATGCTCTTTGGCATGCTTTTCAGCATGGTCGTTGTAGTCAAGGTGGAGCGGTGTGTAATGACTTATTTGTTTGTTTACAATAGATGCTATCAATTACAAATAAAAGATGACGTGATTCGAAAAAGAAAAAACACCAAAGAATGGAGCAGAATTCACAGAGAACAATTCAAGTTTTTCAGTGAAAAGATTAGTTTGCATTTTACCTGAAAGCTCTTTGTGAATTTTCTGAATCTTGTGAATTTCTCGTGGCGAATTCTCGTTGAAGGAAAAGATTCACTAAGTTTCCCATTTTTCTTCAGTGTGTTGTAAAATCCAAACTTCCGCCCCCCCCCCCAATTTTTGCGACGAAAACCTTAAATTGTTCGACCAGTAAGACTTGACAACCCAATGACTGAGTGAAAAGATCAGTTTGCATTTTACCTGAAAGCTCTCTATGAATTTTCTGAGGGATTGGATTTTACAACACACTGAAGAAAAAAGAGAAACTTAGTGAATCTTTTCCTTCAACGAGAATTCGCCACGAGAAATTCACAAGATTCAGAAAATTCACCAAGAGCTTTCAGGTAAAATGCAAACTGATCTTTTCACTCAGTCATTGGGTTGTCAAGTCTTACTGGTCGAACAATTTAAGGTTTCCGTCGCAAAAATTGGGAGGGCGGAAGTTTGGATTTTACAACACACTGAAGAAAAATGGGAAACTTAGTGAATCTTTTCCTTCAACGAGAATTCGCCACGAGAAATTCACAAGATTCCCCAATTTTTGTATACGAAAACCTTAAATTGTTCAACCAGTGAGACTTGACAAGCCATTGACTGTAACATTTCATGTATGAAGCTCGTGTACGTCGGTACAGTACCCGTATGTTCCTTATAGGGACCACCGCGGTTATACATCCTCCTCCTTCTCCACTCACGATCGGTACTCTCTTTTATCTTATTTTTATTCTATTTTTGTTTTTGTTTTTCATTTGTCTTTTCTTTTCTTTTCCTTTCTCTTTTTGAGCTGTCTACTATAATATATGCCTTTAATTCCAGCCAAACCAGCCCTCTCAAGCACTGCTTTCTAGTATCCAGCTTGTGATGACATATACATCGTCGTATCATCATCACCTTGCTTTAGTAAGGTCCCTTCCCTCGAAATTCCCAATCAGCCGAAACCTGCCAATAAAAGTACGTCTACTTCATTGATTTCCAATGCCTGTACTTCGTCTAACACACCGTCTTGACAATCAGCATCCGCGGAACAACCTCCCGACGTACAGAAGCGCTCCCTTTTGAAATCGCTTTTTGACGTCTTTGTCATCGCCGATACGGTATTCTAAGACGAAGGTGATGTTCTCCTCAATCTGCTATTGTGAGCCTTTGGTCTAACGTATGCATATCAGCCCTCGTATCCCCGCAAGAGGTCTCTGGTAGTTTTGGGATCGTACGACGTCTAACGTGTTGTCGCTGTCGTTGTCTATGGTGATTTTCGCCTAAAAGTGAGTCTATTCTATCGATTTGTAACGCTTGTATTTTATCTAACATACGTTTCAATGGCCAGCATCCACCAAATAACCTCCCGAAGTGCTCAAGCGCCCTCTTTCAAAATGGCTCTTTGACGTCGTTGTCATCGCCGAGATGCTATTTTGAGCGAGGTGTGATTTTCTCCTCAATCTGCTGTTGTAAGCCTTTGGTCTAACCTGTGCATATCAACCCTGGTATCCCCGCAGGAGGGCCCTGGTAGTTTGGAATCGTACGACGTTTAATTTGTTGTCGCTATCGTTGTCAATGGTGACTTTCGCATAAAAGTACTTCTACTTCATTGATTTCCAATGCCTGTATTTCGTCTAACACGCTTTCTTGATAGTTAGCATCTGCTGAAAAACCTCCCGACGTACACAAGCGCTCCCTTTCAAATGGATCTTTGGCATCGTTGTCCTCGCCGAGATGCTATTTCTTTAGACCTAATCGGATAGTCGGAAAGTCGTGACGTGGGCTGTAGATTGACTAGCGTTTCATATATGAGGCTAACATGTATGTCGGTATAGCACCCGTCTGTTCCTCATCACCGCTGTTATATATCCTCCTTCTCCTCCTCCAAAGAAAGAAAGAATTGTCATACATTTCAAATTAATTTTACAGGACACGGTACATCTGAGTACATCGGGGAAAAAAGGTGAGATATATTCAATCAGACGTGCTCGATCGCCAGTGGGTACGTAGTTCTTCTAGTCGTCTCCAAGAGTGAAATCCGAATGCTCCGGGTAGACTTTTCCATAGGTCCGTCTGAGCTTTATCCAAGCTGATTTCGAAGTTTTGGACACATCGAACACATATGTGACGTCAAATGTATGGCCAAAACTCGTCTTCGCCCACGCAAAATGGTTCGATGTCGTCAATGGCGATTGAATCATCTAAGACTTTGTTTTTGTTCGCGTCGCACGTACCCGTAACACAAGTATCTTCTTCCAGGGTCTTCTTCATCTCGTTGAGTATGAAGGATGCGCCACTGAGAACAGTAGGTGCTCCCTGAACGATCCGAAGCTGGTGTGCCATTGGAAAATCCTGGATAACATCCATTTGGACGCAACGCAATGGACCCTCGATTTTACCAGTCAAGCTAATAATATTATAGCAGATGCTAGGGATCAACCACTGGAGACCAAGATCCTCGGCAAGAGCCAAGACCTCTCGAAGTGAGTTGATATTTGTTGTGTGTTCATGATAAGACGTTGTGTGTTCATGATAACATTTTGTCGGAAAAATGTGATCCAGGGCGTCTATGCAACGGATTTGTAGCGCTCCCGTGCAGTATTTGTTGGCCATGCGTAAAATGCATGCTAACGCGTGCATTTCGAATTCGTAACCGCGTGCAGGTACAGACCTGAAGAACTGTAAGTGTAATTACAATCAATTGAAAATTAGCAATACTTGCTCGACGCTGATAAATGCCAATAAAAAAAATTCAAAGGATTCCGCATCGTCCGTTACATCGATCAAAGGACAACCGTCGAGGACGTCATCGTACGGAGGCGCAGGTAGCGGTACAAATACGGTCGACGATCGAGTTAGAAGACCCATGTATGTCTTGAATATGCGATATTCTCCTTCGCTGCGCGTAGGATTTTCTGGTGCACGAAAAACAACGTTGCCGTCGTTGATCCATACTTTATGGGATCGGGTAGTCGAAGAAGCCGATAAAGCGCTGGGCATTGTATCTTGCATGCCTACTTTTCAGGGTGGTTTGCAACTACTCTTGATCAGTTCAAATTGAACAGTAACTTGAACTAACCCAATCAACAATTTATCGCTTTTACCCTGGTTACTGTTCAGTTGAAGTTGGTTGAGCCTTTATTGAGTATTATGCTCACTATGACAAGTCTGGCCTGGTTGAATAGCTTCAATGGACCTCCCGAGTGGTTATTTGACTGTGATCGACGACTTTTGTCGAGAGCAACGGCATTTTCCGGACGTTGTCCAGACACATCTACGTGGGAAATTACCACATTTGGACGTCACGTGGTAAGGAGGCATTGGGAAGGGTCGGTTTGAAAAAAAACAGCATACGGTATTTATTTATTTTCTCTCTTTTTTTCTTTCTCTTTCTTTCAGTACCCCCTTGTAAATCTCTCTGTTAGCTCCATGTCTTTCCATGCCTTTTCTCTCGAATTCCATATTCTTTAACACCTGTACAGTCACCGTCCAATTATGACAGAACAGACTACGATCCGAAAAGTTTAAGTGTTTTTTTACGAGTGAAAAAGCTGTCAGTAGTAGTTTGTGTGACGGCGGATTGTCCCATAGCGATAGTAAGCTGACCATTTTTTTTTTTTTCGTAAAATTTATTAGTCCAAGAATACGAGTAAGAATGTGAAGTAAATTTATTGTACATTGTATTGAGGTCAAGTGTCGCTCAAATGCCCCTCAGCGGGTGGCCTCAGACGGTCGATGGCCAGGGATGCAGGGGATCAGGACAACGAATAGTTAATTGGGAAGTGAGTGCTAATTTGTTAGATCTGGGGTGTTCAAGGAGGGCGAAAAGACAAGTGCGAGGTCGAAGCGGGGCCGTGGGTGCCGACGAATCTGTGCCAAAATGAGGGCCGGGACTTGTGTAAGTCGTTGGGAAAAACGAGAGGTTGAATGGGACTCTGTTGAGGCCAGAACAAGAGTCAGGAAAAGCGATGATCATGGTTAGGAAGAAAGACGGACATTGTTTTATTGACACTCGCATCGGTTGCGCATCGGCATAAAGCCCGAATAATCGTGATCGTCAGTTAGTCATCCAATATCTCTCTCGCAAACACTCCGATACTGGTTGCGCGTCGAGAAGGGATCCGTTAGGATCGTCCAATACCCCTTCATACAACAGCTGAAGAATCCCTTCGTCGTCTTCGAAACGCGTACCGAGCAAAATGTCCAAAGCATCGACGACAGCGAACATTCCAATCTCCCGGAGCAATGTCACACAACTTTGAATAAAGTTGGCTTCAGCGTCATGCAGCAGGCAGTTTACATGATATAAACTGCGGCGGTAATATCCGTCCGGATTGGACAATCGTTCCTGTGCATACATTTCCGCGATATTGAAGGTCGCGAATCGATTGTCGTAGGGGAAAAATACTTGGTGAAACGCATCTCGAAGATCTAATTCTTCGAGTGCTTTTGTCAAGTTGTCGATAACACATTGGATATCGTTTCGAAGAATCTGAAGATCTGAAATCTGTGGACGCCAGCGATCAATGGAGTATTTGAGCGTGTTGCTGGCGTATCCTGAAGTCCGATCCGTTGACGACCCTTCGGTTTTTCTGCGCTTTGTGAAGGAGTTTTCGAAATCGAGATAATCGTCGTGACTTTGTACTGTATCTGCGGATTCGGATATGTTGACGTATTTTGACGACCTTGTGATAGGAGATTTTTGTGCCAGGCATAACATGGATCCATGTTTAGCGCGGCGTAAAAAAATCGAATCGACTTCGGCGGCTTGCCAATCTTTTGACTCAAATAGCCCTTCGAAATATATGTTGGCTGATCTGGACGCGTTTGGGAGAAGATATGGAGCCATGTGGGTTCTAGAAAATTGTGCGAAATGATGCACAGCATCCAGAGAGTGTCGAATTGGAATCGATAGGAGTCCTGGTATCCGAGTTTGGACAGAACTAACTTCTGCGAGTTCGTTAGGTCTGAGAGATGTGTCGCTTTTCTCGTATGAACGCTCGTCGAAAGAGAATCGAAGAGAACGCTGATCAAACGGAGGAGTAAAAGTCGAGTTGAGCGTCGACGTATTGTATTGTGGAAAATTGGTGAGTGAAGCGGAGGATACCGGATAATGATGGGGGGTATGTAACGTGAGGAAAGGACGTGGATGAGGAGGATAGATCCATTCCAAGTCAGTTCTGGGACCGTCCATAGAAGGTTCGATTTCATAGTCTGACGATGCAGAGGAATCTGAAGCATAATCAACTAGGTTGGAAGGTTCTTCGAGTGGAAGGAGAGTCAACGGCGATGGACTTCGTAACACCAACGTTGGGCGTCGATAAGGAGATGGCGTGGACCCGATATTACAATTGTAATCCCATCCTTGATCAATCGAAAACGACTGACCACTATTTCGTCGTCCCCAGACAGCAAATGATGGTTCCATGAATATATTTTCGTTGAATTCGTCCTCTTCGCTGTCTGGGTAGATATATCGGGGATGTGAAGATGGCAATTCGGAGTGATGCCAAGATTCAGAATGAAGAGCCTGAGGGAGTTTGTATTCGCGTCTCGCGAGTGGTGCGTAAAGGATAGGTTCACGGTCCGATGAAATGTCGGCGATCACTGTGCTGGAGCTATCGTCGTCAGAATCGAACGTTGACGATAGTTCGTCCGAATGTTCGTATTCCTTGATATTATTAGTATCGTTTTTTCTGTTTTTTTTTTTTTTTTTTTCGAACTGGCAAAACTCACCGAATTCTTATTCGAGTTGGTGTCGTCGTTATCATCAGCAGCATCGACTATCGCGCCGTACGACGATGTCGATTCGGAATATAGTCCCGTGTATAGATTTAACTGGTGTGTGGTATTGGAATTTGAACCTCTTCTTTTCGTAGAATTCGAAGTTGTGACCTCGTTGACTATGGAAGTATTATTATCCTGTACGATTCCTTTCAGTATCTGTTCTGCAGGGACGATATAAACGAACCTGATCGCAACTCAAAACAACATCCTCGTGAATGGGAAATTGACATTCTCGGCTGCAAGAAACAAAATTCGAAGCGCGAGACGACGGAAGTTGGAAGGTCATACAGTCAAAGGGTCGAGGAGTAGTCGAGTGTGTGCTGTCAATAGAGGTGAAGAATTACTGACGGAGGCTGTAAACACAAAGGAAAGCCAACGACTTTGCGTAAACTTATCGTGTAGATTTTCAGAAAAAATAAAAGACGATGAAATTCCAGTAATCAGAGGAAAATAAGTGTGTGCTATACTGACGGTCCTGTATCGTAAAAAGTAAATGAAATGCCGTGACCGTCGAACTAAATATCGTAACAAACCCTGAGCTCGACCCCTCTCTTCGAATGAATTCACTAGCCTTGTCGTCAAAATGTTATGAAAGTTGTATCTAAAGGCAACGAGAATTTGAAATATCTTTACGCTCACGTCAATTACCGTTTTGAATATTAAAGGACGAGGATCCACTTTGGAATGGAATGAGGAATCTTTGATGAGAACAAATTACCTCAGGCTCCATGTTTTTCGACTATTAACAAAATAGAGTAAAGCAATGGACTATGTAAGAACACGTCGCTTTTCCCTCCTCTTTTTCCTTCCCGGAGATCATAATACGATTGAGTATGCATTGTCTGCAAGTACGAGACCGTCCAATGTCTTACTACCACGGACCGGTAAAAAAATCGTGTGTGAATTACTTTGACGTTAAATCAGCCCTGTCAGGTCCATCTCTGAGTCCCAACAAGTTGGCGCATCCGTCTTTGCTTCAATCAAATTATCAAAGTCTAATTCTCGATTAGAAGTCTTCAATTAGAACATCGACGTAAAAAAAAACGGCTCGTTTATTTAAGAATGGCGAAGACCCTAGACCCCGGACACAAGAAAATAAACGTAAATGGATATACATCTTTTTCTAACGAATAAAATCTTCCATCGTTTGATCTCAAATTCTGCCCGCATCAGCAAATAGACTTATTTAATGTAGATTCCGACTGCTTCTTACAGCTGTTTCCGAAAACAATGAGACGCGTAGTTTTTTTCCGCTACTCAACTTTTTGTTCGAGTGATAAGGATTCCCTAATTGGGCTCGGCTCGACGGCGGGCCCAGTCCAGGCCTTGTCGCCAAATCCTATAAAACTGCAGGGAATTTGGAACGTCCAGCAAAGCACATTAAAATTTGTGACTTGGCTCGCGAGTGAGCTGGGGCGCCCTTCACTCTGTCCTGTTGAACCACTCCATAGGAAAATGAATTGCCGTTCCCCCGGCTCCATCAACTTCGGCTACCCTCGGCTGACCCAAAACAGGTAATCCTTACTAGTATCACTCCAAAAAAAAGTTGAGCAACAGAAAAAAAATTGATGCGTCTCATTGTTTTCGGAAACAGCTGTAAATGGGACTGCGTCGGAATATATATTTGCCTTAGTACGTTTTGCTGTATGATTAAACATCAGATTATATTAATATTTAGGACGAGCGGCGAGCGACGCAAGTTGATATAGCGCGTGTTCGACTGTTCCACACTACTATAAACCAGTCTGCGAGTGCAGCGGATTCGAAGGAAAGAAGAACTGAGGACGGATCCATACCCTGGCGCCACGAGTAACGTGTTAAGAACGCCCCCTGTGGTCCGAGAACCCTTGCGATGCTCTCTCGAGCTGTTCCTTCTGTAATCGTAATACAGTCCATTGGTCCAAGTAAAACATCAAATGTGGATTCTGTCCTAGTCGCGGTGGGAAGTTCCAGAATGGCGTTAGAAAATTCGACTCGTGGAGATGGATTATTATCGATAGATAAGAGAGCAGATCCATTGTAAGTGAACGATGCTGGACGATTAATGGTGGTTTTGCGATGTCGACCAATAACGTTTCCAATACGAGACTCTCCTTGAATGCGCTTGCTGTTCATTATTTCTTCGATTAGACTGCGGAGTCGAGACTCGTCGTATAATGTGGAAGCTACGACGGCTGCATCCTCGATCGAAATTGCTGACGATATTGATCCGGAATTAGCGCTGGCTCGATTGATAAGAATTCGTATAGCCTGTTGGCAGGACTCTATGGACGCTTGAAGGCCAGTAGTAGTGGTACTCGTAACCTCCAACTTATGTAGACGTCCTAGTAAATCGTTAACAGCGACTCCCAGTGCGGAGTAGTTGGCGATATGTTCGTCATTTGCTGCTACGAGTGACTGAATAATTGTGATATTTTCTGGACTGCGAGGATGATTTTCCAATACATCGGCTGTCAAGCCTACAATCCGCGCAGCAAGTTCTACGACGAGTTGTTATTGAGAAATCATAGACTGAAGTTTGAATTTATAAACCTTCTAGTTCCGTATTAAGATGATTAAATGAACTGGATATAGAATGTTCCAATAGAGGCATCCCCGTCGCTAGTACATCCAGATCGTGTCTTAAAACTCGGAGTTCCTCTGTATCTGAATGTGCAACTTGTCGGCCTGGTACAAAGCCGATGCGCGATAAAATGTCGGTGGCTATTTCTTCTCTAGACGTTGTCGAAGACTCCATGCTACTAGAGCTAGTGGATTTTATCGACGTGGATGAAGTCATATTTGTTCCTGTTTGCGCTCTATCTATGGAAGTGTTAAAATGATAAGGTAAAAAACTGGGTGACTGGTCAGATGTCATGGAATTCGGAAAATAGTTCATAGATTACCTCGTATTTAAACAGGCTGGGAGTAGAACATCACTAGAGTGCTGTAGAAAAAGCGGAGCTTTACCGCTTCATGACATAATTGACGAGAACCATTGTAATGCTTTGGACAAAACCCAAAATTGAAGTCATACGAATCCACTCTGTGACGTACAGGATGTATATCACTGCTTTATTTCACCTTAAAAAAAGAAAACGAAAGAAAATGAAAGAAAATGTGACAAGAAATGGGAATGTAAAAGTTCGCTGTCCAGGCACGTCTCGATGAAGATCCTTCGATCTTCCGTTGTGTGGATGGAGGGACTGTTCGGACTGTCATTATACTGTGCAGTAGAATAGCGCAGAATTCAAGGTACAATCGGCTGTAACGACACGGATACGGAGAACGTGGGCGTTCCAATTCCGCGTCGAAAGTTTTTCTGGATGTAGATGTCATTGAGGAATATTCAACAGCAATGATATTTTTGTGAGATTTGTTGTGAATGGTCGATCAATTTGAATGTTTGACTATTCCGTCTGTTATTCCAACCTATGGAACGCGAATAAGGAGAATGAAGCATTTTTTGTTTTGTTTTCATTGTTCCTTATTTCAGATGAGTCCTTCAGCAACCATAACGTATACGCTGAGGTGTAATGTTGATTTACGTAGCCTGAGTCGTAGATTGGCAGTGTAGTAGGGTGCACTTCAAGCGGTTGTAGATAAAGATGACGAACTCAGTTGAGTTTCAGAGGTCTATAGCGCACAGTTCCAATATGTGGGAATTATCAGTAAAGTTTACAAAAAAAAAACAATGTGACCTTTTAAAAAAGAGAGAAATAAAAGAAAAACAGGTTTCGGTCACGTGAACGTAATTTCGTAATTATCACGTTTTCGAGTTTGGAGTTTGGCACATTGTCGTATTTTCCTCGTATTTGATAACCAGCTTACATACCTCAACAACAGAGATACGTGACTACCTATAGTTTCTTGACGCAAAATAACAACAAAAACTCTTTCTTTTGGCAGTATTTTATGCTCTTTAGAAGGAGGAGGAGATATTGATATCGAATCATCTTTCGACGAAGTTTGATCTTGGTTTGTAGGCCGCATCACGGTACGCATCGTCTCTCACGATGTCTTTTCGGCAAACTTGGCTCCTCTTTAGAAGCACTCTCACGACATGGCCCTGAAAACATTGACTGAATACTACCAACGTACTCAACGTCACTTTCGACATCGATCCTGCGTTCAAGCTTCCAAGGTGATTTCGAAAATGATATGAATTTCGCTAAGTCGTTGGGTGCAAGGCACTTGATATCTACAGAGACAGCAAGAACGCGATGTTTTCACCATTCTTTCGATTGAAATAACAACATGTTTTGTCTCTTGGTATAGATGTCTTCGTCGTAAATCCGTACACCACTTACGAAAACCTTCTTGCTATGTAGAAATATCAGTAAACTAATAACCTGGATTTGGGATACGCGTTCTAATGCCACCTATTATTGCAATATGGACGACCCTGCGATCAGTAATCCAAAGATGTTGATGCACGTCAGTCTCTGGAGAAATCCAGAAGCGTATACTATATCATCTTCAACGGACCGATATTGACAAGTCGGTGGTCCAAAAATTCTAGTAAATGTTCGACCAAGTTACTTGCCACGGAATTACGACGCTGAAGTAACTAGAATTCAGGGCTGGTTTTTATTTTTTTCCTTTCGTTTTTCTTGGTTCTTTTTTGTTTGTTTTTTTAACTCATAATTCAGCTTCGATTGGTTCGTATATTCCAGTGACCAATGCAATTCAAAGAAAATTAATTTGTATATAGGAATGTCAAGATACAAATCCACGGACGACTTTCGTACTCGGTTATAATATCGGTCTCATGATATCCTTTCTGATCCCATTGCTCGTATTCGACCCTCCATGTCGTCCGATCCTCTTCAGCACGAACGTCGCGAGCGTAGTCGCAACGCCAAAGCGCAAGCAAGGCACCGCGCGAAACGAAAAGCTTACGTCGAAAAAGTTCGTGCAGGAGGTCTTGAACGCTGTTTATTGCTATAACACGCCATGTAGCTCGAAGAATCTGTGACGAAACTCCAACTGGCTTCAGCTTTCACAGCAGAAGAGATCGCCGTACTCCCTTCACCATTGATCAAAATCCGAGATCTTGAAACGGAAAATCTTCGCCTCCTCAAAGAAAATAGTGATCTACGTCGCCTGCTTTCCACCACTGGCGAAAGACCGATTCAGTACGATGTTGGTCGAGGAAACTCTCTTACTTCATCGGACGAAGCCCGCCAATGTGTTCGTGAATATAAACGACGAAAGGTACAGGATGATTCACGTATCGTGAGTAACAGTTGGACGCAGTCTGACACCAGACCTTTGATATGATGCTTCCAACAGGGTCAAGAATCATCGTTTGGTACATCGTCGCGTCTACCGCCCTTGATAATGCCGCAGTCTACGATTTCCCGTCAGCAAAACCCCGTAGCATCGTCGTACGATTCGTACGACACGTTCTCGCGATTATCACCCTTAATGATACAGTCTACACAATCTCGACAGTTGTCTGCTCTTCCGTTTGATCATTCCGGTTCCCAATCATACAACTCTACGATCACTTCAAACAATTCGTCGCACTTCCGGATTCCAAGTACGCCGTCAGAATCGAGTTCGACGTCGAGTCCCCCGTTTTCGGCAAGTGTTTTGTTCTCTCAAAGGTCATATTCATCCCTTCTACTCCCATTAGCCTGCTCAAACGTGTTCTATGGACTCGCCGATCGATAGTAGACCTACTTCGATAGCTTCACACGACTCGATATTCTATCCCCAATCAGAATACCACCAATACATGCCAGTCAAGGGAGAGTACGAATACGCTGTGCGTTTAATCCATTCGCAACATTAATATATACTTACGCGATTGTAGTCGTCTGATCACTCTCAACCCGTCCAAGGACATTACAGTCTTTCACCCTATTCGCAGACTATTCAAAACGATAGCTGGCGTGCGTATTCGTCAGAACGTACGTCTTATACCAGTCAACCGGAATCGTGTTTTCAGGAGTAGCTTGGGGTGCAATCTAAATTCCGTGTATGTACATTAGTCTTGATTCGATCATGTCGTCGATACTGTGCTTGTTCTATTCCATTCTCGATTGAAATTTCCACGCTGGTGTGTCGTGCTTCGTCTGTTAAACGTGCTGGTACCGAAAAAAAGCAAAGTTATTGTTACCGAAATTTGGTTGTCTTTCCGCATTTTTTTTTCAGTCAATGTATATTTCGTACACGTGGTTGAGACTGTCAATTTTCCGTCCTCGCAAAAGTAATCGTAGCAACATAAGTACGTTTAATTACAACGGAATTGATCTTCAGTTACAGTACGAATACCCATCGGTTTGCCAGTTGTAAGTAAAACATCTCTAGCGTGATGTATATATTGTTCCAATATCATCTTTTCAGATGCATTAGTACTACGTACGATTTCTGCTTCGACAAATTTCCAACAAAATTGCCAACAATCGTCTGCAGTAACGATCTCGAGTCCACTCGCAGCTAAGGAGTGTACTGTTGTGATATCCTGTGATTGATCTGGTGAAGGATCGAAGTCGATCGCAGAGAGAGGTCCAGATGCAATTATAAGAGATAACCTTTTGACGATTGCGGCATACTCGCCGGGAACAACCAAAATACGAAGAACAGCAAAAAAACATGTTCTCCGTCGTTGTCGTACAATTTTACTTTTGATTCCACGGGTTCGGGGAACTAAAGTCGCTATAACTTGATGACCTCGAACGTCACGAAGATCGATGATCCATTGAGGAGCAGACGTAGGAACTCCTCGAATATCTGTTCGTCTAAGAGTCTGCATCCATGTTGCAAACTCTTCTGCAGATGCGTTTGCGGCAGGCATTTTTCCGCCGGCGACACGCTGATTCGACGGAATCGATTGTCGAACAGCAATATCGCTGATAGAAACGCGGATGATATCCGAAAGCCATGCCTCTGTCTCCTCGGTGTCCATTGCTGTTGTGGAAGAATTGCTAGGGTTTGGTGATCGAGGATGATTTGTGGCTTCGTTCGTAGAAGCCAGAGTTCGGTTCTTCTGTCGACGAGACGAAGGATCCAACGATTGAAGTTTGGAAGCTAAGTGCTGACGAGTGATAGCAATCGAGTCCAATTCGTGGACGACTGCCTGTATTTTGGCTCTCACTTCGTTTTTTTTTTTTTTGGCTTTAGATATCTCGTCCAACTGATCTGCGAGCTTTTTTTGAGCACGTCCGAGTGCGGCCGGATCCGTGTCAAAATACCCGCTCGTTTCAGCCCGTCCATGTGCACTTTGAAGCATGAATGTCGTCCGCATGTTTGTTCTGAGATTAATGTCGATGTTCTCGTTTTCTTCGTCATCGGATTCCTCTGCAATGAGTGCCTCTGCAGTTCCTTGGGGAGGTTCCCATCCAATTTGTGGAGTTTGTACGTCGTCCTCATCGTCGAAGCTGTCGTTACTTTCTTCTTCGTTTTCTTTCTCGTCTAGTGGCGAAGAGGGATTGGGATCATCCGATAATCCCGCGTACGCTAGACCGAGATGTCTTATGTATGGTGCACATATATGACAAGCGGAATCGCAGAAAGGGACGTTGTAAACAGGATGTAACCGCCATGGATATATGCTTTCGGCGATGTCGTTTGTAATTTTTATTTCGAGTTCTTGTTCCATCTTAGATTCGAGACGAGACATATTGTTGGCTTTTATAACTGGGCGACACCGTGGACATGATATGGACTTTCGTGTGTTTTTGTTGTTCGTAGAGCGTTCCATAGCAAAGTCGCTGTCATGTAAAGTAAATGCGAGTAGTGCATCGGACGGAAATCGTGCCTGAAATTGAGAGGCCGTTCGAAAGAGTAACGTAGATAGTCAAGTTTTAGCGTGAAAAGAGGTCGGGTAGTCAAGTTTTTTTCGGTGGAAGTAGGGTGTTAAAGAACGGTGTATTAGTAAGTACTTGGATAAACAAATGATCCGGTTTTTTGGGCGATTATCCCCTCCAAACTCGATAGCAATTGAACGAGGACGAAATTAAAAAATCTGCCTCGAGGATCTCTTCGTAGTGCATTGAACCTGCCCTGCGTAAATTTTCAGCTCATTTGGATCACTGCTGAGGCAGTTGATGTCATTTTAGTCTCAGATTTCGGTCAATTTGTGATCTTTAAACATGTTCAAGCTCGAGAACGACGGATTAAGACCATACAACAGCTCTGCAAATACAATTGACAAAGCGCTACTCGTGGGATAGCGCCGGTGAGATAAAAATACAAGATATGTGATGTTACAGTTGTGTTCGTTCAGTGGGTGAATGGGTGTCGCGCGGGCAAGAGAAAATCAAGGCTCAATTCAACCTTCCCATCCCTTTGCAGTCAGTTCCTCCCGCCACAAGTCCTTCGGGAGCGTCCTGTGGCCGCGATATTTCTTCGTAGCGTATGCAGCCCATCTCCTGTTTAGGCCCTCGCGATAGGCATCAAGGAAGCGGAGGGATCGCGTTGCGTATCTAACAAGTATTAGACACTGGCTGGAAGATGTAAAAGCAAAATGGAACACATACTTTCGCATGATTTCGATGCTCACCGAGTCCAAAGCATCAATAATATTCTTCTCCAAAATCCGCCTCCTTCGAAGATGCCGGCTTCATGCGGTAGACGCGCTTCGCAACACCCCACACTTGCTCGATGAAGTTCAATTCACAGTAGAATTTTGGGAGGAAAAGGACGGAAAATCCGCGAGCCTCGCAGACTTTCTCCAAGATCAACTTCTCTTTCGCAAAATCTGGTTGACAGAAAAGGGTCCGACGACAGCAGCAGTTGGTGGCCAGCAGCGGGCACTTGAACTTGGGGCACTGAGCTCGCAAGTCTGCCTCCTTGGTGAGGCCGCGCTCCTTCAGTATCACCGCCATCCTCTTGAAAATACCTGCACGCGAATGACCGGGGGGGAAATAGAAGGGGTGTGCATCTCCATTGGGTTTGACTCCGTCGCGCATGGGGACCTTCGTCTTCACCAATTTCCCCGCGGAGTTGTACACCTGCTTCCCGCTCGCATCCAACTTATTGACGGTAAGCAACCAGTTCTCCTTCCCTTCCTTCGGGGTAAACTTCGGCATGTTGCGCGCAGAGAGAGCATCGTCGGCGCGTTTGGTATGAGTCGTGGCATTGTCGAAGATGAAGACGTGCTTCTCGTCAGGGTAGTCGCGCTCGAGGATGTCCATGGCATGGCGCGTCTGCTTGACGACGTCTTCGTTCGTGAAATAACCCTCTCTATTCTTCCCAGCCTTGAAGAGAACACGCGTCCCCTCCTTCCCATCCTTCGAACGAAGCCAGCCGTAGTCGGCGGATATAAAGTCGACAGCCATCATTGAAGCCCCTTCACCCTTCGCGCGCGGAACTGCGGTCTCCGAACTGTGAACCCAGCGGATAAGGCGACGATCGTTGGCGTAGAATGTGGACTCGTCATGAAACCATACAACAATGACTTGATTTTCAGGAAAGGCGCGGATGAGATCAAGATTATTGAGTGCCCATTTGCGGGTCTGGTATTCAAGGCGGGTGAATTCGGTTTATCGATAGTATACGACGTCGGCCCGCTCGTGTCCGTCAACAAATTGGCCTGATAGGTTTTTGGTCTGGTCTGATGGGTTTTTGGTCCAGCGATACCCCATCCGGCGCATCCATCTTTGAGCCGTTGCCAAGGAGATTCCTTTCTTGCGCCCGATCTTCTTCTTCAGCTCTGGCAACCCGTCGATATAATGGACAATGTCCAAGGCCTTCACATACTTCCCAATGCTCTGCAGATGCAGTGCAATTTCCGACGCAACATCCTCGTCTTCAAGCGCACTGCGGTTCCAAGTCGCGTACTTGTTGTTTGGCAAGTCGTCGCGGTCCGCGATATATGCTCAAGCCCACTCTCGCAACTTCCTGACGACATACGAGCCTTTCTGCGCTGCGTACGCCGCTTCCAGCGACGCTGCCGTCCAACGTGCCGCTTTGGGATCCTGGGCACCGATCGGGCGCTTGTCGTCGCAATACATGTGCAGAAAGCTGGACAACCACTCGAGCCATGTACGAGTGAAGAGATCGAGTTTGGGGTCCTTGTATCCTTTGCCGGTCTTGCGCGGAGGACGCAGTAAGAGCCTCAAATCGGCAAGTGCTTTACGCGCTTCTTCAATAGTCGGTGGATTGTGCTGGGACTCGGGAGGCAAGCCGTCGTCGTTATCGTCGTCCGTAAGCTCCTCCTCATTGTCAGGCTCTTTTTCGTACTCTTCTTCATCACCAGAATTCCCATCGTATGGATCGTCCGAGTCCCCAGAGTAGCCAAACACCCAAGGGTTCTCAGGAGCTTCTTCCTGACCAGGCATAGTGTCGTCTTGGTCCTCAGGCACTGGGACTCTGAACTCGAAAGCCGGGCGAACGAAAAAATCTTCCACAACCGCTGCATAGATGGGATCCTTCCAGAAAGCATCGTCCTCGTTCAATTGCTATCAAGTTTACAAGGGATAATCGCCCAAACCGGAACTATCTCCGGAGCTGACCAAACATCCGTCGGGTATGGCTGAGGCCTATCTTACTAGACTCGAAATTTGTTCCATATTTAATTTACAACGTTTCGTCCGTCATAGTAGATTGTGATAGCTACTACACAACCAACAACCACCATCATAATTCCCAACTCTTTTAGTAGCCACGACGATCCCTGGTATATATCCTGAACACCTGCCTCAATAAACTCGACGCCTCAATGTGGTGTTGGAAGACGCCTTAGCGCGCGCCAAGAATAAAAAGGACGAAGTTTACGATACTAACTTTATTGAGAACAGGCGTGCATTGGGGTGGTGGTGCATACATGTTCGATAAGCTGGAAGATATCATCCATGGTGAGTCAGGTCATTCTAGGTTTCTGATGAGACTTTAGATTCACACAAACTGTTCCTCCATAGATTTCGTACTCTTCTCGCTGCCATCAAAAAGGTCGGCGAGGCCGTCATCTGGCAGTCGCGTAAATCGTTTGTTTGTTGCCGCTGTCCGTTGTCCGTTGCATGTCCATCTTTGAGACAATCAATGAGGACCCAAAACCCATCACCAGGAGGTCCGGGCACAAAACATGGATTTTTTTCTTCCGATGTGCAGCAGCGCCCTTTAATTCTCAACCTTTGTCAAGCTATCCTCACCAAAGACCCGTTCTCACCGACGGCGACACTCCTCACAGCTGTCCTTCGGTTCTTGGTTGATCGACTCCCGAAGTTGGGAGAATACGACGAATCGACTACTGATACCACCATCCATTTGTTCAAAACGACATTCGCCTCTGTGACCACGCACCAGAGTACCAACGAACCCATCCTGGCCTCCCATCTTCCAAAAGTGCTGATGGATTGCTTTCCGTTGACAGCCAAGGCTATCGGTTGTGGTGGGGCAAATTCGAGATTTTGTACAAGGACTTCTACCGGAGATGCTCGAAAGTCTCAACGTTCAACTCCTTGCTTCGGAAGGCCAAACCAGAGATCTTATCGTTGAGCTTTGTCTCACAGTCCGACCCATCTCCTTCCGCATCTGACACACCTGATGCAACCATTGGCACTGACGTTGCGCGGAGATCAGGAGCTCGTCGCGCAGGGTCTGCACACGCTCGAGCTGTGTATAGACATTTTCTGGAACCTACTCTCAGCACAGTTTTACGAGAATTGATGGAGGCGTTACACGTCAGCTCAAACCCCTTTCAGCATCACATCAACTCGCCCATACGATCATTCGGATACTAGGCGGCAGAAACCACAGGCTCCTGACACTCGAGCCCGCTTTGAAATTCTGTGACCGTTCCGAACCCGCCAAGGTGCCGACATCTTTTGCAAGAAGCGTAGAGAAAGTTGGTATTGGACCAACGGCAACATTAGCATATCACACCTTGAAAAAAGGCACTCGCCTTCATGCATATAATTACTTCGAAAATTGCCTGTCTGTATTCTTGAACGAGGTCAGCCCTTCCTTCTACTTTTCCCCGACAGCTTGCTCAATCCTTTTGCAGGGAGTCGTAGGTCGCAACGTCGAGGCGACATTTATTAGCTCGCTGGAAGGTATATTCGACGCTCTCTATATGATCGAGCCATCAGAATTGCGAGATCGAGCAGAGGAATACCTGCTGAAATTGCCTCGAATCGTGCTGGATATGGAAGTGCGTCGCGGTCAGACTCGTGAAACAGGACGCCGACCAATCCCGAGTTCTCTTCTGAATGTTTTTCTGGATGCCCTTCCACACGCACTAGCGCGAGAACAGCGCGATCAGGCTGAAAAGGCGCAGTCTATCGTCAAATCCTTTATTCATCACCTCGTTGGTTTAAATGCCCAAAGCGCCGCTCCCTCTCCCGATATAATCATGATCTTACATCATCAGATCGCCTATAGGTTCAGCTCCCTGTGCTTGGATGAGTCCTGGGTACGCAAGAGGGCAGGCTACGGGGGCATCAGGATCATGACCTACACATCGGACCTGGGAACGAAATGGGTTACCGATCGAGAAGTCGATCTTGTCCGCACCCAGATTCGTATCCTCAAAGATCTTCCGCCCGGCCTGACTCAAGACGTGGACGAAGTGGTCGATATACTCCTGGCCGTGTTGCGCATCAGCAATTCCAGCTTCGACTTCACGTCGAACTTGAACAAAACCTCAGCGGCCTCTTCTGCGCTGAGCTTCAGAATCCGAATCCTGTTATCCGGGACGCCTCTCAGACTTGCATTGCTCTCCTGGTCAAACTCAGCGGGCGCTCGGCGTACAGTCTGTTGGAGCCACACCATGACCGCATGCTGGGTGGAATATACACCAAGCCGCTCAGAGCCCTGCCTTTTCCTATTCAGATTGGCATGATCGAAGCCGTCAGATACTGTGTGACTCTTGATCCCCCACTGGTGGAACTGAACGACGAACTTCTTGGAGTATTTTACAAACCAAACTTGCTCTAAACCTTCAACGCGAACTTACCTCGCGAGCATTATCGCTTATTGCGTTTGTGAGAGGCGACGATCCCCACCAAATCATCCCCTCGCTTTCCCTCATTTCCGACCTCGTAGAGCTCGTTCCTTCCTGGATAACGGAAAACGGGTATGTCATCGACGCCCTCCTTCAAGTTGAATTGTGGCATTCGGAAACCCCGCAATCCGAGCAAAGCGCCGAAATAGTACCGCAGCTCATAAAACGGCATAACACAATGCTCTCTATCTTCAAGACAGTCCTTGCGTCGTCGTCTCGCGTTGACCTTGTGTTCGAAATTGTGGGTATCTACCCGCGAAATCTTGGCATGGATCTCGTCCGAACTACCCGGTTCTTATACAAGCAAGTCGCTCTCAGCAGTGACGTCCTATTCCAACGCAACATCCTCATGCGCTTCCTCACTTGGCTCGACGATCCGTCTTACACCTTGTCACACAAGATGTTCTTCCGTTACATCGTCACGCCGATCCTCCTCATCCAGGCTCACCGCCCAGACACCGAGGATCAACTCCTGGACGTTAGTTTTATCAATAGACTTGCTCGTCTTGTTTGGCATCCGTCCCCAGACCCGAATCTCGACGACCTCTTCAAGATAGAGATCTTCCACCTTACGACCGTCCTCGTCCAGCACTATCCCGCGCTGCTCGAGGATGCGAAGAAGGAGATCATCCGGAGTGCTTGGCAATTCATCAGCAACGAGGATACCATTGTCAAACAAACCGGCTTTCTGTTGACCGCCCGGTTTTTCGCCAACCCCTCCTAAGTTCTTGATGAAGACATGGTTAGGTCTGTTGCGCACGCCTTCGGCTGAGGGGCACCCCATTATCCGGCAGGAAGCATTGGCGACTCTGGTGCCGTGTCTCGCGGTTTCTAACCCCACGTGGGCGTCAAAGGCACGGCAGCTCCTTACCGAGGAAGGCCTCTCGCAATCCCTCACCATTTATCATCTAATCGTCAAGCATTCCGCTCACTTCTATCCCGTTCGCGGTCTTTTCGTCTCCCACATGATGAACTCTTTGAACGAGTTAGGCATGTCGACCTCATCCACACCACATTCTCGAGTGTTATCCATCGAGATCTTGAACATCATCCTCAAGTGGGAAGAACAGACCACTCAGGCGCTCGCCACCGGATCCGCTAGCAGTTCTTGGACGCCTCTGACCTACCGCGAGAACATGGTCAGCTATCTTGTACGCATGGCCACGACTGTGAACCCCGCTACCAAGAACAGCCTTGTACCGAGAGCCTTAGCGTTGCTGCAAAAGATGGTAGAACCGCATGGTTGGAGGGATGTAGCGTTCGGGCTTCGGTTCTTCTTGAAGACGCTGGAGCAGGTAAAATATACTATCTCTACGCCATCCATCCACTAATGGTTTCAAAGAATGAGCTCAACTCCGAGCTGTTCATTACGCAAGCCATTGCCTCGGCGAAAATGCTGCAGAGGACAACAGCCGAGCAGGAGAACATCTGGTATATCACCAATGCCGAAGTTCTACGGAAGCTCGTGCGGAAAGGCATAGTCACAGACGAATATGCGCTGCACAACGCTTTGCATCCCATCTTTGCCCATCTGATGCGTCTGTTTCCCTTACCGAAAGTATGTATTGTATGGTGCTCTGCATCCCATTTTTGCCCATCTAATGTGTTTCATTCCCTTGCCAAAGAACGACGACGAACAGCAAGATGACAGGTCCGAATTCCACACTTTCGTGCATTCGGCCATCACCGACGGACTACGGAATACGACGACATCGCGTGGTACGCTGCTCATATTAAAATCCGTGGTGCAAGTTTCGCCGGAGAAGATCGATCCTTACGCATCCAATTTGATGAAACTCTTGGGCAAATTGGCCAAGGACCACGTCGGTCCAATCCCTGCGTCCAACGGTTTCGAGATGATGGGGGTCCGCCTTATCGTCACCATCCTCGATATCTGTCGATTATCGATTGGTTTCCTTGCGGACCAACGACGGTGGCTGCTCAGCACCTTTGTCGTACTTATGGAAAAGTCCAAGAGTGGTACGGTATACAATTACATCCTCAATCTGACGAAGTCGTGGACGCTGGTCAAACAGGACGCGTATCCGAATATGAAAGAGAAAGCAAGCCTACTGCAGAAAATGGTGGCATTCGAATCCGGCACGGAAAGCATATACCGGCACGGAAAGCATATACTATTCGTACGTCGAGGTTATCCACCAGATCTACACCGAGCCTACACTACGCCGCAGCGACTTGACAGCGAAGCTCGAGCAGTCTTCCCTTCTCGGCTGTCCCGCCAAAGACCCGGAACTCCGAGAAAAGTTCATGGACCTTCTCGATGTCAGTGTTCCGCGATCCCTCATAAGTCGCTTGACCTACATCTTCGGGGTGCAAAGTTGGGATGCACGGAGCATACTAGATATATCTTACGCTCCATCTTCTCCTGAGTGCCACCGAGATCGATGTGCCCATCCCTCATGAACGTCGAATGTCCGCGGTCAGCTCCATTCCTCGGCCAGCCACGCAGACCGTCGTCCAACCTATGCAGAGACTTTTGTTCCTCGACTCTCAAGCTGCGCACGATACCTGGATCTCTGTATTCCCCGCTTCACGGGCATCGCTTTCCAGGCGAGAGCAAATTCACATAACGCAACACATGATCAATTTGTTGAACCGAGACTATCATGTAAAACAAGCCGATATGCGACTTAATGTTATCCAAACCCTACTCACCGGGATTCACGCGTACTCCCCTCCGATGATCCTCCCCCCCCCCCCCTCATCTCGTGAAGTACCTCGCGAAAACGTTCGGAGCCTGGTATGTCGCTTTGGAGATGTTGGGGACCTCCCTCGATCATATCAAAGACGACGAGCATACCATGCGCGAGTACGTTTTTGACTCCCTTGCTGATATGTATGCCAAGCTGACAGAAAACGACATGTTTTATGGTACGTGGCGGCATCGATGTCTGCATCTGGACACTAACATAGCGCTCGCATTCGAACAGAACGACATGTGGGAGCAAGCATCTAACGCATATGAGGTTGCTCAGAACAAAGCACGCGCCAGTACTATTCCGTTCTCCGAAGCGGAATTCTGCCTTCGGGAGGACCATTGGATCCTTGCGGTGGAAAAATTGCAACAGTAAGATATCCTGCAGGAACTTGCCAAGTCCGATGGTAACCAAGGGGAGTGTGCCTGGAGAACCACTCAGTGGGTAAACCAGTAGGACGCACTGGAGGAGCAGATCGCTCAATTGCCCGAAATCCCCACTCCTCGACGCCAAGTTTTGAGGCCTTCATTGCGTTGCTGAAACTGCCCGCTACTCTCGATAAAAACATCGAGTTCACCGAGATACTCGAGGATGCTATGCAACTTTCCCTCCGAAAATGGGTCGCTCTTCCGCCACAACTCTCCGCTGCCCATATTCCATTGCTTCAACACTTCCAGCAGTTTGTCGAGCTGCAGGAAGCTGTCCAAATATTCGGCTCGCTCTCCACGACCACCGCGCAGAACTTGAAAAAAAAAATCTTCAGACCTGAAGATGGTCCTTCAAACGTGACGCGAGCGGCTCCCCAATCTGCAAGATAACATCAGCGTATGAAGTGACTTGGTCGCTTGGAGCGTCTTCCATGCCATCAATAACACTTAACTCATCACCGATTCCAACCAAGATGGAAGTACTGCCAACAACACCCAGACGTTTGGTTATCACGGGTACCATGAGACCGCCTGGATCATCAATCGATTTGCCCACGTTGCGCGCAGTCATGACTTACTCGACGCCTGCTTCACGTCCTTGACCAAAATCCACACGCTTCCCAACATCGAAATTTCCGAGGCTTTTCTGAAGCTCCGGGAGCACGCCCGCTGACATTATCAGAAGCCGAAGGATCTCCAGGCTGGGTTAGAAGTCATCAACAACACTAATCTCGTGTTCTTCTCCGTGGCTCAAAAGGCCGAGTTCTACACTCTCAAAGGGATGTTCCACGCGCGTTTCAAGCGCAACGAAGAGGCGAATAACGCTTTCGGTCAGGTCGTTCAGCTGGACATGACCCAAGCGAAGGCCTAGAGTGGGGTCGCTTCAATGACAACATTTCCAGGGAGGTGCCGAACGATCTGTTGTACGCGGCCAACGTCGTCAGCTGCTATCTTCAGGCTACTCAGTGTCGACGATAACACATTGGCTATCTCTCGCGCTTTCGACACTTACAAAGGCGACGCTGCCTACTGGTTTTGGATCACGTTTATTCCGCACCTGTGCATGTCATTATCGAATCGGGAAGTGAAGCAAGCCCATTACGTGCTTCTCAATCTCGCTAGGCATTATCCTCAGGTGAGCGATGCGCTGGAACTTGCTGTTGTTTCCTGCTCACCCTCTTGCTAAGCGCTTTTCTTCCAATCGCGGACTACCCGTCAAGAGGTGATGCCCCTGTTGCCACTACTACCGATCATCCAATGCCCACGACTTCCGATGAATCGCAGCGGTCTGCACCCGGCAATACTACTCACGGAGCTGCTAAGGGAGCGTACCCTCGACAAACTTAGGACTACGTAGAGGAGATGGTACAATTGCTCAAAACGGCATTCCCCTTGCTCGTTCCGAGCCTCGAGACGATCGTGGATCAGGAAGCAGGAGAGTTCAAGTCGTCAAGCGAAGAAGACACATATCGCCATCTCTGTATGTTGCTTTCAGACGCGCCTCAGGTACAACCGCCCAGTTTCTCATCGGAATACTGTACTCACGACTACCAGAATTACGTTTTACGCATAAACTCGCCAAAAGACGATGGACAGGTCAATCAGCATACGATGACAACTCTAAGTCGTTTCGAGGCAACATTGAGCGGACAGGTTTGTCGTTTACTATTGGAGACCGATATCTAATAAGCTGTTCAGAAAGATTTTGATGAGGCTTTTGGCCCGAAGCAAACGGTCTATAAATACATCCAAAAGCTGCAGCAATGAAGAACGCGCTATGAAACAAATCTTGATTCAAAACCTCGAATCCAACCCCTGGACGCCTTGTCTGACTGAATTCCAATACCTGCAAGTCGATGAGATCGAGGTTCCTGGCCAGTATACGGAGGTGCGCCTCCAATATTACTTTTCGAGGGGGAGCGACTAATATTGGTAATAGGACAAAGACAGCAATCAAAACTTCATTCGCATCCAAAAGTTTGGGCCCAAGTTCGAGAATTGCCGAACGCATGACATCACCTGGAAGAGCATAACTATTCATGGCAACGACAACTCCAAAACTGCATTCTCCATTCAGCTGAATTCTACCCGTTACTCTCGCCGGGAAGAAAAAGTGATGCAAATATTCCGAACTTTCAACGAGTGAGGCCTACAATTGACGATCACCAAACTACTGCTCACCGGCTTAACGTAGTGCGCTTGCTCGGAAGAAGGAATGCCGAAAACAAAATCTCTCTTTCCATTCCCGCGGTTCTTTCGTTCAGTCCCAATCTCCGGCTGTATCAACTGGATTCGAGCTACGTGTCGCTTGGAGATGTTTACGATTCACACTGTGAAGAGAACGGATTTGCTTTCACAAATTGCGTCTTGTAGTTTCACAACATATACCCTTTGCCTAACCCACCGGACACGCACCCGTTACCGTCTCTCGCGCACAACCGGTCAAATAACCATGACCCAGGTATATTTCCTCAATCTTTCCACGTCAACCGTAGGCCAACAGTTTTCAGGAATGTCGAACCAGCTACCAATTTTCGCCAGAAACGACGTCGTGACCTTCCGTCTAACACCAAATCCGCAAAACTTCTTGGATCCGATCTTCACAGAGGGCATTCTGACCTCCGATATCATGGCTATTGGACGTAGCCTGACTTAACCAGAGGTATCCTTTTTTTTTTGTTTGTTCCATACCTTCACGGTACTCATGACTGGCAGTTCGACTTGGAGCAACAAGCATATCTTTTCAGCCATCGAGGTCATGGTTCGGTTACATGGATGCTCAACAAAGACAGACGCCAAAAAGTTTATGGCGACAAACTATCGATGTCTGTCATAAGCATCGACGATATTGTACAGCGCCCAGAATCTATGGCGTACAAAATCAAGCGCGAACTGACCACACTGAAAGCGACCACTCCAATGTTGGCCCACATCGCCCAGACCATCCGCAACTTGATCTCCAGCGCAACCAAGCCGAATAAAAACAAGGAAAATGTACTCACCACAGATGTAATGAACGTATATTATATCCAGAATCGTCGAGATGACAAGTCTAAGCGCAAAACGAAAGGAAAATCGCGGCGGTTGGTAACCACGCGGCGGCGTTTATCTGAAGAGACATAACAAAAGAATAGATGTGAGAAGTACCAGCGGACGATGAAACCGAAAGTCATAATTAAATAATATTACCGGCTGTCAGAAAACGGACTCAAAAGACACGCGTAACGTAGCAAGGCGAAGATCAGTCAATTTGATAGAGATGGGCGTCCAAAACAGCAGAGGAGACTATCTGGGCTACTCGGTCGCATGTTACGATTTTCTAGTTTCGATTGTAAATCCACAAACTCTTTAGTGGATTCTGAAAACAGTGAGAACACGCCATGACCGTCGAGAACGGTAAGACTCACAACAATAAGCCGGAGGAGCATCACCACCTGCGACATCCTCGCCCACGACGTACGCCGGCAGGTCGACGTCTGCGGAATTCCTTGTTAGTTCCGGATGTACGCTACGAACAATTGAACATCTCACCGCGGTACAAGGAGGCATATGTAGGAGGCGCGACCACAGACGCCGTAGATATCTGAGCGTAGTTTTGCGTCGATCGAACCCCGATCCTCTTGACAGCAGCTTTGACAAGTTTCTGGACTTTTGCAAAGATTTCTTTTGGCCCAATCATCTGCACGCAAACGAAGACATAAGTCGTCGCGCAAAACAAGAGGGCTCGAAACTTACTGTGCTTTCTTACAGAACTTTATGAAGCGAACGATATGCTGGATGTATATCAATGCGATATTGTCACGTCACAGTCAACGCTCATTCGAAATCAATCCACGACACATTCGCGGTCTCGTTTCCACACTGAACGATAAACCACAAGAAGAAACATATCACATCTAAAAAAATCACGTCAATAAAATGGCATCCCCAAATGAAAAAGATAGCTACACTTCCTTCGACTGGAACATCTCATCAGGGAAGCGCACCGTCGTCCCTTGCTTGGCTTGTTCTCCATCGCATATAAACCAGACCTCTGGCTACAATCATTAACAAAGGCATCACCCGTGACAACAGCAACAACGAACATATCAGATAAAGAGCTGGAGAATCTCAAAATAAATGCGATCAATAAAAAACCAAACGAACACAGAACAAGAAACTCACGAACTTCCCTTTGGAGCCCACTCGAAGTGCCCATTACTAGGGCGACATTTTAAAAAAAAAAAAAAAACCCACAACCACAAGCGCATAGGCACGATTCATCTGGCCAGCGCGCTAGATTGAAGCGCAACCCTCGTTCGACGCAAGCCATACTGATATCAAGGTTCGTCGACGGTAGGCATCAGTGAATATCAAAATCTCGTCAATTTGACTTCGAGACGCTGTGATCGCCCTCGTCGCAGTGCACCACTAAAACGAACGAAGAAACGTTTGGGAAACCCTCGTCCGCACCCGTCAAGTCCCTACATGAAATGAGCATTTGCTAATCCCAAACCAACAATCCATACCGCACCCATACAACTCTCGCCAGACCACCAACAACCTACACGATTCCAATGCCAACTAGACGTACCCGAAAAGAAAGAGAAAAAAAAAACGACGACAATTAAACTTGGTGCGCCGCGAGCAAGGCGATAACAGCATCTGAACACTGCAAATACGGAACCAGAATGAACCGAGAGACACTCGCGAAACCTTCATCCGCATACGTCGAACACCACGCTATCTTGCATAAAATGAGCATTCGCTGATCCCGAACCAATAACCCACACCTCACTTACGAAACCCTCTTTAGACCGTCTCAATAACTAACAACCCCAATTCCGACGCCAGATCAGCCTAAGCCAAAAAAAAAAAAAAAAAAAAAAAACAGAATCCTACCCAATAAAAAATACAACAACACTTCCACAACGGAGCTTCAAGTATCTCGAATGCAAAACACCAAGAAACATTGGTCCAGTTCCAAACAACACCAGATAACAGTGAAAGACCATATCGAGCCAGAATCAGCCCAATCACCAACTAAAATGCACAATGGATATCGCTCACCTCATCCAACCTGGAACTCACTATCCATACTGCTTCAAATCACTCGTCCCTTGCCACCTGCACATAACCGTCCAAACAAACTCTGTCAATTAAGCTCATTACGTACGACTTTTGGGAGAACCACCAAACCACACGAACCAAACACAGACCGTCGACACCGCAACATAACACACATCCTAAAGAACAATTCAAGACCTCTGCGAAGGAAAAAAAGACAAGCTACGAAACACTCACCAAGAACAAACTCCAACCGAATAACACAACGATGACAAGACCCAATTCCGCGCCGAGGGAAAAGTACCAGACAACAATCACAGCAACGCAAATACGAATAGCATCTCACAAAACCGGTCTGAATACGAGGACTCAACGACCAAAGTCTTTAAGGACAGACCGATTCGTCTCTATCTCTGGAGATGGTCGACGCACAAAATCCTAAGCCCAAATTTCGTGGTCAAAACACGGCATAGACACACAGTAAGAAAACCACCAACAATTTGCATGCAACGGTCAGGACTGCATTTTGATTCCTTCTAAACCAACGTCGAGCCAACCATCCAAAGAACAAAACAACTAAGACCTCACACGTGAAGACCAGCGCAAGACAGAGCAGTCGCGGACGAAAGAGAAGAAAGCACACGCTCCACGCACCGCTCCTTCCATCAAAATATGTCGCAATCTTTGGCGTTCGCTGTCTCCGCTGATCGCTGATGACTAATTTTATTTATTCCTTTTTTAAAAAAAGATGTGAAACGATGATATCTATATCACCCCTCGCCAAAATGACAACTCAACGTACTCGACCATAATCCTCCCTCATCCTCCTCCTCCTAAACACTACAATACTAAACAGGTATACATTTGCACAATAAATCTACCATTTTCTCCTCTCCCCCTCTCCCTCTTGCTTCGCCCATAGAGTCTTCCAGGATTGTTTGATGTACGGATAAACTCTATAAATCCAAAATTTCGAAGGGATCCCACAAAGGAGTGAATTAAGCCACGGTGGCTGATCCATCAATCCTCGTGCGTCTTGGACGGCATCGTAGACGTTCCTCTACGATGCCGTCCTTGAAAAATCTGAGAATATTTAAGAGACACAAGCAACAGAATCGGAAAGTTTCCTTCTCTTGCGATATTCTTGCCGAGGAACAATTATGCAGGAGCGAGAGGATGTGACGTTCAATTTCGAATATAACAAAGCAACTACCAGAAAAATGTAAGCCCCAAAATCCACCAATTTGGATAGACCGGTATATATTCTATAGACTCCATAGACTCGATACTTCCTGTAGACACACCGTAAACTCGACATTTTCTCATCCCAACTTCGACAAGGTTCTGTATACCACGATAATATCATACTTGCGTTGGCTGTGTTCGCTGACACTGAACGAAATTCCATTCAAATTGGTGTAGTAGACAGCAATTTTGTCGGTACAAACCAGATCCACAAACTAGATCCCAATAAGTAGCTAAAGACGGCAGTAAGTAGATAGTGCGCGGCGCGGCACGAGTGCGGAGATGCGGTGTACGCACACAACCACGAGCGCGCATGAGTCGCGAGAGGGCAACAGACAGCACAAGCAGCACGTCCATATGCGGCGCTCGGACTTACCGAGGGCAGATGGTGGGCAAGCCAAGACAAGCCAAGGCAAAGAGGTTGTCATCGATCACAGCGACAGCCGAACTGCGGTAGGGAGGAGTTTGATTATGCCCTTGATTCTGACAGCATGTCTTGCAGAAGGCGTGCGGATAGGTACCAGCAGCGGCTAGCCGCGAGCACCTATCAATTGTTTACCTAGTCTCTACGAGCGGCGTTACGACAGAGATGGAAGGACAGGATCGTCCAGGTCGTCCAGCGGAGAGTCCGGTAGTGTCGGTGAACATATCATAATGCCGTTCGCAAAAGGATTGACCCCGTAACCGTCGCCAGGATTGATGATGTACGACGCGAGCATTGACGGCAGAACCCAGTAGTACCCGCAGGGGCAGTCGGGATTTATCGCGGGCATTTGGTGCAAAGGCAATATAAATCACCCGTAGTGATGCTACCAAAGTTTGACGCAAGGCGGGAAGAGGCGGGAAGGCGGTTGTCGACATACGGCGTCAAAGGGTCGTGGACGAGGAGGCTGAGTGACATTGTAACAATCATCCCATGTGACGTTATCGGGCTTAACGTCTACAGGTTCCACGGAATTTTGAACCACAGATCTACCAAGTCTACCCGGAGTCTAAGTCTACCCGGGATGCCATACCAAGTCTACCAATATTCTATCGACAGACTTCTGGATTCACGTTCGTTCTCGCAACTGCTACACGATAAAAAAATCGTTAAAACAACACCTTTGGATTTGGATTGGCTTTCAGATATCCATAGAATTTATCGGAGAAGGCGTCGTGCGAAACCATTGATGTGCAGACTCCTCGAAAAAATCCGTCAATATTAATGGACCAGCGACCACGTCTCTATCAACCCCTTTTCAAATCTATTGAAAATTTTGGGACTTACATAGCTTACTTAAAACGATCCCGAAAGAGTCCGCCAGAATAGAATACGAGGAGAACAATAGCCATACCCATTCTGCAGAACAGTACGACAGACACAAGAAAGAAAAAAAGAAAAAAATTAACCACAAAGAAACACAATAAGCAAGCCAAGATTACACAACAAGCACTTAAACTCTACATCCCTCGCCCATTAAAACATAAGCCCTTCCCGGTCGACAACACTCAGAATTTGCTGCGACAACTCCTCATCACAACGCTCTGCTTTTTGTGCTTCAATGACGACAGCTTTCACTTCAAGGAGCGTCTGCCGAAGACGTTCTAAAAAAAAAGTAGAGACATCACAAAGACGACCAAAGACACACAAAAGCATTTACCTTCAGCACGACGTTCCGTGTTTGATGACACAAAAGAATCCAAAGAAGACACAAAGGCTAGGAACGGCATTCAACGACCAAATATTGAACAGCTCAAAAGCCACATACATTGTGTATTGGGAGTCGGAAGTACGGGGACGAGGTGCAAAAACGAAGGCCAACCGAAATTCGCAGCTATCACAATTCAAATCAATCAAACATAACAACCTGAAAGAAAACATTGAATCACCTTCTTCAAATTCTAAGTTATCAACAACGCAAAAGAGAGGAAGAAAGAAAGAAAAAAAAATCAGTCAGCACTCGCAAAAAAAATAAAAACAAAAACATAAATGCAAATAAACGAATATGAAAATGTTTGTATGTATGCCTTTTTAGAAAACTATAACCTAAAAAAAGAAAGAAAAAAAAAAGAAAAAAATCTCGACGTACCTCGTACCGATGAACCAAAACCTACGAAAAACAACCACGAATTTACTTTAAGCATTGTAGAAAAATACAATTACAAACCAGTCGCCGTTGACGTAATGCCATCTAGAAATAAAAACAAACCACATCAACAAAGAATTCACGGACCTCTACATAAAAATCTTACCTAGCCCAAAATTGGGCGCAACAACAACACCTTCCTGCACCTCCGAAGACTGCGAAGACTGTTGTTGACCATAGCTGTCCAAAACTGACGACAGAAAGACCTCGGAATGGGTACACTGCAAAGACTTGGCGATACGTCGCCTCAAAACGACCAAAGCTCGACGAAACGTTTCTTCGTCGACAGGGAACGACGAAAGCAACGAATGAACCAGATAATCGTCTCTAAGAGGGCAGAAAACCTTCCGTCGCTTGCAAGGCACACAGCGCACAAGGTGCGTCAACTTCTCACAGGTGTAAGGACCCCTGTACGTAACACATCTTCCGCAAGGACCCGACTAAAAAGGATCATGAACAGCAAGCAACGCAAATAAAACATTAACTGACAACAGACGAACGCCCAAACCACAGCAAGATAGCATCAACATCTCCCAAGCTATCGATAATTCGCCTCGTAAGAAGCTCGAAATCGAGGGACATGAAAGCAGGAGCCAACACCCAACGAGTAAATATGACACGTTATTAACTCATTTCTTTATACAAACACATACAAGCACATTACCACCTTTTTTTTTTCTTTCTTTATCCTAACAGGAACACGTCGATACTGAGCAAACTTTGAAGCCTACCCACCTTTATTTGTCTTATCTCACCCATATCAAAAACAATTAAAAAACAATGTCTAGATCTATATTAAAAAACGGGAGGGCCTGGAACCGGCCCGGCAAAACCCGGCTTGGTCCGGTCCGAATTGCGTAAACCAAAACACGATCTTATTTCCACATGTAGTACACCCAAGACTTGTTCAAAAGAATTCAAAACAAGGCACCTGGTAACACTCAAGCAGTATTCAAGCACCTTACAACTAAAAATTGACTCAAACTTGTACCTAAACCGAAGTTGAGCGAAATAACGAACTAAGTTAAAGTCGGCTAGCCATAGGGTCACTAGATGACTTGTAAATATTTTAGAAGTCACTTAAAAATTTGACAAAGCTCTGAGTCGGGTACCTGACAATAAAAGATAAGACTCAGGATAATCAATTTGACGGGTCCCATTTCGGAACGTGCCAAGGTGTAGCGCCTCTATAATAACTGTTGTAGCCCGCGTGCCGCGGCAGGGCCCGCTATCATCACTCTGAAAGCTCGAGTCGTCACATATAGAAATCAGATTTTGAGTAAAGTACAAATGGAAACTGTAGTGCCGTGCGAGAGGGAAAGGAGTACATAAAATAGCGACGAGATGAGACAAAAAACAGGGTTCCAGGAGGGTATCCACATAAGACACGAGCAAGAGGATTTGAGCATGCAAAAAAAGGATCTAGGAACCTTTCAGCTGAGTTGAAGCACGACAAGACAAGACTTTACCGTCAGCGAACCAGGAGGCTTGGCTACAGACTGGGTGCATCGGCGCGCACGTTGCATTTCCTATGAGCTCCAAGCAACGGCCAGCTCCGGTTGAAGGAGGAGCGCGTTGAGATAGGGTGGTGTACGCCTCCGCGAAGATGTACACGAGGTCCGACGAAACAGGGAACAACTTGGATGCGGTGGAGGGTAACGGTAGCGGAGGGGCGAGACTGTTGATGCAGGACGCAAAAAGGAAGGAGGTGGAGATGAAGCCGCTCGGAAGGGCTGATCAATGGTGCTGGGGAATTGTTGAGATGCAATTAAGGAAGTCGACAATATATTCCATCCGCATGTGCTTTTTCATGGAGTTGTGCGCAGATAATGGGAACTCGTTGCATTGAAAGAACGGGCGCGAGGAGACAATGTGGAATTGCAGCTGGACGCACGCCGTTGAGACACCTTCCAGTTGCGGTGCAAGTCAGCAACGATGTGCAAGTCGCGCGCCTCGGCGGCTCGCGCAGCCCATACGGGATGAATGAGCATCATGCGTTATGGGATTTACGAGGGGAGAAGGGTGGCAGAATGGTGCTTTTGGAATGGGTTTGCTGGACAAACCAAAGCGATGATTGGCTAGGGATAGGAGAAAATCATCGCGTACTGGATATTGGACCCGCCCGATACAGATGACGGACTGGAAGTACGTAGAAAGACCCAGAGGAGGGCTGAGCAGCCGTTTGGGTGGGAGAGAGTAGCGAGAGCGAGCGAGCGAGCGTGCCAAATAGGGATCGGAGGAGGAGAACAGACCCGGTGAGAAGCGGTCACCGACGACCGCGTTTTCTAGTCGGTTGGTAAGGATGTGTCATCGAGCTTTCGTTTCCGTGTCCTAGTCGGACGCTCGGTGCCAAGAAAACCGCAAGGACACATGTGGATCGTCCATCAAGAGATCGGACGTGATGTCAACAAATGACCGCATCAAGAATTTCCTTTTTGAAGGCGAAGAAACCCGATTTTTTGTTCCCCCAAAACCCACTATCAATATAGATAGCGGGCATGTACTGGGCTACTCCACTACCCAATCCCCCTCGACGAGCTGACCCCTTTCGAGACTGTGGATCTCGGGAGCCTGAATAACAGCCTATAAATCACCGAACTCACAAACTACGTATCCTACTCAGACACTTGGCAATACTCAAACAATGACCCCTGTGCGAAGTATCATCACGCAATTGGTACCGGATAATTAGTCTTTGAACGCAGGTGAATGATTGCCCGCTCTCCGTCAACTTTTTTGACGGGCTTACTCTAATCTATATCATACTATTTTATGGGACATAACAAACACCATCGAATGTTCTACTGCACGATGATTGGAGCAGAAAAGAAAAAACAACATTCAACCACGGTCCCCGAGAGCTGCAGCCGTTGGTTGAACCGCGACCGAGATCGAACTCAGCCTTGAGCCTAATCCCGACCAAAACGGGATCGAAGGGACCACTAGAAAAAGAACAAGAACATGTACATTCTCGTAAAAACTTCCAACTAGGAACAACCAAGAACTAAGAAACCGGGAGACCCAACGAAACAACCGACTGCGAAAACCCAATTTCGGACAACCAACTAAGAACAACTATCATGACCATTTGGGAACAAACTGGGAGCAACCGAAAGCAAACAAGGTCGTAAATTTATTCACGGGTACCAACTAATATCATAAACAAATACACGTCGCAACATTGTGACTACGAACTAGTACCACTAGACAAAACTAGGTCATCAAACGACATTTCCCTATCAGTATCGAAACTAGACGAATCTTTAGTGACGTTGGAATGTCGAAGGTGTATCTTGAACACGCCAGACTTAAGACCTCTCGTCCACGCACTGAACACAAGTTCACCCTATCACACCAATAAAAACGGACGAATAAAAGATAATCAAACAACTCACAACAACCTCCGTAGTTGGCGAATCCAAATATAACGTCAAACAGTCCGAGTGACACACATAAGGCGCACGAGCGGCAGCCATGCGAATCATACACTCAGGATCGATCTCCCAAGCGGTCTTATACACATCTTTGACATCCTGCGGTATACCGTCAACGTCCTGTATGGATCCTAATCCCCGTCAGAGAGTCTCTCCAGTCCAAACAATCATACCTTTGGCGTTCACCACACTCTCCCTCATCGCATCAGTCCAGACACCCAGCCCCACGAGCTCTTCGACTAGCCAAGGACATACTATCTCCTCGTTAACGTTACTATCGTAATGTTAAATATGAAATATTCGTATCTGTCTCAACAAACTCACCTCATCGAAGGATCCGCCGCCCTAGTATATCCCGAGTATGTGTCGGACGAAGATCCAGGAGGGACCGCAATCAACAACGCATTCCTAATTCCATGCCGCCTAATCCTCGAACGTAATGTCGTCCAATCAAGCTCGCCATCCAAAATCATTTCGTTCCACATATCGCAATGCAATACACCACCACACATCGGCGAATCAGGGAAGGCAGCATAAGCACCATACTCCTCTGCCAATCTACAACTCGCATCCAGCGCTGCGTAATACATAGCTTCAGCAATCCGAACATTGAGCTCGACGGCTTCAGGAGAGTCGAACGGTATCCGCAACGCCGCAAACACATCGGCAAGCCCATCCATCCCTATCGCAATAGGACGATACTGAATCGCCGGATCTTCAACATCGATACGATGAGCTGCCGCGGAATCAAGAACCCTGTTTGCGATCACGACAGTTTCTCTAGTAAGTTGTTGAAGCCGCGCAAAATCGAATGTAGAGGCAGAAGACACGAGCAAGGGAAGAGTAATAGACGCTTGATGCCTTGGTGTCAGCGTCACATCCAGACCAAACGTATCAATCACCCCCGTTCGAAGGTCCGTATGACCAGAAAGAACACCAGGTTGGATGCCACTCTTTCCTACACGCAATTCAACAGCGAACCAATAATACCCAATCCGAGCACTCACCATCGACAGTATCTTTGAACAACACAGATGGCCCGCCAGTAATCACCAAAGCCCTCAACAAGAGATGCCACACCTCTCTCGCGTCGACGACAGTTCTGGCAACAGGCGACGCCTCGTAATTCAGATATGCATCTTCGAACTGTCTGCCTGTGGTGGATAGGAGAGACGGAACATTCGTGGGACAAAACAACGACCATTTCTCGTCGCGATCAACCCGAGCCATGCTACGACAATTTACAAATCAGGTGTTCGTTACAGATGCAAAACGCACCACTCACAATAAATCAGGGATAAAAAGCGTAAAAGTCATAGACTTCTGCTCCGAAAGTTCGTGTTGATGCATAGTATGAAACTCCAACAAACCCTGGATATCACAATGCCACGGTTCAACAGAAATATTCACCAAATCGACCCTCTTGTCACCAAATCGCCTCGACAAAGACAAAGCACTCTCCATAAGACGCAGCATAGCCCACAAACCAATATCCCTATTCGGATGATAGCAAGCGCCATTCCTTATAACACGCGTCAGTTATTCTCACAGTATCCAATCAACAGCAACCCACCTCCCATTGCACGGAATGGATTTAGCACAGACAGAGACTCTCCCTCCATCTCTTGCGACATTTACGCATTTCGCGATGGCATCGTACACGCTCGCGGTACTCACATACGCAAAGGAAGTCGTATATATCGTGGTGCGCGACAAAGACGCCGTCCCAGCATCCAAAGACATGAGACTGTCCAATGTAATCTGTCGGGTCGACAAAAGATCGTAAGTCGACAACACACTCGGAATATCATCCATATGTATGGATATAGCCATCCGCATGAACGCATGTTGGATGCGTTCTATTATCGCAGGTCCACAACGCGCAAGGACACGGTCCTGAAGATCCCTTATCATAAAACTCAAACAGACATAAGATAAAAAACATCGACCAACGTAACAACGCTTACTAGCAATGGTCATAATCACGCATATGAACAATCGCATCGTCCAATTCATGTCGATGATTTTCGATTACTGCCACGACTTCTGAGCTCAACACAGGAGCGTTCGGATCTGAAATTCAAAAAATATCAATAACGCAAGTCCAGATAAACCACACAAGAAAAGAAGAAAAAGAAAAAGAAAAAGAAGACAAAAAAAGAAAACTCACTACACTTAAACCCTCGCATAGTATCCACGAAACTCGCCGGCAACGACTTCTGCATCTTGCCTACCTCAACATGCGACGCAATCCAAATATAATTCGGATTTATTCTCGAGGCTCTCACAGCCGCCTCGATGATAAGTTCCTATCAACAACAATCAAGACGAAGATTTTAAAGACTGTCAACAAAACCGACATCGATATGAACGGTAGCAAAACCCGTTCTAACAGCATTTTCGACTTCACTAACAATACTACAACGCAACCAGATAAATTCAATCCAGCCCGACATATCCAATCACACTCACAGCGTAGTATCGACCTGTCTAGGATCGATGCGAAACGTAGACTAAAAAGCCCATCAGCCAAACGCAACAATCACCAAATTTTATGCCGACTGCACCGTTTCAATCCTCTTGCTCAACTATCGAGATATAAGAACCAAAAGAAGAAGAAAAGAACTCAACCAAAACTCGCCTTGCCGACATTGAAAGGTTGAACACAACTAAAGCGGGTTGAACAACAGAAAGATATAGATCATACTTATGAAACTCACCCATCTACGTGCCATCAAAAATCAATAAAGACCAATATCAAAAACAAAACAATCACATACTCCGCTTTCTTACGAACATCTCGAACGGATTCACATGTAACACTACCAGATTCCGGTGCTCCCTTTAAGAACGACAGAACACAGTTGAAACTCGTCATCGCTGGAGTATTACGGGATCCGTCTAAAATGACCAAGCACTCTACATCTACATCTGCCGTCAATACGTCTTCCCTTGAAATAACTATCCAAATGACCAATCATCTCCCAGCAAAAAAATAATAATAATATGTAACTACAGGCGTAACAAATTCTCGATCATTTCCCACCCACCCCCGCCCAATCATGTCACATCCAATATCACTATTGGAAACCACCCTTCTCCGAAGCAGCCGCAAATTCATTCTAAGATTCTTCGATTGCTGGGATCCTTCAACGATCTTTCTACTATCCCATATGAATCACCGTCTACGAACCATCGTCAAATTTTATGCATCTATCATCTGGGACGTCCATTCGTTTCTCAGGTTATGGTTCCCTCAACCCACTACGGTACTAGCCTTTCTCAAGAGCGCACCGGCCATCGTATGCGGACCCACGGTTTTACAGTTCCTAGATCGAGACTATCCCACATTCCCCCATCTCGATATCTGCCTCGACTTCGGAGGACTAGTCGAAGTCGGCAAATTCTTGGCAGCTCAAGGATATGAATATTTACCATCCAAACTTAATGACACTCGAGATTTCAACGCAGCCATCCTACTGGAAGCCATTCGTTTCCCCGAACACGCGCTAAACCTTCGCGGAGAACGAAGTATCACGCAAGAAAACCACGGCAGTCGATCTTTTCGATTCGTAAGAAGACGGACGTCGCAAATGAACACCATAATGATCCACGTCGTACGATGTGAACTACACCGATTCGTATTCGCTATGCACTCCAGTAAGCAACGCATAACAGAAATTACATCCACAGTTCGTTTACATCATAAAAGCCGCCCTCATGAACTACATAACATCCGATTACATAGTATCAGTATTTCCTAGGACCGTGTTCTCAAACCGACAATCGTTCGTCGCATCCCAAGAATCGGCCAACGAAGTCCATGTGACGGAGACGGGTAAATGGCTAAAAAAACATAGCGGAAGACGAGGCCAGTTCAAGATTATAGGCCTAACCATCGATCATCACCAAGATTTAGAAACCGGACGAAGATGGATAGGAGACCGACACTGTTGGATCATACCTTGCACTATCAAGACCAACGGTATACAATCATATCCAAAAACACATCATTCACAACTAAATAAATTTCGAAGATATCGACATACTGAATTCGCAGCCAACCACTACAGTCATCGGACCCTCATTCGACGTACTCAACTGGAGACACGGAAACACAAGAATCGGAACATACGTACGCGTAACCGAACCTTACTTATTTCGGTATGTAATACAACATACTCGCTCGTAACTCGATCAACAACCACTACCATAGAGCATGGTCAAATATCAGAAAATACAACAACATCGATGCGTGGACATAACAAGCAACAGGCCAAACACTGAATCATCCAAAAAACCGGAGATTCGGTTTTTTCGTGATGCAATATGTACGATATTAGCCACATACCACAATTTACGAATAGTACTCGCAAGAAAAGAATAAAATAAAATAAACTATCTTAAATTATCGACTCGCTGAAACTTACAGTTTCAGTCTCAAGTCAAGCTTAAACACGACTGACTGCAGCCAAATTTACTCGTGTATCTTTCCACCGACAGAGCGGAAACTGATGGTCGCAAGCCAGTTCCGACTGCGATCGGCCGAAACAATTATTGAACAACTAGCAGCTACCCGTGAATAAATTCATAGGGCTTTTGCCGTCCATTGCTCACAGTGGTTGTTCTAGTCAAATGTTTTTAGTTGGTTCTCACAGTTGGTTGTACTTGGCTTCCCGTTGTTACCAGCACGGTCCTGTTCCCGTTCCCCTCCTTCTCGCTACGCGTGAATAAATTTCACTCGAATTTTAGTCACATTGACCTCTCAGCAGCATATTCCGTGCGGCACCTCATGCTGCCACAATCTTACCTTTCACCGAGCCGTCCCAGCCGTCTCCCGCCTGTTTCTTATTTCCCACTGCTCGTTTCGCGTCTCACGTTTCCTGTCGTTTGTCTCACATCTCATGTGTCATTATTCATATCTGCTGCTCCACGTTTCCCGTCTTGTGCTCGTCGCGTCTCGCGTCTCGCGTCTCCCTCCTGCTCTCCCGGTGTGCCGGTCTCCGACTAGCAATGCCGCATATGCCGAGCACCCGTTCGAGGCCCCGGTTCGAATCCCGTCGTTGATCTCAAGGACAGTGGATAAATAGAACATTCTGATGTTCGTTAGCTTTGCTCTTCTATTAGAAGATAGATAAGTTTCAACTTTCGACCCAACCGAACACCATACCTAAGCTTTTGATTTCATGGCACCGCCAAACCATCCATGGTCGAAACTAAACGTTCCAGCAATCTTAAAATCTAGCTCAACTGGAGTCAAAACCTTTACTTTCAATAGGATGTTCGGCTCAACTGAAATTTCACATTCGCGCCTCGGAAAGTTTTCCCAATGCCATACGCTTACCAAAAAGCCGCAACAAACAAGACGTACAACAAAAAACCTCATCGTGTGTTCAACGTATCACTCAGACGTTAACCGTTACGACCGTCACCCCAGACTAACGAGACTCAAACACCAAACAGTACCCACTACCGCTCGAACATTGCCCAATTCCAACATAATTCGTAACAAGTCATACCTGCGAACAAAAAATAAAAAAAATAAAAGCCAACATTCTCTTCTTCGTATTCTAAATAACACTACAAGAGTAAAACGATCCATTATATCTTAAAGCGGCTCCAACACAAAATGACACATATACACTAAACTCTTCCCAATCATCTCCTTGCTATGTAACTGCAACGCAATCTGAGAACGACATGAAACGAAATAATACTTTGATAATACTCCAACTCAAACTCCAACTCAATGACAGAAATGAAGATAATACTCCAACCAAGTCAACAACAGGAATAGATAAATCAATAAAATCCCTGTTCTCGACACGACGTCACAAACACAAACAAGAACGAGTACATAAAAGACACATCTAGTCATCAACGAACTCATCTTTGACCCCCATGGCCAGAAATCCACACCAGA
The DNA here is from genome assembly GCA_029449255.1 of Mycena polygramma. NCBI lineage: Eukaryota > Fungi > Basidiomycota > Agaricomycetes > Agaricales > Mycenaceae > Mycena > Mycena polygramma. The sequence goes on along the minus strand of JARKID010000078.1, from coordinate 30,574 downwards.
AACCTCCGGGAATGTGGAAGGTACATGAACCAACGAGCCACTATCTATTGACCCTGCATCAGGTATCCCCATATTTACGAACATTAGTAAAAGAATTACCTTTATCAAAAACTTTCATCCGTGGTCTATCCTCACATGCTCGACAAGTGACTCTACCTTATTTCATTTTATTTCATTTTGGTCTCCAACTCCCTCTAGAACGGCGGCGCTAAACGATTCTATGTATATCCAACATCGTCCGACTCAGCTGAAGCTCTCTTCGTAACGCCCCAAGACCCCGGATTCGACTTCAAGAGCTTCGAATTGGATCACATCTTTCCAAACGGCTACATCAGCGTGCGCATAAACAAGGCCCCCGGTACGACGATAACGCTACCATCGGCTTGGAGAATATACATGGACTCCGGACGATGCGCAGCACCGCTTAACTCCTGCATCAAGCACAAATTCGGTCTAGATTGGGCCGGAAACATAGTTTTAATCAAACACCGCCGAAACAACTCGGACCATATCGCTCAGATATCGACCAAGGAAGAAGACTACGCAGATGTAATCCTTAACCTGTAAGTTAGCCTCATTTACACCTCCCACCACGCTCAACTCAATCCAGATGGCTAGTCAAATTTGAACATGTCAGAGAATCGATGGGAGTCAGACTACATTTCGCGTCAGCTTCCGATGAAACAGAAATCAAAATAACCCCGACCCAACTACATAATCCGTCATAAGATCCGCTGTCTATATTAATAGTATTATGTATCGGAGGAGGAGGAGGAGGAGTGTATAAACCGCGGTGGTCCCTACAAGGAACGTATCGGAGTCACAGAATACATTATATAGATCATATACATCACCCGTAAAGGAGCGAATTACATTTGATTTTATTTCATACCACACAAAAAGATCAGTCAACCTGGCCCGATCCACACACAATCCTGACAATCCTTCCAAATTAGCTTAAGATATACTTCACTTGGCATTTCTACATCCTTCCAATTTAATTTACAAAATCTAAACCAACCAAACAACGCCAAGCCAATTCGAATATTAGAATCCAAATCCAAACCACTGACAGGTACAATCATAAATCTCGAATAGTCCAAAGATATCAAACAACTAGAGTGAGCCCGTCAAAAAAATCGATGAAGAGTATGTACATATAATCAGACAATTCTAATTATTCAGTATCAACTACGCAATGACACCCTAATTTCCGAGGGTCACTGTTTGAATGTTGTCAATATATTCCTAGGTGCTCAAGTTATCGCCAAGTTCATGTCTGTGTTTCTCTACGTGTCCGACTCGGAGCGTACCAACTTAAACCTCCAAGTGACTAGAGTATTGTCAGGTGCCCAACAGGTACTCCAGGATTCTTGAGCATTTGCCAGGTATTTGTACTCCCATGTGCGAGATTCTCTACAAAGTCCATAGTATTTTTAAGACTCCCAGTACCCTCAACTATCTAACATGGCCAGCACTTTGCCGGCTTCAAGTTCCCCTTAGTTCCAATTTAGTTCATTGGCAGTTCGTTAGATTTCGTTCAACTTTGGTTCAGGTCCAAGTTCCGGTTGTGAAGTGTACTACTTAAGTACTGCAAGAGATATTACTTTTAAATCCCTTTGAACAAATAAGCGTAGAAGCTGGATCGTTGCACGTTTGGTTCGGGCAATTCAGACCGGACCAAGCCCCTCATAATTGTGATATAGATTCATTTATTCGCCCCATCCCATAACGAGCCGCAAAATACTTAAAACTACAGTCTACATAAAAATGAAAAAGTAACCAAAGTTCTAAAACCATCCAAACAAAAACGAAGCTAAAAACAAAAGATCATATTTTCAAAGACGATCAACCCAGCTTTCCGAATCCTCCTCCTCCTCCTCCAGAATACATAAGAAATTCATATTCGATCAACTCTTATACCTCTCATACTACGTCAACCCATTCTAAAAATCACGTATTCTCCCCGACCACATCCAACAACTTAGGGTGCTTCCTCCTAACTTTGGATATGCACCTATAAGCAACCAATTAGTATCTTGAACGCGTACGAACTTCAAAAATCAATAACTTACCGCCATACACCCGGCTCGCCCACCCGGATGAAACAATCGTCCTGCGTAACACCAGACCTCCAATGTATAACATCAAAACGGACAGATTCAAACTGAGATCCATAAACATCACGGTGCAACAACGACCGTGGGACTTCCGCATCAAAACCACACTCTACATTAAGCTGCATCGTCCAACACCTATCATCCGCCGTTGTTCTCTTGCCAACAAACAAGTCTCGATGACGATGTCGCGTCCGCTTGCTGACAACACAGAACCCCCTTTCGCGGTACTTGACTCTCCATCCCACCTTGTTATTCGGTTCGGGAGCAATTTTAGCAACATACGTCTTCCTATGTATAAAAGTAGACGTCGGAAACAACGACACAACCCGATCCCAAGTCATATAATTCATGACCCCTGCTATAGAAACGTCACAAAAGTAACTCTATACGGACTAATACTCACTGGAATGAAAATCAAAAAGTACATGACGAACAGGATCCATATCGACACAGATGAGCTGAACCGTCTGTAAATACACTGTGGTACGAGAAGCGACGAATTTCTGGTAATTATACACTCCTCTAATTGGCGGCGGTGAATCTATAGACGGTACAAGTATCCTAGACGCCAAACGACCGACTTGTCGATTCAAAGCAAAAGGATAATCCGCCGACGTAGTAACCAAAGTATATCGTTGAGTCGCCAGCCACGTCCCCATAAGATATACTCCCCCGACGCGCATAAACACATCCATATCACTCTTCGGATACAGAGTACGATCAAAGAACTGCACGATCTGCGATCCAGATACAACCCCTCCACACATCTTAAGTTTTCTTCGGAAGCCGATAGGATCCAAAAACCATCGACGCAAATGACGATCGATGTTCCAAACTATATTCTTGTAATGCTCCACCACACCGCGCATTATCCTCGACAATCCAGCCGCCTTCAGAACGTCATTCGGCGCCCAATACGACAAAACCAGCTCCAATTCGATATCGGTAAGTAATAACAGCATAGATTCCAACAAAGAAGGTCGAACCATGACAATAATAGATAGACAGCTGGTCAGGTATTCAGGTATATTCCGACGCGGGCTCGTTAAAAAACAGCGGAAGATTCAAATACGATTCCGTTATATTATGTCATACTAACAACACGCCAACATTTATACAAGACAGCCGTGACTATTACCAAACCATGATCATCACTCTCGACCGAATTTGTCATTCCGAACTTGCGACGTCACTTGGAGTCAACATACACCCATATAAATCCAACATCTAGACCTCCGCCCAAATACTCATGTCTGACTCGCAAATCCTATCCACTCTCGCACCATGGAAAAGCAAACGGTTTCGAGACTACGAATTATCTTGGAGTAAGGCAGCCGAATCATTATCGAGCGACAACCCTCTCGTAGAATTCAAATCAAATAAAGGTGGCACAAGATGGACGGTACGGAACCATATCTCCAGAGCTAAATACTAAAAATACAACATCGTGTCTTCCAGGCATACAATCGGCTAACCAACAAGATCGCTATATTCTACCACGTCGCGCTTTGGGCTTGGGCTTCCCCACCGAACACAGGCAACTTCGTACCAGAGGGAGAATCAGCACCAGAAGGAGTTCACCCCTCTCGAGCGTACGCCCCTTTACGATCATCACTCCATGCATTTCATTCTCCCACAGTACATCAACACTGTCAAGATTCGCCGAAACTTCTTACGCGATCAATACCGAAGAGGATGATTCATTCTATATTAACGCAAAGGCAACCAACTCTATTCGTGTCTAACTTTTCCTCATTGCACTTGTAGCTTGTCGAAGACTATGTCCAGAAACTACCTGGATGGAACAAATACAAGAAAATCAGAAGAAACTGGCAAGAATGTGATTCTGAATTCACCCGACGAAGATTCATATTTTCGTCAAGACTCGTCACCTATCGAACTCCTATGAACTCAAAAGAGGGCGAAGAACAGACACTTCGATACAAACTACATCCCTGGATCCAACAAGCCTTATCGACTCAAAAAACTTTCATTGCCAACCCCGAAATGCCCGCAATAGTAGACTACGACAACGGTCGTTTGAAAATGCTTCGGCCCACAGATAGTCGGTATTTCAACAGCGGCGATATAGTCTGGTTCTCATTCGCGCTCACTTTCGAATTCACAAATACAAATTGGATGCCTGAATACAAACCTACAGACTTCGTCAGAGTCGGCAACTTACCCTCGCTCTTCTGATTCACGAGCCATGATATCTGAAGAAATCAGCACGGTATATCAAGCACTATCGAATGGAGAATTTACTCCACTAGAGGGTACAGCATGTACTCGTCGCATACTAGGATAAAACATTGACTATCCCAACGCATCACAGACACAGAAGAATACGAGATCCCCATCGGTACGCGGCTTCGTAACCTTTCGAAACGACAATTGACCATCAACGCTTCTTTTCAACTTCTCTAAATCTATAGAAGACGAACATAATGGTGAGTCAAGACATTTCCTACGTCCCCCAGTCCAACCATCAGCCAAAGACAAGCGCATACGCGAACCAGAAGGCGACGACATAATGTCCGAAGACGATCTTAGTGACCTCAGCGATAAATCTGTGTACTCTGCGGAACACAATGTACTAGAGAGCGCCACCAAGAGGTTAAAATTAGAGGACAGCAAAGATCCCATGACAACACAATCAGAAACTGCAGTCACGAACGGAACCAAGCAACGCAAACCAACGTCCAAGAAAACAAGAGAACGTGGATAACATCTCGTTCCATACCTCATAATAACATCGCAACCGCACATCGAATTTCGACGCAGTAATAGTAATAAGAGTAACTTGTAAATAATACACACTCCATGATCTCACTTGAGACTCAAGTACTCACGTAACTAAATCCAAAAATAAAGAGCTTTGTATTCATGCACCAAGCAATAAATTTCGAACCTTAACTATGGGTTTCGCAAAATTGCAGCCAAAGCTAATCATTCCAAAAAATTTTAAGAAATTTAAATCTAAACTTTTACATTCAACGACATGTCCAACTAAACTTGAATTTCGCACCGAAAACTCAGCAATCACAAGTTAGATTATAAGAAATCGTTACACTAACTAGATTCGGCTTCATTAAGCAACGACTCACGAGTCAATCACATGAGCTAACTTGTTAATCTCGAACTTGTTATATAACATGAAACTCGACTCCGAGTCTAAAAATTCAAAGCCCTAGTCAAAATGATTGTAGTTGTCCAACTTCAACTTGTCGACACAGTCGACTAAAAGAATGACAGTCAGTAAATATTATAAAACATAGAAGCTGCCGATACTGAGAGATCCGGGACCATGATCGCGAAGTTGATAACGAGACCAACAGTGACGAGGAATTTCGATTCTCGGAGGAAAAGTATATACTGTGAGCCGTGAAAAGACGTAAACTAATTCAACCACTTGCCGCGAAGAATGCATATCAATCAGTTGCTGCATATTATGTGTCTGCGAACTACGGTATCGTTTTTCTGAGAGGAGAAGTATCTCAGCGCAAAACAAAAAGCTGCAACCAGACCTTACGTCGAAAGTGTGAGTCGAACCCACAGCTCTCGTATACAGGTTATCATTATTCCAACAACGGAGAACGAACATGGTATCGGTTACACCATTTCGACGGTGACCGAGCTTGGACCGAGCTTTGAAGTTGTGAAAGACATTCATGGGATGTACCAAAAGCAAAGAAAGGGAACATACCCGGATCTTTCTCGCTACCCTATCCTTCGCAGTCTCTAATATCGTTTGGGCTTACCCTATTTTGCACCTTACAAGGATGAAGCACATACGCTTCTGCCTTCCGGCAAGCCTTTTTCCCATCCCTTTTCGATCATGCTCGGATCTAAATACGCACGAGGACATCAACGCTCGAGCGCTCTATTTAATACTGCACAGCATCCGTTTACCTTCACAACCGAGGACTGGAACTAGGGAAGATTTATGAACGCTAATTTCGATCAATATCCGCTTTTCTAACATGCACAAGCAAAAAATACGTCATACAAACTTAATCATCTCATATTAACACATACAAAGCTGATATACAAATCATGATCGCATAAGCGCAACACTCTTCAATCTCTCACGACAAAACAGGAGCGACATCAAGACAAAAAATCTTTATACGACTCGAGAGTCGACGTTATTCTTCATCAACCAAGCCACACGCTATACAATACACAAGGAAAACTTCCTACATCGTAATAAAGACAACTCTTTGAAAAAGATTCTACATTCTACGAACCGAATCGATTCAATGACTAAAATCATATACAACAATATCTTGGCACCAAGTTCCAATATCCAATAGAGATTCCAAGCACCGAAAAACTAAAATCCCAGTCGCAGTTCCAACATCAGCCATCCTATTTCAGACAACAACATCAGAACATCAGATCCGATATAGCGATACCTGAACTGGAGAACTTCCATACAATCGTCGTAAAACGACATAATACCTCAAGTACGCGCAGCCCAAAATTAATCTAAAGACCAACTTCAAGACCTAACAACCTTTAAAGTTCAAAACACGTTCATTGTCACTACGCAGACCCAACTTGAAACAATCCTAAGTCAGAAGCTAAAAACTCACATCTGGGATAAATATATGTCCCGCCAAACACAATGAACACACACTGGACGACGTAGTCAAACCCAATCTTTTCACCTCATTATTGAGATATGACGGAGAAAAACTATAGCCCCGAAGCGACGTCCACGGCGAGTGGACTCAAGTCAAATTAACTCTTTCAAAATTGCGCTTCGAATTCATAAATTATCGAAGCATGATCGGATATTAAACAGGCAGCCACACCTCGAAACAAACCCGTTTCTGATCTAGGACGCAACGTCATCTCCACAACAATCTACAAAATAAATGATGTTGCAAAGTCACCCATGTTACGCATCGAAACGAAAATACGACTACCACTGAAACGAAAAAAAGGAAAAAAAAAAAAAAAAAGACCACACATATATCCTGAAGCAGCTGGACGACACCTTGGATGACATCCCACGACCGCCTTTAAACCCCATATACAACCAACAGAACACCAGTTCATAGGAAAAACGGGACAAAGACAAAAATAAATCAGATGAAAATGGAGAGTCGCTTGATTCGAACTAAGGCTAATTTTCTTTCGAAGGCTTCCAAATCAGGGAGACTGCGCGGTCAGGGTCGAATAGATAAACAAGACACCACATGATAATTGACCCTTCCTTTCAAAGTCCGACCTTCGCCACACATAAAACGAGCAGTCTCGCAGTCACTGTGAAGGCGAAATCTCCTTCCCCTTTTCACTCTTGCTGAAAATATTTTCTTCCGCACTTCAACGTCCAACCATGAATCTATCTCCCTTGCCTACAGCTGACCTCTGGGCTGAACATTGTCGCCTGTATGACCACTTGACGGGAAGAAATAGCCTGTCGCTGAACGACTTACAAAACATCCCCGAATCCGTCAGCGACAGAGTAAGAACAAATCACTTGACTAATATATATTGTTGACACGTTTACAGCAGAGCATCTACTCTGTCGCTGACCACTTCACCAATTGTACGGGCGGTTACCCCTACACTGGTGCACCACTCTCCTTCAACCCACTCTCAGACGAGAACTATAACCCTTCGCGAGCATCCTCCATTGTCACCCAGCCGGACACCTACAGCGAGCCCATAACTCGCAGCGCATCTCAACTTCAGACCTGGCAGGAGGCTGTGGTTGAGTCCTACACCCCCACCTCATCTCCTTCCACCCAGTCAGCCCCTCAGGTTTGCTACCGACCAGTGGAATATCACCCACCTCCTATTGAATACCTCCCCTACCACCCCCCACGCGAAGACCCGGAAGAGGAGAGCATTCTAAAGCTCGACACCATCCGCGAATATACCATCCACGCGTCCGCGTTGGAGAACTTTCTGAGGACACACCCACAGCACGAAAACGCTGTCGCTGTACCGATAATCGTCTGGCGTGATTCAACAGAACACGACGTCTTCGCGATGAAAACTCGCCCGCGATACGCCCTGGAGATCGGAGACCACTTCGAGTCATTTGGGCTAATCTCAGGCGACTGGCGAATCACTGACCGAGTAAAGCGTAGCAGGAAATGGCACGTCGACCGCAAAAGGTGGTCCTGCGAAGAACACGTATATGCAGTCTGTCTAAACGACAACGCGCTGTACCAAGCGTGGATCAAAATGCCAGCGAGCTACTTCTATCCGCCACCTTTTACAAAGCGAGTAAAGGCGTCCCTCAAGAAGCTCGGCTCACTCTTCACACTACACGCCCGAAAGTAGCAGTAGCCGTACATACTACCATCTCTTGACTAACGAACAACCAAACGATACGTACAAAATGTAAATTGTCTTTCCTTACCAGTAAACAGTGTCTTTCGCATTTACTCGCGACTCTACTCTGACAAAGCGAATATCTCTCCAAAAGCACACCGCCTTATATAGCACGAGTATCCCAAAAAAAAATATTCTGTATCAATGTACATTCCTTATAAGCTAACGTATCGCCAATCGTCGGAACGACGAATACAACTAAACGTCCAAAAGCCAATTTTTTAACACGGAACGAATTAGAAATAAAAATGGATCCTCAATCAATTCCCGGGAAAATAACCAATCGTCAAACGGAACGGATGCGCAACAAGAAACCGATAGACAAGTCGACAAATTGACCACCATCGAAAACCACATAAAAAAGACAAAATTAAACCGTCGCGAAAAGCGTACACTTTATGTCCAGTAGTGTTGTGCTGGCTCTGGCTTCAAGCCAGAAGTCAGACGAACCAAGCCATGGTTTCAGCCGGGCCGCAGGCTTAACCTGGCTCTAGCTTCTAGCTTGAGCCAGGCCAGGCAAACCATGGCTTCGGTTAGCCTCGGTTAGCACCTGCTGTTTCGCTACCCAGCATACATCACTCGTTAAGATTGAGCTGAAATCATTATATGCCATCTCACTGACCGAAATATCAACAATTCTCGATAAATATGGGCGGATTCACCAAATCGGGATTCGGGATGTCTATGTTCAGACGGGGATGTTGCGTATTCGGCCTAAAATCAGACTTTGTGAGTTCTGGTCACAATGGCACAGTACATAGTTAGCTCACAAACAACCCACAGTGCCTATAGATGTCTGTTAATAACACCAAAAACTTTCGCACGAAACCATGGCTCAAGCCAGTGATTCTGGCCTAGCTTGGCTTGCACCTGGCTTTGCAAATTCCCCAGCCTGTCAAATTCCCCAAGCCTGAGCCAGACATAGCCAAGCCCAAGCCATGGTTTCCAGACCAAGCCAAGCCAACACAACACTAACATTGTCCAGAATGCGACAAACTTGAGATTAGCATTTTCGGCCGTATTTAACGCTGAAAGGGATGCAGACTTAGCCTAGATGATAAAAAACCACCACACACAATTTAAACTCTACAGATATATTGAGTCTCTGCCGCCGCCTGCTTCATCCCACAAGCGTCGCGGGAAAAGTGGTTCAAGCTTTCGGCACGCCTTCGGCGACTGTTGGCTACGAAAATGTGCCGGACTTGCCGCGGTACCAAATAGAAAAATGGTTTATGGCACCCGGATGTTGACGACACGCTGGGCTTGAAATTTATCCAGAGTCTTATCCTGGAGGTGTCAAATAAAATTGTCCGATATTCCAGCCAATTTACCACCGACAGACAACAAAAAAGACGATTCGGATTATCAAGTACGGATCATTCCCGATATCGGACCGAAATAGCCATTACTCATTCAAAACCAAATCTCGAATTATTGTCTCACTCCTACGACACCGAAGACTTCGTATTACTCGGTCCCCAATTTCCAAGCAAAAGTGATTATTCAACGCATTACAAACACACTTAACTATCTGCACAGTCTAACGCTGCCGCCGCTAATCAACGCACAGAATTTTGACATTCAAACTCGTATAAGTTCCAACTGTAAGATCTAGATCTCAGAGCCGATATCGTATCACGACGTAAAACGAACTAGACGAACCAATCGACAAGAACGAACACAACCAGCTGGGCAACATCGACCTGTCGACTCTATCAAATAGTCATCTACCCTCCTGCGTTTGCAAGCTCTTTCAACGCGTACCTATTATTTTCTTCAGCTCCCGCCACTTCTAACCTAAACCAATGCAGAGTCCCGTCAACAAGCATCACTCACCCTCCAAAACATCGGAAACCTACACGTCACGAACTCCCTCGTCCAAATCAAATATCGCTTGCAACGCAAACAGATAATTCGCAAACTCGAAAAGCAACTTCAGAAATAAACAAAACAACGCATTCATTCCACTGCAAATAAGCTTCAGTACGAACAAAAAAAAAAAAAAAAAAAAAAAGATATCTAGACAATGGCTCACCAAAATTTAGATCAACGACAACCATTCCGATTTCAGTTACGTGCATATGTGCAACATCACGCAACACAAATTTACAACATTCAGCGAAAAGGAACAACATCTCCGCTTCGAAAAGGGGGAAAAAGACAAAATCAACAAGACACGTCGTTGTGACATACACACCAGAACCAACAGAATCAAATTTATCATCGATGCTAGGCACGATCTCGCTCGAGTATGTGAAACATAACCTCCAAAAATTCGCGTCTCACCGACCTTCTTTTGACGTTGTATTTGCTATACTGCAGCCTTCAAACTATTAAAACAGAGATGAGTGCCCCTTGCAGCAAGTTCATAACACAACGAACATACCAAAATCATCGTAAAAGGACCACTTTCTCCTATACGAACAATCGTCAGAGCTATACCAAGATACACGACAAATGACCTAGCTCGCCATATACCGAGCTCTTCGAAAACAAAATCACGGTAAGCAAATCACCGCACCCTCGCCATTCCATTTAGTATATACCACCAAGCACATATTGTTGTCTGGTTCATTTAACTGAGACTGCTCGTCTTGTTAAACGACTCCATGCACTGACAAAAGACACGTTGGCAATGCGAAGTCAACGCCCGGAACACAACCAGACAGTCAACGTTGCACTCGCTCAATCGATTCAAGGAAAGATTCGAGAAGCATTCCGTCCGGAAACTAGATGAGAAAGCCACCAAACCAAGAGCCAGTATCTGTTAAGAATACCAAGATCAAAAGACAGAGCCGCGGTATGTCGACCCATTTAAAAAAGAGAAAAGGACATCGCCGAACCTATCGGCAAGTCGAACAACGCAACCGTTCCGCCGTCCGTCCACCACTCGGAGCATTTGGTCCGTAAAAGCTGTATAATTCAACGACGAGAAGAGTCCGATAGAAAAATAGAGCAAATGGAGAATCTGACAAGAGATCTCCACAACGATAAGAAGTACCTAATAATACTCGCCACACAACTCTATCCTACCTCGACTCTCTCATGGGACAACGCCAACGACACCTAATACTACGAGATGCCCAACAACTAGTTCGGATGGCTCACAATAACCCCCACGGCCCAGAGGCCCGACAACTTCGTAACGAATACGCAGATTCTGCCCTCAGTTGGGCGCGTGCAGAAGCGAAAGAAGAATTTGCAGCATTAACACGTCAGACAGCACTGTTGCACCCAACGAATAATACAGGTTCAGAACCTCTCTTACCGAACTCCAACTCCTTATCTCACAGATAACCTACACATAGAATTCACACTTGAATCACCTATTATTTTCGCAAAAAATCCCGGTACTATCTACACAGAAGAACACAAAGAATTTACACTACCCATACCTCAAAATATTCCCAGACAATCGTCACGAAATCCAAGGGCTGAAATTCCTGCCTCCCTTACCCATCTAGTTTTATCCACCCCAACAGCTGCTCCGAGCCTTCCTTGGCCGCTCCTACCTACTCGAGAAAGCCAAATTACCACACCATCCCCAGCAGAGTTTTCTCGTATCACCTCCCTCGAAACTCACCGAAACACGGATATTCCATCCCTTACTCCAGCGATGCTAGGAGTGCCCGTCATCCTAGCGGACGTTATAACTGGATCCGTCTCTTACGTCTCGCGATACGCCATCCTAGGATCAATAGACAACGGATTTGTACAACGAAATCGCCTACTACAACTCACCAACGGAGATGGCCAACTACTCATTCTCCGCCGAAACCACGGATCTACACCCCAAAAACCATAGTGCACCGTAATCGAGGCTGAATACGAGATGAACGGAACCACGATGATTCGCGTCCTTCTCGCAGCCAACGACCTGGTGCACGCCGCGTTTCTTCCCGAAAGAACACCCGAAGCACGTTATCGCGGCAATACCCCACATTTCAGATTGCAGGATCGAATGAACATCCTACCTACCCCATACAACTACGGAGTAGCAACTTGGAATTACGTCGACACAGCAGATACACCAGACGAAGAAGAGTACGAGGACAAAGAAAACGACGATTCAACAGAGTCAGACAAAATGAATCTTTTCCAAGAAATTAAAAAAATAAGAAAGTGCTGACCTATAACATCCTCTCTCTTTCGCAATACAAAATAAAAAAGATATTTGAAATACGATCCCAATCCCTACAGATATATAAACTAATCGCAGTCCTACTAGTATCACAAGTCATCCAACCAGAAAAGATTACGACAAAAACTGCATACATATATATGACTGATATCGTCCTAACAAATCCTCAGCGAATCAAAGATGTTCTCCTCGCACGCCTCTGAACAATATTTCAATATATCCAAAAGCTAAGATATACCCCATCCACCCTCGACGAACATCACGTGGTCGGTTCCCATTTCGGGCGAAACCATCGAAAACAATTAATATTGAGGTAACGAGGGACCCAGGTCGAAATCCCCTCGACCACATTTTGCTAATACATGTTAAGTACCTTTGACAAAATAATGAGAGATGAGGATGAAGATATGAAGCCTGTAATTCGCGGATAGTGCCCCTACCTCCGCGACGAGTGATCCGGGACAAACAAGAGCCAAATATTGGCATATTGGTCGCAGATCGGGAATTACAGGACTCTACTACGGGTATTGCGCGGGCTTCTTTGATCCATAAGCAATAATAGATGCATATCTAAAATGTGGTCGAAGGGATTGACCCAAAGTGGCCCGCCAATTATCCTACAGATTTTTCTTTCCAAGATGTCCCAAAATGGGAACCAACCACGTGACGTTCGTCGAGGGTGGATGGGTTGTATCTTACCTAAATACAAATTTTCTACCACTCCAATACACAAGTACAGCGCTACAACCATCATTATCATCCAAACCTCTCCTCTAAATACAAATTCCAAATCAACAAAACATTCCGCATTATAATCTACCAACAAAATACGCCACTGAAAAACATAGTATCACTTCGATACAATTCCCATAACCTTCACTAAACACGTAAAATCGCATCTGATTGCACGATCCTAACACGTGGCAGCCACCATCATCATGTCTGATTATGGTACTGATCTGTATTCTGGGTTCTACAGCGTGACGGGAAACCGAGAGCATAAGCTCGACCTCTTTGACTACTAAAGGCGAGGGACGAAGGTGTAAGTACTTACTTCTGGGTTCTACAGCGTGACGGGAAACCGAGAACGTAAGCTCGACCTCTTTGACTACTAAAGGCGAGGGACGAAGGTGTAAGTACTTACACCCGGATACTTCCTCAAACCGCCGTGTAATACTACTACCTGCCTACCTACCCAAACTAATTCCGCCGTCTTCAATTTAGAACCACACTTACGCGGTCATCTCGAATCTAATTCCAACAATAGCAATCCAGCACGGCGGAGTTCGATTCCCTCCATAACGTCAACGTTAAATTAACGTTTTACAAGTCAGATCTGTTACGCCAAAATTACCTGAACTACAAATCTCCCACAACTACCCACTCGTCCTATCAAAGCTTCCCAGGATCTCTCTCTAAATGAAATCTCACTTGAATCTGAACTTTCCAAAACTCAGTCTACTCACGCCCTACAAGTCCATACAAAAGTATTCATTCAACGACAACCAACTCCACGCATTCAATAAAGGATCCCACTCTCCACCGTCGTAAACGTATCACTTATGTCACTTACATCAGATGACTGAAGCAAGGCGATGTCAAATAAACTAATAACAATATCGACCTATTCCTCATCCGAACCCTCTAAGTCTCCGATCCAAGCCGTCGAAGCATCACGAATGTCCGCCACTCCACAAACGCAATCTCCCAAGACGGATAATAAATAAATACAATGACCTCAAACTTTCGTTTGTTTTTCTTCGTCCCCCCCCCCCCTTTTCCCCACATCCCGATGGCTTTCAAGTGTCGCCAATGTCCGGAACGCCAATTTAACTGTCGTGGATCTCTCTGGCAACACTACAAGGACAGAGCACCGAGTGGCCACACTTTCTGCCTCAAATGTCACAAGTACTTTAACACACAAGAGGCGTTTGATACCGTTCGTAATCATTCCTTTATTTCATCCGAGACTCGGTCTTCAACTCACAACGTCACTCAGCACAAGGCCGCTCACGGAGAATTTCCATGCACAACGTGCAACATAGCTTTCCTCACACACGCGTCTCTCGAAGACCACTACCTTGGAAAGGCATCCACTATCCACCCAAAATGCTCTCGTTGCGGTAAAGGTTTTTTCAACGCGACCGAGGTTATCGAGGCGAGACCGTCTGCCGAACTATTACCACATGATTTAAGTTTACAGCACTTCAAAACTGTACATCCCAAGATACTATGCCCAAAACCCTGCGGACAAGAAACATTCAAGGAGGATCTCGAAAACCACTACCGCGAATCGACTCACCATCCGACCTGTCTAATATGTCTCGCCAATCTCAAAGACGATACTGCGTACAACGAGGTACCTACGCCTAAACAACAATAACTCCATGTTAAATCTAAACGTATATACCTTCAAGCACAGCGCCACCGAACACCCCGAGAGTCACTGCACAACGTGCCAACGCCAGTTCACGAGCAAAAACGAACTTATTAACCACTTCGTGGCATCAGCCGCCCACCCCAAATGTCATCAGTGCACACTAGGCTTTACAGACGACGACGCTCTTGAAAAGGTAACACCAACTTTTTTTGTTTTTTGTTTCCTTCTTCTTCTTTTTTTGAAAAAAATAAACAATATATTCATGTATAATCCAGCACTATCTCGCCAATCATGCCTTATACATGGAAATCGCCGTTGCCAAACCGCCTGAGGTGAGTCGATTCGCCCTCAACTCGTGTACTTCCCAAAAAACAATTACCGCAGAACCTCCTTGTCATCGACGATATTCCAACTACCCCTTACACCGCCTTAACAACACTACCTCACCCAGGAAGAGAAGTAGACGAATTATGGAGATCCACCAAGGTAGTCGCTCCTTCAAGTCCCTCGATCTAATACCCATTAATTCCCAGAATCAAATTGTCGCCTCCACCCCCTTCGATCCCGATACATATAATACCTTCGCATGTTCACAGAAGGTCGATACAATATATGTACACACAACCAGCACACTACCTCAAATAATATTTTGTAGTCTTCGACAAGTTTTTTTTCCACGCCCTGGAACCTCAACAATAACGTATGACTAATTAACTCCGTTTTTGAAATCCAACCACACCTTACCTACCATTCATATCTACAGGTGAGCAACACCACTCTATGCCAATCGATCGAACAAAGAACTAACACCAAAACTGCTTTCAGTACACACCAAAAATCTTACAAACGTCATCCAGGACCCTCCAAACGCAAAAGATCAGACAAGAGTGGATGAAGTAAAAACCGAATGTCTCACCATCACCACGTTCACTCATAAGTTCTGTTCACAGATTGTCAAATCGTATCAACAGACTTGGACCAATTACCTCAGACAACGCCAAAACCAAACCCTCGACATCCCTCCGCTCCGAATGGTTCCTCGAACTATCCAACAACGCAGATTCCGGTACGCGTCCCGATCCCTATCCAACAAACATCCTCAAGCATACAAATCATTCGAACCATAGACCAATCGAATTTCGTCGCAGTAAAAACCTCGCATGACACATACCTTCCCTCCACGACACACCTCCACTGCACAATCTGCAATGGCATCTGTATAAATCCAACCGCGACCACGTGCGGACACGTTTTTTGCAACAAGTAAGCTACTTCTCCACTTTACACCTCAGACAACCCCAAATCGTAACCGTACCAAAAATCAGATGCATCACCAAGCGCATCATACAAACGTCTGCATGCCCCAGGTGCAACGTCCCAACGTTACTGTATTCCCTTTTGCGTCTACATCTCGACGACTAAAGCCTCAGCCTAGACATGTCGAAACCGATCTAAACCGTAACATATTACAAGGCCACAGTCCCTTCCCCCCCCCCTCCCCCCCCCCCCCCCCCCCCTCCCACGTCCCTTTGTCGCTATAATCATTCATACATCTACATTTCTTACTCCCTCATACTTGACCCTATCGCGATTACATCTCGTGTCCCTATTTTATGTCTGTATCCCCTACTATGTATTTACCATGCCATAAAATATCCATGTCCATGTAATCCTTCCACACAAATACGACAAGCAACAGATAAGCGCCAATAAAGAACACACAGTAAAAATCGAGGACTAACGTCCAGTCCCACGAAATCTACAGCACCTCGTACCAAATCCCCGTTCAGTACCGTACCGAAAGAAGTCAACTCGTCGAGGGTGTTTGGATAGCGGCGTAGCCCAGTACATTATAGAAGCTGATGTATTGTTCGCTACACCTTAGCACGTTCCGAAATGGGACCCCGTCAAGCTAATTTAGTATCCTGAGTCTTATCCGGTACGACCACAATTCCACCCAAGCCTAAACCAATCCTATTAGCCCGACCTACCAAACTACGACTTTTCGAAGAATTGGCTGAGATTAATGCCTGCCAGCTTTAATGTTGCTCTTCCTAGTTTAAGACTGTATTATTATTATTATTATCGACCTAGCGGCCGACCCATCCCAGCACCCAGTCACGGCTTGACCGGCGCAGCCCCCTTTAGAGATTTAGAAAGGACAAGAAATGTAAAGCGACGCATGTGGTCGTGTTTGGCAAGGAACAAATCATGTGCCGCATCACAGCTCGTACTTAGCCTAACCTTACCGTCTATCGTACGGTACCCGGCTATTTCTTGGGTCAGCACGTTTGTAACGAAACCGACTTGCGCCCTATGAGATGTTTCTGACGAAATCGATCTGTCTTTGGAGCCTTCAAGAGACGTCGATTCGGTCCGAATCCATCGCGTTGGAACATACGTTTCCAATGAATTCGACCGCACGTTGCGCGTCAGAATGCGATAATGCAGACGTGTCGTATCCGGGAGCTGGCTTTTACAAACCAAACTTCTCTTCTCGAATGGTCGATATATCGAATATAATCTAAGTGAGTATACTAACGTCGTCTTGTCCAAGACTCACAAAGATGTAGATGATATGTTTAACACACATTAACGCTCTCAGATCGTCTTCGGAACGTCGAATCAAGCCGCTCCCTACGTATTAGACGCATTCAAAGCGTTACTTCGAGGTCAAATCGCAGCAACGCTTTTAAACTGTGCGTCGAGTCATGAGTATCGGATACTTGATATTTATCCTGATTTTAAATCACAGTCATGGTGTAGGACTACCGATAAAACATCTGGCCCGCCTTTGGCGCGCTATTAATGTTTTTGACGAAGTCGATCCACCTTTAACATTTGGAATGCTAGACGTCAATCCCGTCCGCGTCCAACATGTCGAAACATACGTCTCCAATGAATTCGGCCCGCCCTTGGCGCGTCAGAATACGTTGATGCAGACGTATCGTGTTTCATGTCTGTTGACGTGTTGCCGTCCGCGTCTTCACATGAAGGTAAGTCTATTCCATCGATTTGGAGCACTTGTATTTTATCTAACATACATTCTCGATGATCAGCATCCGCAGAACAACCTCCCGACGTACACAAGCGCTCCCTTTTGAAATGGCTTTTTGACGTCGTCGTCATCGCCGAAATGCTATTTCAAGCCAGGGGTGATGTTCTCCTCAATCTGCTATTGTGAGCCTTTGGTCTAACATATACATATCAGCCCTCGTATCCCCACAAGAGGCCCTAGTAGTTTTGAGATCGTGCGACGTCGTTGTCCATGGTGATTTTCGCATAAAAGTGAGTCTATTCTATCGATTTATAACGCTTGTATTTTATCTAACATACGTTCCAATGGCCAGCATCCACCAAACATCCTCCCGAAGTGCTCAAGCGCCCCATTACAAAACGGATCCTTGGCGTCGTTATCGTCGCCGAAATGCTACTTTAAGCGAGGTATGATTTTCTCCTCAATCTGCTGTAGTGAGCCTTTGATCTAACGTATGCATATCAGCCCTGGTATACCCGCAAGCGGCCCCTGGTAGTTTTGGAATCGTACGATGTCTACCGCGTTGTCGCAATCGTTGTCCATGGTGATTTTCGCATAAAAGTGAGTCTATTCTATCGATTTGTAACACTTGTATTTTATCTAACATACATTCCAATGGCCAGCATCCACCAAACATCCTCCCGAAGTGCTCAAGCGCCCCGTTACAAAACGGATCCTTGGCGTCGTTATCGTCGCCGAAATGCTACTTTAAGCGAGGTATGATTTTCTCCTCAATCTGCCGTTGTGAACCTTTAGTCTAACCTGTGAATATCAGTCTTGGTATCCCCGCAAGAGGCCCATGGTAGTTTTGGGATCGTACGACGTCTACTGCGTTGTCGCAATCGTCGTCAATAGCGATTTGCGCATAAAAGTACGTCTACTTCATTGATTTCCTGTACTTCGTCTAACACACCTTCTGGACAATTAGCATCCACCGAACCACCTCCCGACGTACACCAGCGCTCCCTTTTGAAACGGCTCCTTGGCGTCGTTGTCATCGCTGATACGCTATTCTAAGCCAGGGGTGATTTTCTCCTGAATCTGTTGTTGTGAGCCTTTGGTCTAACGTATGCATATCAGACCTAGTATCCCTGCAGGAGGCCCTGGTAGTTTTGGGATCGTACGACGTCTACCACGTTGTTGCAATGGTTGTCAATGGTGATTTTCGCTAAAAGTACGTCTACTTTATTGATTTCCAATGCTTGTACTTCGTTTAACGATAATTAGCATCCGCGCAACAACCTCCTGACGTGCAAAATTGCTCCCTTTCAAAATGGCTCTTTGGCGTCGCATGTGTTGCATGTATCAAGCTTTCGACAGTTTCGATGCCGTCGACAGATTTCTTCTCCCGACAGCATCAAACTCGCTAGAGGCAAGTAATTGTCAACTCAAACGGAATAGCAGCTGACGTTTATTCTTCAGAGTCGCTAGAGTTTGTTTTAAATCATGCTATTTTCCATCTCCGGATGTCAAGGATGTTGTGTATGACGGTCTGAAGATGGTATCAACTCGCCAGAGTCACTTGCCGAGGGAACTTCTGCAAACGGGTTTGCGCCTGATTCTTATGAATCTTGTTGATCCGAAATGCCTTTTGGTTCCCGAGCTTGGAGGCCTTACTTGCCTCCTTAAACTTTTGACCAACTATTTCAAAGTTGAAGTCGGTCATAAGCTATTGGATCACTTCCGCATCGTCGCAAATCCACAGCTGCTAATAAGCGCCTCGAAGCTCGTGATTACGGAGAATGAAGGGATCACCAAGCTAGTTCGCCTCGCGAACATATTCCATCTGCTCCCCTCTGCGGCCAACATCTTCCTGGAAAATCTCGTCAACCTGATCGTGCAGACAGAGTCCCGGATGGACTTCTCTGGAAAGACCCCTTTCTCTGAACCGTTGACGAGATATCTGAATAGATATCCTACCGAAGGGATCGACTTTTTCTTTCGGCATCTCGCACTGGACTCCCATTTGCGGACACTGCGGAGCATTTTGCAAGCCAAACTTGCTCCAAACTTTCAGCGGGAACTTGCCTCGCAAGCATTGTCGCTTGTTGCGTTTGTGAGAGGCGACGATTCCCCCCAAATCATCATCCCCTCACTTTCCCTCATTTCCGACCTCGTAGAGCTCGTTCCTTCTTGGATAACAGAAAACGGGTGTCATCGACGCCCTCCTTGAATTGTAACATTCGGAAGCCCCGCCCCGCAATCAGAGCAAAGCACCCAGATGGTACAGTAGCTCATAGAGCGGCATAACACAATGCTCTCCATCTTCAAGACAGTCCTTGCGACGTCGTCTCGCATTGACCTTGTCTTCGAAATTGTGGATATCTACACGCGAAATCTTGGGATGGATCTCGTCCGAACTACCCGGTTCTTATACAAGCATGTCGCTCTCAGCAATGACGTCCTATTCCAACGCAACATCCTCATGCGCTTCCTCACTTGATTCGACGATCCGTCTTACACCTTGTCGCACAAGATGTTTTTCATCGTTACATCGTCACGCCGATCCTCCTCATCCAGGCTCACCGCCCAGACACCAAGGATCAACTCCTGGACGTTAGTTTCATCAACAGACTTACTCGTCTTGTTTGGCATCCACCCCCGGACGCGAATCTCGACAATCATCGGCATCCGCAGTGCTTGGCAATTCATCAGCAACGAGGATACCATTGTCGAACAAACCGGCTTTCTACTGACCGCCCGGTTTTTCGTGGCCTTTCCAATCGCACTGAAGTTCTTGATGAAGACATCGTTGGATCTGTTGCGCACACCTTCGGCTGAGGGGCGTCCCATTGTCCGGCAGGAAGCGTATGCGACGTCTCGCGGTTTCTGACCTCACGTGGGCGTCAAAGGCACGGCAGCTCCTTACTGAAGAACACCTTTCACAATCCCTCACTATTTATCAATTGATTGTCAAACATTCCGTTCGCTTTTATCCTATTTGTGGTCTTTTCGTCTCCCACATGATGAACTCTTTGAACAAGTTAGGCATGTCGACGTCATCCAGATTCTCGAGTCTTATCCATCGAGATCTTGAACGTCATCCTGAAGTGGGAAGAACAGACCACTCAAGCGCTCGCCATCGGATCCGCTAGCAGTTCTTGGATGACTCCTTTGATTTAGCGCAAGAATATGGTCAGCTATCTTTTACGCATGTCCACGATTGTGGACTCTGTTATCAAAAACAGCCTTGTACCGAGAGCCTTAGCGTTGCTACAAAAGATGACAGAGTTGGAGGGATGTAGCGTTTAGGCTTCGGTTCTTTTTGAAGGCGCTGGAGCGGGTAAGATATACTATCTCTACGCCATCCATCCACTAATGGTTTCAAAGAATGAGCTTATTCCGAGCTGTTCATTACGCAAGCCATTGCCTCGGCGAAAGTAATGCAGGTGATAGCGGCAAGCGACCTACATCTTCGGAATGCAAAGTTGGGATGCATAGCGGAACATAACTGGATATATCTTACGCTCCATCTTCTCCTCCTGAGTGCCGCCGAGATCGATGTGCCCCTCTCTCATGAACGTCGAATGTCTACGGTCATCTTCATTCCTCGGCCAACCACGCAGATCGTTGTCCAGCCTATGTAGAGGCTCTTGTTCCTCGACCCTCAAGCTCTGCACGATACCTGGATCTCTGTATTTCCCACTGTATGAGCATCGTTTTCCAGGCGAGAGCAAATTAACATAACACAACACATGATCAATTTATTGAATCGAGACTATCACATAAAACAAGCTCATATGCGACCCAATGATCCAAACCCTACTCACCGGGATTCACGCGTACTCCCCTCCGATGATCCCCCCCCCCTCATCTCGTGAAGTACCTCGCGAAAACGTTCGGAGCCTGGTATGTCGCTTTGGAGATGTTGGGGACCTCCCTCGATCATATCAAGGACGACGAGCATACAGTGCGCGAGTACGTTTTTGACTCGCCAGTTGATGTGTATGTCGAAACGACATATTTTGTGGGTTGTAGCAGCATCGATGTCTGCATCTGGACACGAACATAGCGCTCGCATTCGAGCAAAACGGCATGTGGGAGCAAGCGTCTAACGCATACAATGTCGCTCAGAACAAAGCGCGTACCGATACGATCCCGTTCTTCAAAACGAAATTCTGCCTTTGGGAGGACGGTTGGATCCTTGCAGCGGGAAAACTACAACAGTGGGATATCCTGCGAGAACTTACCAAGTCTGAGGGTAACCAGGAGCTGATGTTAGAGTGTGCCTGGAGAACTACTCAGTGGGTGGATCAGATAGACACACTGGAGGAGCAGATCGCTCAATTGCCCGAAGTCCCCACCCCTCGACACCGAGTTTTTGAGGCCTTCATTGCATTGCTGAAATTGCCCGCTGCTCTCGACAAAAACATCGAGTTTACCAAGATCCTCGAGGATGCTATGTAACTCTGCCTTCGAAAATGGGTCGTTCTTCCGCCACGACTCTCCCCTGCCCATGTTCCATTGCTTCAACACTTCCAGCAATTTGTCGAGCTGCAGGAAGCTGTCCAAATATTCGGCTCGCTCTCTACGACCACCGCGCAGAACTTGGGAAAAAAAGTCCTCAGACCTGAAGATGGTCCTTCAAGCGAGCGACTCCCCAATCTGCAAGATGACATCAGCGTATGGAGTGACTTGGTTGCTAGGCAAAACGTCTTCCATGCCATCGATAACACTTAACTCATCGCCAATTCTAACCAGGGTGAAGGTGCTGCCAACAACACCCAGACGTTTGACTATCGCGGATACCACAAGACCGCCTGGTTCATCAATCAATTTGCCCACGTTGCGCGCAAACATGACTCGCTCGACGCCTGCTTCACGTCCTTGACCAAAATCTACACGCTTCCCAATATCAAAATCTCCGAGGCTTTCTTAAAGCTCCGAGAGCAAGCCCGCTGTCGTTATCAGAAGCCGAACGATCTGCAGGCTGGATTGGAAGTCGTCAATAATACCAATCTAGTGTTCTTCTCCGTAGCTTAAAAGGCCGAGTTTTACACTCTCAAGGGCATGTTTCACGCGCGTTTCGAGCACAACAAAGAGACGAATAACGCTTTCGGTCAGGCCGTTCAGCTGGATACGACTCGGGTGAAGGAGTGGGTATGACGGTCGTTATTGGACAAAAGTCCAGTGACCACGCATGACCACGCATGGTCATGGATGAAGCGCGTGCCCATCCGTGAAGATGAGTGTTCACGCATGCTCGTCTGTGGCCATGAGTGGTCATCAGCAGAAAGCAGGTGTTTGACCGTTTCCTTGCAGGTTCTCGTTCTTCAGCTGTCGATGACCAGCATTCGTGGTGCACGGGTACCATTTTCACAGTCTTTATTCAACTTGCCATCAGATAGTTCAACTTTGGGCCGGAAATTGTCGAAAAAAATCTTATCAACCACATACCAAGCCAAAAACACGCGCCGGACCACGGATGGGGGCTCAGTCAATCTTAAGTAAGTCGCAGACGGCATCCTGTGATTTTTTAGGCCCTGCGGAATAGTTTCAGAGACGGACCATTTGGGTGCCAATACAACGGTCGTGGTTTAAACTAGAGACAAGACTCGTATGGTACGCAGCTAAAGTTTGGATTTTCGGACGCCGTGCGCGTTGAGACGACATACATATTGGCTTATGGAACCTTACAGGTGGAGGCAACCGAACAGAGGCTTCCATGAACTTGTTAAACCGTGAGGGTCCATATAGAATTCCATTTCTGGGGAGATTTCTAGCGCAAATAAAATCTCCCAACAGTTCCCCCCAGATTCGGCGGATGTATCATGCATGGCCATTCGTTACCACGGATGTTGACATCGATGGCGAGCATGCATGGGCCACGGATGGAACAGAGGCAAAGTCAATCGGGAAAGCCGCCATTGAATGAGCATGAATGAGCATGCAGTTCATTGGAAGAAAGGTAAGCGGTACCTAGAATTGACCATGCGTGAGCACTGACTGACCACGCACCTTCACTTGTGCCCACGCATGGTCATGCATGATCACGCAGCATCACCGATGGTCACTCATGATCATCCATGGTCATTCAACTTTTGTCCAGTAACACCGGTCATAAGTGGGGTCTGTGGGACGCTTCAACGACAATATATTCAAGGAGGTGCAGAACGATCTGTCGTACGCGGCTAACGTAATCAGCTACTATCTTTAGGCTGCTGGCCAGTACAAGAGCGGCAAGAGTAGACCGTTCATCACCCGGATCCGATGGCTCAATGTCGACGATAACACATTGCCGATTTCTCGCGCTTTCGACATTTACAAAAGCAACGCTGCCTCCTGGTTTTGGATCGTGTTTATTCCGTACCTGTGCATGTCATTATTGAATCGGGAAATGAAGCAAGCCCGTTACGCAGTATTTCTTGATCTCGCTAGACATTATCCTTGAGTGAGCGATGCGCTGGAGTTTGTTGTTGTTTTCTGCTCACCGTCTTGCTAGGCGCTTTTCTTCCAATTGTGGACTATCCGTGAAGTGGTGATACAGCGGAAGACCGCATTAGCTCGCGCTCAGGCTGCGGGTCCTTCACGATAATCCGATGCCCCTATTGCCGTTACTACCGATCATTCAATACTCGCGGCTTCCGATGAATCGCAACGGTCTACACCCGTTAATGCTACTTGTGGAGCTGCTGACTCCTGAGGGCGGAGCGTACCCTCGACAGGCTCGGGACTACGTAAAGGAGGTGGTACAATTGCTTAAAACGGCGTCCCCCTTGCTCGTTCTGAGCCTCGAGACGATCGTGGATCAGGTAGCAGGAAAGTTCAAGTCGTCAAATGAAGAAGACACGTGTCTCTATCTCTGTAAGTCTGTATGCTGCTTTCAGATGCACTCCAGATACAACCGCCTAGTTTCTCGTTGGAATACTCTACTCACGACTACCAGAATTACGTTTTGTGCATGAACTCGCCAAACGACTACGGATAGGTCAATCAGCATACGATGACAACTCTGAGTCGTTTCGGGGCAATATTGAGCGGACCGGAGATCAGAAGCTCATCGCGCAAGGTCTACGCACGCTCGAGCTGTGTATAGACAATCTTACACCAGATTTTCTAGATCCTACTCTTAGCACAGTTTTACGAGAATTGATGGAGACGTTGCACAGTCACCTTAAACCCCTTCCAGCATCACATTAACTCGCCTATACGATCATTCGGATACTAGGCGGCAGAAACCGCAGGCTCCTAACACTCAAGCTCGCTTTGAAATTCCGTTCCAAACCCACCAAGATGTATGTAGTACGGGCCCCGGCTGTTTCTTAACGGGACCGCGCCGGAATATACCTACCTACCTACCGACATCTTTTGCAGGAAGCGTAGAAAAAGTCGATATTGGACCAACGGCAACATTAGCATGCTGCACCTTGAAGAAAGGCACTACGCGAGATCGCCTTCATGCTTATAATTACCTCGAGAATTATCTATCCGTATTCTTAAACGAAATCAGCCCTTCCTTCTACTTTCCCCCGACAGCTTACTCAATCCTTTTGCAGGTCGCAACGTCGAGGCGACATTTGTTAGCTCGCTGGAAGGTATATTCGACGCTCTCTATATGACCGAGCCATCAGAATTGCGAGATCGAGCAGAGGAATACCTGCTGAAATTGTCTCAAATCGTATTGGATATGGAAGTGCGTCGCGGTCAGACTCGTGAAGCAGGACTCCGTCCGATCCCGAGCTCTCTTCTCAATATTTTCCTGGATACCCTTCCGCACGCACTAGCACAAGAACAACGTGAACAGGCTAAAAAGGCGCGATTCATCGTCCAGTCCTTCGTCCATCACCTCGTTGATTACCCTCGTCGAAAAACCAGAAAGAAATGACAAAATTGGGAGCCTGAGGGGCAGAGAACGTTTCGGTCGACGTCGTGGAACAACAGGAGAAATTGGCAGGGTAGACTCAAGCTACTCGACGCATGTACCTTGAATTTTGTCGTGTACTGGGATAGGTATGTGAATAGACTTCTTTAAACAATTCTAAAAAAAGACGATACATCTTACACATAAGCTCGAAATTCAAATTTAAATTATATTTTACACTCGAATTAGTATTAACGAAATGCTATTGATGTCATAGTTCAAATAGTCACTTACGACTATTTATTAACGCAATCACTGGAAGTGATTCGTTATTCTGCCACTACAAGTGGTGCAAAATTTCCATTTGCTTGGTCATATCAGAGTGCTTTGTCATTTTGGCAGTCTATTTAGGATCGATCAGAAGATACTTAAACGCTTCTCTCACCAACGTCCACTTCATCTGTATTAAACATGTCCATGTCTACATCCAACGAACATCGTGAAAATCCGATTATAACTAATGCAAATTCATATACATATTTCGGTTCGGAACATCAGGCTATTCTGTCTTCTGTTATGACCGGCCGGAATGTTTTGTACACCGGAGGAGCTGGTGCGTATCTTTATCTTTATCTCCTTTTCTGGTTGTCCCAAATTGTTGATGCTCTTTTCACTTCTTTCACCTTTTTTTTTCTTTTCTTTCTGTTTCTTTATAGGTACCGGAAAGTCGTTCTTATTAGCAAGGATCATTCGTGATTTGCGTGTTAAATATTCGCCGTCAACACAGTCGGTCGTAGTAACATCGCCCACAGGTGAGACAAACATACTGTATTCGAATTATGGTTATAATTAACAGACGTATGCAGGATCAGCAGCTTCTCTGATAGGCGGTGCAACCTTACATTCTTTCATTGGAGGAGGACTTGCAGCAGAAGATGCCACTGCTTTAGCAAACAAGATTCGATTCAACAGCGCCGCAATTGATAGATGGCGTAAAGTCAAAGTTCTTATTATAGATGAGAGCAAGTTTATTTTACTTTATTATTTTACTTTATAGATACCATATCACTAACATCATTCGGTCGACAGTATCTATGGTCGATGGAATACTATTCGATAAGCTTGAACACGTAGCACGAATATTACGCAAATCAGTCGAACCTTTTGGAGGGATCCAGGTTTTCGTCTTTGTCCTCCATATTATCGACTACTCACCGTAATCATCAGCTGATCCTTACAGGCGATTTTTTTCAATTACCTCCCGTTTCTCGTTCGGGTTTAATACGATTTGCTTTCGAAGCGAAGTCCTGGTCCACTGTCATCCAGGACATTTTTCGATTAGAAAAAGTATTTAGACAAGGCGATCCAGGTAAATATCATTAACAAGACACAATTTTGTCGAATTCACAGCGTATCCTTTCAGATTTTATTGATATGTTGAACGAGGTTCGATTTGGACGACTTACTCGATCAACCGTGGACAAATTTTCGGCGTTAGCTAGAGCGCTCGACACGGGAGATGGTATTGAGCCTACCGAATTGTATGTGTTTTATTGGTCATAATATCATCAATTTCGATTCGTTGACTTATTAGGTTTCCGATGCGCCAAGACGTGGAGCGCGCTAACGCGGTTAGATTACGTGCACTTGGTACGCCTTTGATCACATTCGACGCAACTGATGTTGGTGTCGCTGTGGATAAATATCAAAGAGATCGATTACTCGAGTCGGTACCAGCGCCTAAACGATTAATACTTAAGATTGGAGCACAGGTTTGTTTATGTAGATCTTCTTTTCCTTACATTTTCAAACGATTTTTTAGGTGATGCTCGTTCGGAACACAGACGCAGAACTTGTCAACGGAACCGTAGGGATTGTAGTGTCTTTCTCAACCGCGAATAATTATGAACGAGCGACTAACGCAACCGAAGCCAAAGTCGACGAACCTTCCTATCCAGTTGTCGCTTTTCGAGTCCATAACGGAGGCATTCGCGAAATATTAGTCATCCCTCAAGTCTTTGTTGTTAGTGGTACGACTACAAACTCGCAGGCATCTCGAATTCAAGTGAGTTTCAAATCACTATCTTTTCCTCTATTTTTTATATAATACGTGCGAGGAATTAGGTACCCTTGATTCTAGCATGGGCTATTAGCATTCATAAAGCGCAGGGTCAAACCCTCGATCTTGTGAAAGTCGATCTACGAAAAGTTTTTGAAGCAGGTAACATCTCGACGATTTCCTTTCTTTCTTTCCTTCGTTTCTCGCTAAACATAGTGATAGGTCAAGTCTATGTCGCTTTGTCAAGGGCAACATCGTTAAAGGGATTACAAATCGTCAATTTTAATTCAGCCCTGGTAATAAACTCCTTTAAGTACCTTTATACAAATTCTTAAAATCGAATTCAATTCCACAGGTTCGCGCACATCGTAAAGTAATAGAGTGGGATGCAACAACAACTACGGATCACAACACATAATCGTGTAGTACGAAGGAGGAAGAGGAGGAGGACGTATAACCGCGGTAGTCCCTATAAGGAACATACTTACGGGTACTGTACCGACGTACATGAGCCTCATACATGAAACGTTACGAGACGCAAAAGATAACAAATTATTAAACGTATCGATTCAATCTACTGTTATTGATGATTCGACTCTTCATTTCACACAATTAACATCGAGATGTTTATTAAATTCGATTCCAAATCCATTCAACTCATCAATCCTCTCCTCGAAAGTAAGTACTCCAACACGTGCGCAAGGTCTCGCTATAAGATAGCAATGCACGTCTTGGTATGGAACATAATGACATTGCGCTTCCATCTTCAAATAAAAACACCGCATATCCAACCTGAATACAGCATTCACATCCACCAACTCATTTTACTACTCTTTTTTTATTTACCCAAGTTCAGCGACATCTAGGAAAATCCAGATCCATAAAAATTATTAAGATGATATACATAGGACGTCCACGAAAAAGTACATATGGCAACATAAAACATCAAAAATAAATCATACAACGACAATGCAAATGAGACGAAAAGAAGAAATGCAC
This sequence comes from Mycena polygramma, assembly GCA_029449255.1. Lineage (NCBI taxonomy): Eukaryota > Fungi > Basidiomycota > Agaricomycetes > Agaricales > Mycenaceae > Mycena > Mycena polygramma. Next base: position 1,683 of record JARKID010000078.1, on the reverse strand, counting down.
AAAAATGACAGACTAAAAGTCCTCGTCGGTAACACTGTAGATGCAGAGTATAAGCCAACACACAGAATAACACAACATATAATACAACGTACAATATTTTACTTGACATTCGTGCAATATCGAGACCAGAGCCGGAAATATTCGCCTTGGAGTAATCCGAGACACGCTTCTCAAAAAAATTGGTCTTGCCTTGGAGCGAAATCATCTCCATAAAATCAAAGGGATTTGCAGAGTTATAAACTTTATCGTTGCCGAGAGCAACGAGAAGACGATCAGCAACAAACTCGATGTACTGACACATGAGCGTGGCGTTCATACCGATAAGACTGACGGGCAGCGCATCTAAAATACACATGCATGGGCCTAGAATACAAGAATATAAAAGAACGTACCAGTAAGAAACTCCTGTTCGATGCCAACAGCCTCCACAATAACACGACGGACAGTATTCGAATGAGGACGACGCTTAAGATGCATAAACAGCAAACAAGCAAAATCAGTGTGCATGCCCTCGTCGCGACTGATGAGCTCATTCGAAAATGTCAAACCTGGCATGAGGCCGCGCTTCTTCATCCAAAAAATTGAAGCAAATGAACCCGAAAAAAAAATGCCCTCGACCGCAGCAAAGGCGACAAGTCGCTCGCCAAATGTGGATTTCTCATCCAAAATCCAACGAAGAGCCCAGTCGGCCTTGCGCTTAATGCACGGGATGGTCTCGATCGCGTCGAATAGATAGTCACGTTCGGCAGGCTCCTTTATGTACGTGTCAATGAGCAAAGAATACGTCTCAGAATGGATATTCTCCATCATAATCTGAAACCCATAAAAGCAGCGAGCCTCCGCGATCTGAACTTCATTAGAAAAACGCCTAAGGAGGTTCTCGTTGACGATGCCGTCAGACGCAGCAAAAAACGCAAGCACATGAGAGATAAAGTGACGCTCATCCTCGTTAAGCTTATCGTTCCAGTCGTGCAAATCCTTAGAAAGGTCTACCTCCTCAGCGGTCCAAAACGACGATTCGGCCTTCTTGTACATTTGCCATACCTAACGCGATTGATGAGCAAAAGACACACGAAAAAAACACGTAAATCAACCTCGTGGTTTTGGATAGGAAACAGCACAAAACGGCGACGCGACTCCTTGAGAACAGGCTCTTCACCTGAGGTGCACTAAGAACCCGAAGAATACAATGCAACACACATACTTTCAAGTAACGTAATATCCCCAACGAATCTCTTGCGCAACTCCTCCATGTCGTCGTCGTCCAACGCACGCGAAATCGAGCGATTGCCGTCAATGAGCTCTATCTTGACGACAGACTTGGCGAAGTTCTTGGTAGTCGAGTCGAGATCGATACTTCAGAAAAGGACAACGGTCTAAAACGGGGACAAGCCGGGGAACACGACTACTTACTAAGAGTGGGGCCCGAATTTTTCTGCGCCTATAATATAACTCGTCCAATATCGTACATCTCCACAATACGACTCAGCTTAACTTACGCCAAACACGACATAAACGACACAATGACGATGACTTATGACACAATGTGAAATCTGACACCAGAGTTCTCAGCATATGCTATCTTCTTCAACTACGCTCTCGACAAATCTTGGTACGAAGTCAAAATCCGACTTAATGGCCACATTCAAACGTTAAAAGCTGATACGGTGGAAAAAGTTCGGA